>VXAL01012276.1:97721-169826 GCA_013399475.1 Chauna torquata
TTAGAGCCACTCAGCAATATAAATAAACAAATATTTTTTTTAAAAAAAAGTACAAGACTGCTTTTATAGTTCATTTCTATCACTGAAGTATTAAATTGGAACAGCAAAATGATCCAACAGGTCAGCAAGAAAAACAATTTTAGATACTACATTTTAAGTTACCAGAAAGAGATTAGAGGCAATTTAAATGACTTTTTATTTTAAGAGTTGTAGCCAACATTCAGTATTTGATGCATTTTTAGAGCCCCAACTCCCAATTCTGAGACATCATTATTTAAAAAAATAAATAAATCATTACTCAGAGTTGCTGAGTAGAACAAAAATATGAATCTGAACAGCTCAGAAGCTGTAATAAAGAAACTCAACAATCTGTTATATCAGAAGTTTCACCAATTCAGATCGTTTCTTGACCTGCGAAGTGGGAGATCCTGACTCATGCGTTTTGAACACACCAGACCACCAATAACTGCTTTTGTTGAAGCAGAACCTGACTTTCAGAAGGTGAACCCAGGTGAGAAACCTCCAGCTTAAGAGGGTTTGGATAGCGAGATTTTACTTAAAATAATAGTTATGTTACGAAGGTGATACCCAAAATGGGAAAACTGATATCTGAAAAAGAAATGTGAAGTGAATAGATGTCCATTCACCAAGAACCATGAATACTGTGATAGCACCCTAAATAATGTTTTGGATCTATGCAAAAACTGAACTTAGGACAAACCTAAAACTGGCAAAACTTGAATTTTCCTATGGGGGAAGAGGCCTGGGCATTTCTTAGTGTGTATGAAGCTGTTTGTCCACGTCTGGTCAAAACACAGAAGACAGATTCCCTTCTGAGTCCCTTCTTAGGCTGAAAAACTCTGCCTTTGAATGCTGTTCAGTTAGAAACAAAACTGTGTTTCATCCAAAAAAGTTTTGACCAATTCAATAGGAACATGGAAAATTCAGTAACTGAAAATATATCTCTGTAATTTCATCCCTTATAAGAATCAAAGCTTATTTCTGCTGAAGAAAGGTGAAAAGTTCACTTTTGCAGAAATATATTACCTATCTGAGCTGCCAAGGTCAGTGAGACCTCTCCTGGGTTGAATAAGTACCGCTGGGACAAATGAACTAGACTGGGAGGTAGCTTTAACTTACTGAGTACTTTTTAGTTTGTTAAAGTACTAGGGAGGGGAATGTATACAGCTAAATTCTACATGTTTTATAATCATGTGATTGCATTACCTTAACCATGTTTGCACAGAAGTAACAGAGAAGAATTTGGTTCATGGCATGATATTTGCTTGAAAGTAATTTTTGTCTCTGCCATTAACAACACACTTGTGCAACACCATTGTGTGGTGCTTCCATAATGAGAGAGTTGGTGGAGCCTGACAAAATTTGGCCCGATTTTCCATCAGGTTTTAAGCAAAACTAGGACAATTTCTGGCACAATCTAGAGAGTTTTATTAAAACGGAACTGATGCAAAATTGGATCAGTCCAGCTAAAGCTCACACCAAATTTTTACACTTACTTGAACTCGAACATCAAAGTGCAGTTTAAAAATGGGCCAAAATAAATGTACTGAAAGTGTATCCACAAATCCTGCAAGTCAAAGTTAACAAGGCTTTTAGAAAGCTCTGCCAGCTACCATTTGTGATACATACAAGTGTATGTACATATATACTTATATATGTATATAAAGTTACTGCTAATATATCATAAAAAGAATGACATTTTGTTTACAGTAAGTGATATGTAAGTGATATGTTCAAAGGCATCAAGTTTAGCTTAATTTTTCTTTCCTTAAATTAAATCTGACTGCTTTATCTGCTCTGTAGAGGTACTTTTCTCTGTGTACAGGTGGCAGAGTCCTAGAGTTGAGGCAGAGACATATTCTGTACAAATCTACTCTAAGTCTAATTTGCCAAGCAGAGGCAGTTCTTCTCATTCTTATGGTCCATAAACACAGCCTTTTTCCTTTCCATGTAGACAGCTGAAAGACATTTTTTGTAAGATTACATCCAGCAACCAGTACTCTAGAACATGTGCCATAGTACAGGTTGTACCTGATTAAATGGTACAGAGAAATGAAGTCCAAGTGACCAAGATGGAGGACAAATGAGGTGACCTTCTTGTGAAAAAGGAATGATGCTCTGCTAGCTGTGTGGAGAATACTTTAAAAATACCTTCATAAAGAAATTTATTTAAATGGAAATGTGTGAAATAGGATTCATTACATAAATTTTTTAGTCCAGTGACCAAATACTATGGGCTCTTCCCTGATATTCTCAATCTTATCTGTGGTCTTCCTCAAAGTCAAACAAAAGCTGATTTTCATGTTTTGAATCATTGACATTGGATTTCGTTTGTATGAAGTGTTTTCAGACCAGATGCAACTATTTAAGTGATCCCTCTTGTGTGCTGTTACAGAAAAAAGGTTTGAAAAACATGCCTGACTTCACTTATGGAACTAGACGAAATCTCAGGTAAAAAATGTTATTTTAAAAAACTTGAATGGTTGGGTTAAGCATAGTCGTTCCCATGTTAAAGTCTCTGGTCAGAGGTGCTTAACTGACAGAGTGGGAGAAATTTAAGATATGACTGCAGTTTGCTTCTCGTAGCTGTCTGCCAGAGATTACTATCACCAGAGCATGTGCCCACCCTTTAGCAATTCCAATTTATAGCATCTCATCTGAAACAGCTGATGAAGGCTGATGTATTATATTATGAACGAGAAAGGCTGAGGTGCAGGTAAGCATCCCTTCTTCTACCCTGCTACAGGTACTAACTTCTGTAGGAAGTGGAAATCCACCAAAGTTAAATCTACCACAGCCCGGAGGTCAGAACCTTTCCAACCAGTATGAAATGCAAAATGATCTTCCACTCCCAGAATGGCTTCTACTCTCCTCTAGTTTACTGTAGAAGATTAAATCCCTTTTCCTTCTGCTTGAAGACTGGAGTTGGCTGAATGAGGGTTATAAAGCTGTATGGTGAAAGATTTAGTGGGTATGCTGTTTGCCACTAGAATCTGGTTTGGAATTTTAAGGAGCTTTCAGGAGGCTTAGCAGATAATGATCTGAAGCCACAAAATTCCCCTAGGCATTTCTCCATCCCACAATGCACTGTTTGAGGCAGTAACACCTCTCCTGTGCCTGCTGGCTACTTCTAAGCCAACAGGCTCTTTACGCTGTTCTTAAATGCTTTTGTCATCAGATGGCTTTGTGTTTTCAAGTGAAATTCAGTGCTTGAGAAAAGTGCAAGGATGTTCATATACTGGAAACTAACTCTAGTAACAAAATAACAGCATTCACAAACTTTCCATGAGGAGTGAAAATGAAGCTTTTATGCATCATTCCAGCACCAGCTATGTTACCCGCCCTCCCTGCTCAAAGGAAGACCAAGGTTGTACACACTCACAAGAGTGTGAGGTGCCCAATGAAAAATCACTCTAACTTCCTGGAAGGATGCTTGTACTACTCAATGCTTTCTGAAAACACAGGAAGAAAGTGCACACCTGCAGAGTCACAGAACTCCCCCAGCCTCTTACACATCTCATGGAGTACTCCTTCTGTCTGCACCCTGAACTCATATTTTTGACACCTTTTCAAAAATGCTGTCTTCACAACACACCAAAGACCACCATATTTGACTATTGCAAGCCATGAGAGGTAGGAAGAAGACACATTAAGCTGAGAGGTCCTTACAGAAAAGGCAATGGTAACTGCTCCCTTTCTTATAGCACAAGGTCCCCCGCTGAACAGACCTGCGGTAATTTAACACTAGAGGACTTTTAGGCAGGTAGGCTATTTAGGGCTTGTCAGCTTAACATGTTAAAGATCCAATTAGAAGTCAAGCTGGCGCAGATCACAAAGTGTCCCAAACATTTAGAAAAATGGGCCGCAATGTTCTGCATGAGATTCATGTCTCAGCAAACTTAATTTTAGCCAAATGTTGAACACGGACCATTTTTGATGGTGCCATGCCCATCAATGGATATGATACACTGTCCATCTGAAACAGGCCACCATTTCTGTGATTTGGATGGACAGGTAATAAAAAGGGTGTTATTTTTCCCATTTTGTTTTATAAAATGCTGAAAAGAATTAAATGATATTGTGATAAGCAGTAGCAAATGATAGAGTAAATGAGCAGAAGACAGTTTATTTGGAAACTTTCCTCTGATCCTCTTGATGAAACCACAGATATATTTTCTCATACATCCCCTAGTTTCATCCCAACAAAAAGAAAGGCAATTTACTGCCTTTGCTATGCTTGATAAGATAAAAATAGATATTTGGGTACCGCAGTCTCACAAAGTCTCCTAAAGACTTCATGTGTGCATTGAATAAAGTAGTACTGAGTGTAGAACACTGATGAATGCTGCAGCTGAAATCTCTTGGCAGAAAAGAAACAGTCAGTCATGCCCTCCTGGGATCTCTGTGTAAGTAGGCAAGCAAGTAAGCAAGCCAGTCGTGGAAGTATCATCCCTCGTTCCAACCAGAAAGAGCAGACAGGCTTGTGGATCACATCTCACGATCCAGAGTATAAAAAAACAACAAACCTACCTAATCATACCAGTGTGACCATCCTGGGAGAAATCCTGCCCCATGGAAGTCACCTTCTCTTTGTTAATTACTCAGTACGTAATTATGAGTGAAGCTTAAAAACTCCCCATTCATACTGAGATTTTCACATGGGAACCCAAGACATCAACCCTTTTTTTTGTTGTTTGGTACTGAGTTATTTACTGTGATATATTCCTGAGAACTTTAACAGGAAAGAGCAGTAGTTGACATCTGGCAGAAATATAGACAGTTATGTAGATTATAAACAAAATGATCTATCACTTTTAGCAAATATATACCAGAACAAAAGACATTAAGTAGTGGCTTAAATGGCAAAACATAGATGGCAGGAAGAGATCAAAGAAATCCTGCTCTTTGCTATATGAATAGAATATGTGAAATTACTATAGAAGGAAGAGTCTTATATAAAATTAGCATTGATATGTTTATCCTTGTTTTGAATACAGCTTTGTTTGAACTGAGAAAAAATCATAAAGCAGCCAACAGTGTTCAAGAGTGGGTATCCTTTATTGCTGTATTATGTTTTCAGGAAAGATTGATTTCCACCCTCTCCTTTTCTTACCCCCTGCCATTAAGTGTAAAGGTTTCTTCTATTAACACATTTTTATTCATTTAAAAGAATTGAATAAAAACATTATATAGAAGTTCGAGCTAAAATAGATGGAGCAAAACATTTCCTTCTTAAAAAGCACATTAAAAAGAACATTTTTAATAGAGCACTTCGTGCTGTTAAAAAAAAAACAAACCTGAAATCTAATGCTTTCATGTCATTAAGAGCAGATAAGCTACATTTAGGCAGCTGTTAGGGTTGACAGGGGCTGCAGCATTGATGGGGTTCTGCCGTCCTGCAGCCACTCCCAGCTCACGGGACCTGAGAAGCGTGCTGCAGTAAGTGGTGTTAGCGGCGGTGAGGGGTCTTCTGGGAAGCCTTTCCTGGGACTCCCTCTATTTTTGCTCTGGTAAAATATGTATAATTTTTAAGGTCCTACGTGTGAGCTGAACTGTCCAAAATCAGAAATTTTATTTTGAGAATATACCACTAAAATGTACAAATATCATCAGATTCTCTTATTTCCTCTCTCATAACAGTGCCCTCAGATTTCTTCACCTACCTTTTTCCAGATATCATCAGTGTAAACTCAACTGTTAGAATGAGGTTCAGTCCAGAAACTGCAACCAGAATGACTAAACCAAATGGCTTTCATTAGACAAACTTTGTTACAGGAGCAGATGTAATCAGATGGATGCAATTACGTGATACCTGAATGCTGCATTCCAAACATCAGCAACCAGTTCTGCTGCTATCATGGCAATGACACATTAGCACTTAATAAAAGGTAATGCTAATATAAGATGTTATTGCTGCCAGGATATGCCTTTGTGCCAGAGTGTTGCTGTAGGATCAGTGAAACAAGATTTTTGTGGATGCCTCAGATATTTCAATACAGAGTCCAGTGACTTAGCATAAACTGTAGACAAACATAGTTTTAAACAAAACTGGCTGATTTTGTTCTGAAGTAGGTATGGTACATATATATATTCCATTTAAGACAGGGAAAGATGTAACCTGCAGCAAAGAGTCAGAAAGGGGAATGTAGGGCCATAAAGTCTCTGGCTTGATTCACTTGAATATCAATGTCAATGTCTCAGTTGGCCGAAACACCAGGCTTTTGTTCCGGCGTAGCTTTTCCGTGTGGAACGGTTTCAGGTATGGTAAGAGCAGTGCAAAGGAAGAGTCCAGCTGCACTATTCTTTATCTGACAAAACTAAGGAGCACGTTAGAAACTTTGCTTAAAAAAACATGAGAATCAAACATAAAATCAGAATGATGAAAAAATCACTTCAGTATGTTTGACTGCAAGCCATGAAGACAATACATACGTAGCCTCCTACAACTGTTGTTCTAGATGACTCTCAACAAGGATTTTATTTCTGTACTTTGAAGAACCATATTTTACAGTGTCGTAAAACCCACATATATGCGGTTTTGCCATATGAAGGAAGGTCACCTCACCACAAATATGATAGTGTAAGACTGACAATACCATTTCAAAATACTACATGAACAGGTAATAAGATGTGCAGGTTATATTTCAGTGGCTCTTATGCCTGATGTAAGATTTCATTAATGAAAGTGAAACAATTAGCTCATCCACATTTTCTTGCTATGCAAAATATAAAAAAAGCAAGTTGGATAACACACCATATAACACATTTGTTAATTTGCAGTAGCAGCAAACTGAATCAGATCAGTAGTCTACATAATCCAGTGTGGTAACACTTTTAATAGCCAGGTGCTATGGTTTGTGCAGAGAGTTTAAGAAACCCTGAAATGCCCAGTTATAGAGCAGTATACTCAAGGGAACATCCCCTTCTAATTGCTTTCAGCATAAATTTGCCTTCTGTCCTGAGGCATCAGAGTCCAGATATTTTTCAGGCCCCTGGGATTTGCTGCTCATTTAATTATCACACTATCTACATTATTTAATTTATTTATACAAAATGACTGACACTTTTTAATCAGTTATGCTGTATTCTCTGGTTCAGTAAAAATAATATGTGCCAGTAACTTTTAATAACGGCTGTTTAGAAATTTGCTATCACAAGTCATATACACTTGTATTAGAAAGTACAGATTTATGGATAATAACAAATTTCACAAGAATGGTGTCAACACTTTTTAACAAGTGAAATACTTCGAGTTCATGAGAGCTTTTATACCTTTCTGTTCAGATACTTCATCAAGTAGTTTTATATGTTATTAGTATAATATTAGACAATATAAATAAAAATGAGGACTTCACTAATACTTGAAATGCCAAGTCCTGCATTTCAGTTTTAAAACCAAAAGGCTCAGAAAGCTCTCAATCAAATTCACTGTCTTTATAAAAAGCTATATATTTAACCTCCTGAGGTCTTTTTCCTGTTTACTGTGATAGTGATAGGGACCATTATAAAGCTTTCTTGTAAGTAAAATGAATGTGACTATTAGAAATATCAGAAGTTTTTTTATATATAATTTAAGTCTTTCAAGGAAAGATGTTCCATTGTCCAAGCTGAGAGCAACACATCAGTTTGAATGCAAGTGTGCTTGAATATTTGGTATTAATTTCACCATTTATTCATCACCACCAGCAATACCTCTCTCTTGAAAACTAGGGTTAATAATGTGAGTCCCAGATCATCTGGTCAGTCCCGCAAAGTATTATCCTTCAGCATCCTTGAACGCTAATCGTTATCCCATTTAGAAAAAGAGAACAAGTAACTAAGGAAGAAGTATCGCCAAAAACTCTCCTCCTAGAAAAATTGCAAAAGGAATATCATTTTTATTAGTGTAGCCAGGGCTTTGGTTACTTTTTCAAATTCTAGAACTTCAAGTTCTTCCTAAAACACCTATACAAACACTACTTCTGTTTAAAAAGATGTCTGACTGTTACCTCTGAAGAACGGGTGCCAACTTCTAAAAGATGATCTAATTGCCAAATTTTCTTCTTTCCTTTTTTTTTTTTTTTATTTCAAAATTATGACCTTTTTAAATTAAGAATAAAGGCTGGTCTCCTCTGTGTAGATGTTTAATTTCATTAGTTAATCAGAGATGAATTAACAACAGAATCTAAATAACAATTAGAAATCTCCACGCTGTTTTGAACAAGATTCATTGGCATCTATTCCATGCAGCTGTTTTCTCAAAAAGCCTTACTAGCACATGCAGGTATTTCTTATAATTTCTGCTAAAACAGAATGCTGGTATATGGCTGCCCCTAAAGGACACATTTTTAACAGCACTGAATTCATTTATCTCTTTGATTAAATTATAAATTGTAATTGTAGTTATGTAATGTAATAGTTCTAAATACAACAGTTATCAAGACAAGCTTTTGGTCTCTTGAGGACTAGAGAAATTTCATTATATGTTTTATAAGCACAATATTATTAATCTTTTTGTACTCCAGTTTAGACCCTTCATGATTTTTTTTGCTTATCTAAAATTCTCTCTCCATTTATGGCTGGAAAATACATAGTTCATTTTTAATCAAGCCATTGTATCTTCTGTTGTATGTGGAAGTATTCACACCAAGCAATCTAAGGTTGTTCAGCTAGTCTCCCTAAATTCCCTTTGCAGGGGTAGATTGGCTGCTCCAGAGGACAATTCAGAGCTCTGCGTTACACCCTGACTAGTTCAGTACCTCTTCCCTGGTCATAGAGCAGTCAGGATTCAGACACTTTTTAGAAATACTTTGTGGTGGGAAACCTTACCTTTTCCTGGTAGTTGCAAGAATATGTGTCATTTAGTATATAAATAGCAGATACCCTGTTAAGCAGTGGGCCGAGCTAGTGACAGCTTTTGTCCATCTCTTGTGGTGGTGGCTGGGGTGTCTTTACCACAGGTTTGTGGAGAGCAGTGATAAGCCTCATCTCACAAAATGGAGAGCTGCATGGCACAGAACACTCGACTCAGGTGTAAGAAATACACCTGCTTAGTGAAAATGTATATGCAGAAAATGAGATACATAGAGTGTCAGTTAATCATGAAGAACTTTTCCCTTGTACCCCTTGAGAATTTGTCAGGAACAGATACAGGTGGAAAGACTTCAACAAAATATTGAGTATTTTATTTTTTGTGAAGAGAATTTGAAAGAATTAAGCTGTTTGCTCCACCCTGACCTGAAGAATTCAGATCAGAAGCCAATTGAAGTCCCTACAGTCTGTTTTTAAATATATCTTTAGTCTTTTTTTTTTTTCCTGACCCTTTTACTGAGAAAGCTGTGCATTTGAAAATTAACTTGCAATAGGACTCCTAAATAGCAGGCTTGCTGTATGAACCAACTCTTTAGATGCCTTTAAATGTGTCTTTCAGGAAGGTTCTTAGCAGATTCTCACTCCCAGTAATGCAAAATTAAAAAAAAAAAGGTGGGTGGGGGGGCAAAGACAAATCCAGGGAGAATTCCACAGTAGGCATTAAGTAGGACATATCTGATTGATAGTCCAGATTAGATTGCCTGGCCACAGTAGTCACAGCTCAGATGTACTGTCTGTAGAAATTGTAGCACCCACAGTTCAGTTGCCTGTTAATAATGTAGAAATTTGGCAGTGCTAGGTTAAAGTTTGGACTGGATGATCTTGGAGATCTTTTCCAGGCTAAGTGATTTTATGATTCTGTGATTTCCAGTTTACATAATTCTGTACTAGAACCTCTCTCCCCAGAATATAAAGCAAGCCTAAGGAGATTAACTGGCAAATAAGAAACCTTAATTAGATGCCTAAAACTGGGTAATGTGAATGTTCTTCCTGCTATTAAACAGATCCCATAAACAGCTTCAAATACCATTAGGAAAGACTTTCCAGTATAGTCTAATTTGTGGTGGCAATGCCCTCATCACAGCAGTAAGGCTATGCAAGAGACAAGGCTTGCACGTAAAGAGATTTAAAAACCTTATGTTATTAAGCCATCTTATTTAACTGGGAAAAAAAGTAGACGAATATTTGATCCGATAAGCTTCTTAAATATGCAGAACTTGTAAAGCTTCTCTAGATGGAAGACACTTACACAAGTTCAGGAGGAGCCTGAGAAAGCCAGAGGAAGAGAAATTCATGAAAGGTTACTGCTTACATACAAACCTTGTCTGGCTCAGGAAATCTCTGAGCTTCAAATGGCTGGAGGCTGGGAGAGCATTCAGGAAAACATGATATAAGTTTGCCCTGTTCTTAGTTCCTCTTGGGCATCTGCTCTTGGCCACTGCCAGAAATGGGACACTGTGCTAAGCAGACCTTGTTCTGATCCAGAACAACCACTGTTATGGACATATCTATGTTTTTAAGAAATAAGCCGTAGAAATTAAAGTTTCATTGCAAAAAAAAGAAAAAGAAAAAAAAAAAGACAGAAGAAATACAAAGCAGTTGACATATTTTATAGTTGAAAAACATTTTCCAGGTGACATTTCAGAGAACTCATCTGTCTCTGCATGCATGTTGATAATTTTTAATTATTTGAAATATATTTCTTTTTTCCATATCTCAAGAAATACCTAGTTAATAGAAAGGAATAACTTTAGTTCAGGAGGTACATTAATGAAAGGCATAACATTTTCTAGTGAAGAACAGATATGTCAAACCTCTGTTTACTAACAAGCACTTCAAAGCCTTTAGAATGTATCCTTACTCTAATTTAGCTTGCTAGTCCTCTAAAAAGTTTAGGAGATGAAAGCAAAGCTAATCCACAATCCACTCACCTTCCTGGTTATACATGCAACACCAATACAATGCCTTCTTGATTAGAAGTGAATCAGGTATAGAGTGCAGGGAGAAGCCATCAATAGAAAAGATGTAGATTACTATTGTTTTAGTTAGGGATGGACATCCTCTCAAACCTAATCTATGCAGTGCTATCAGGTGTTAAAATATTCCCTCTGACAGTACAGCAGCAAACAAACAGGGTCTTTATTGTACAGCTCCAAAGTATCTCAGATTCACTTGTGATCTCATGCTGTTACAAGAGGAATGTGAAACAATAACATCACATCCCTGGTGAACACGTTCACAAGATTTACCTGTCAAGAGGACAGAGGACGGCGCTGCATTGAAAGGCAGGGATGATAGCTATTTCCTTGTTTTGTCTTGCTTACAGAAAACAAGACCTTTTGGAGGACTTGCAGTTGAAGAGAGAGAAGGATAGAGAAGTCTCTGTTTCTTAAGTCAAGACCTGAAAATGCTAACAGAATGCATGATCGAAACACAAGACATCACTAGCCTTAACATCAATAAATTATTCTCTGGTTGATATGTTGTTTAGCCTAACTGAGAGCTTAAGCTATGTAATGATTGCCTTAAAACGTAAGATTAAACACAGTGTTACCTGATAAATCTATTGAGGTAACTGTTCAACAGTTGCAAAATGGAGAAACTAGGGCAAGAGCTGGGCTCAAAGATACCAGCTATAGGTCTGGCACGAAACCTTTTTCACCTTTTCCTTTTGAAGTATCTACTTGCTTAACTAGAATTTCAAGGTATTTTTTTTAACATGAAGCCATGCTTAAAGCACAGAAAAGCGCTGTCTTTGTCCTGACTACACTCTACCTGCAAAAATCAGGAAAGAACAACTGTGACAATTCCTCTTTAGGAACCAGTAGCTACTGTGAACCCAGCAGAAATCAATTGTCCCAGATAGTCCTCTTACCTCCAGATACTTCATAGGAAGGGGGACCACAAGCTTGAGTCACAGATACTGAAGCAATGTCTTCATTGCCATAATAAGTATTAATATCCATCAACTACACTGTTATGAAACCCATCTGGAGACAAGGCCTAATAGCTTCTACTGCAGTGCAAATAGATTATATCAAACAGAATTGTCTTGCAAGGAGAGACTGAAAAAAGATTGCATCTCTTCAGGCTGGAGAGGAGAAGGCTGAAGGGGATGTGATTGAGATCATCAAGAAGATGGTGGATAAGGTGCATGTGATGAAGGTAGAATTGTTAAACACCAATTTTGCAGTAGCAGAATGAGAGGAAACATACTGAAACTACCAGAAGATTGGTTTAAAAGAAATAAAAGGAAGTATTTCTTTGCACAGCAGGTAGTAAACTTTGGGAATTTGCTTCCATAGGAGGCTGCGGAGGCAGGCGGTAGTTCAAAAATGGGTTAGACAAATTCATAGGAAACAGCTCCATAAACAGGTTCTGAAAGGAACAGGCAGAGGGGTGCCCCCAGACATCCTTTATGCAACAGCAGTGGTTGTTGGGAAGTGTAAGGGAAAAGCACCACCGAATGTGGCAGGCCTTGCAGGCCTTTCTCCAAACAGCATCTCCTGGTGCCCCACTGGAGGCAGACTGCAGAGCCAGGCCATGCTTTGACCCTGTAGGGCATTTCTTGTGTTATGTCACAAGGACTGAATAGGAGATTCCTCAGTCACTGAATCTCCCTTCCTCTCAATTTAAACCATGAGTTTTAGACCTATAGAATTCCTCTCAGTTTAAACCACGAGCCTTAGAACTATAGAAATAGTTTGACGTCCACCAGCCAGCTTTCCCTTCTGTGCTATCCTCAAGCATGCATTCATGCTTAATCTTGAACACCACAAGGAATTCCGTTGATTTCAGTGAGACTAGTCTCACAGACTTGAAGTTTAGCCTATGTGTACCTGAAGTACCTGGCATTCAATTCTATGAAACAAAGAGATCCTAAGAATTCACATTAGAAAGATAATAGATACAAATACAATGGATGAACAAACCAAAATATCGTGAATTTCTTCTGATTATGAATAGTCCATCACTTCTTTTAATTGATGTCTCTCTCCCTTCCTTCCATCTTTTATCTTCACTTGTTAGTGAGGTAAGAAAAAGCTTGCTCTTAGGCTTCTGTCCTCCCTCTCCTTTTCTTTCTGTCCTTTCATCTGTACTTCCCCTACCTATACTAGCATAGTTACAGAGCTGAGAGAATTAAGATCTTCGGTCTTAAGTGGAACACATAGAGCTTTGGAGAACTTCCATAGGGTCTCTGAATCTCTGCCAATGACAAAAGTACATAGAAATTCTCGCTGTTCTAGAAGTGTTCATTGCAATGCTTGCAATGTGCTTTTGAGGTGCTTGCATGGAAAGCTACGTAAGCTCCACGTACTGTTACTAAAGCCCAGAACACAGAGAGAAAAGAGATGAGTTGCCAAGCTCGGCAGCAACGTGGTGGTTATTTGTTATGACTTTTTGCTTGCCCATTAGGTTATAAAGTTAACTGATATTTAATTCAGACTACTAGGGCAAACATGCCACTTAGGATGTGGGCATGGATACACCCAGAATCCTGCTTCTGAAAGACAGTGAGCACCAAATGCCTGAAATAACAGTGAAAGAAACCACAACTGCTCAGTATATACACCAGAAAGAGTTTCCACCTAGATCTCTAAATTAGATATAGTATATAGCAAGGTTAGCATCCCTTGTAGAGTAATATGATGATCATATATATATTTTGTATAAACGTGCTATACTCAATTTGATATATGGGAACAAAAAGATGAAGAGAAAGTAATGATTTCTCACATTGTCCAGCTAAGATCTGCTGACTTACAAAATAAACAGGAAGGTGGAAGGAGAAGACATGCATGCCTGCTGCTAGAGAAAAGCCTATTTGCACATAATGCTCTGGAGAAATTATTGAACATTTCATCCACACAAAATACAAGTCCTGTCACTCTGCCAGGGTCAGTGAGACCTGGGATAATGTAATGAGTCTGTTCTAGTTACACAAGTTAAACGGTTTACTGGTTGCTTTAATTAGGAACCTCATTTTGTTTACAAACTTTCAAAAAATTGTAGCAAAGAATGTTCCATGTTCATGCTTACCAGCCCCAGTCCTTGTCCCAGCTCTCAGCCCTCCAAAAAGGGCTTCTCTTCCTCCTTCCACCCATGCATGGCAAGTTGCCAGAAACACATTCCAGAGTATAACAAATATACATATCACAGCATAAAAGCGAGATGTGGCACAAAGCATCTCTTCTGGGAGAATCTCATGCAATACCAGGACAAGACTAAGGAATTATTGGCACTGTAAAGAAAACAACAGGAATTTAAATTAAAGAACAATTAAAAAAATTATTCACATTTTCCTGCATCTGTTAACAACATCACTGCAAATGTTTTCATTGTTACATCAGTTGTCCTTCACATAATACTCCTTTCTCATTCTTATCTCTCAAACATATCCGCACGTTCTACCACGCTGCTCTTTCTAGCAGATAGGAATGACCTTCCACAATCTAGCTGTCCAGTTTCACCCTAACCTGGCACAAACCCTGGCTAAAGGAACTTTTTTACAAAATTGCTTCATTGAAGTTCTGTGTATACTGCAGACAGAAACTCGTCAAACAACTCAAAACACTTGGATGGCCATACCTAATCCTATTTCCATACCACATCCTCATTCCTACTGCTTGACCCTCTTTCTCCTGAGGCTGTTTCTTCTGCATTTTGTACTGCTGTACTCTGAGAATAACTCAATTAAAGCTAGTGGGCCCAGACCCCTGCTGCTGTGAGTGGATATAGTATAATATAATGATCCTCAACAGAAACTTGTCGAATTTCTCCAGCTTGGTGTTCATCCCTTTGCTCATTTGCCTGTCAAGTTCATCATTTATTAGTGATACATGCATTCAGTGGGGCTGGCATCATCTTCTGTGCATCCTCTGTGACTCACGTAGCATGTTTGTAAAAGCTATCATGAGCAAACAGCAGTAAAATGTAGTATCTTTCACATTAGACATAGGTATACGGAGCTGACTCAATATTTCTCAGAAGCATTGAATGTTCCTGTTCTAAAATGCAAGGCAAATCCATGACCATTCCTGTTATAGGAATCAGGAAAGAGGAAATGGTCACATCTGGAATGAGCAGGAGGAGCCCTGGAGATTTTGGCTAGCCACTCTGCTTCTGCAAGGGGCCCTCCTTCCTGCCAGTGCCCCGTGGACATGAAAACCTCTCTTGGCTGGAGGAGCAGCAGCTGCTTCCACTCTTGTCTTCTGCAGGTCCAGTGCAAGCAAAGAAGGCATTGCATGTATGGTCACTCTACTGCCTTAGCAGTTGCCCACCTTGTCTATAGCTAGAGCTTGCTCTAGTTATACAGCTTGTTCCAAAGTATATGAAGAAAATGGCTTTGACTTTCTACTTCCTTGAACAAAACCTGTGGAGAAACAGAGGGATTCAATAGAAATTGTTTTTACTAATTCAGATACAGCTAAGTCTCCTCTCCCCAGAAGCAATACTTTTCAGAAACTTTCAGGAAACTGATAGACAAAAGGAAAACATCTGAGTTTTCACTTTTGGGGATCCCAATGAATCTCTCAGGATAACCTGAGGTAAAGCAGAAGGTTTCCATATTCACATTGGAAAGTTGTCTTGCTAAAATAAGACTTTGAAGAGTTGCAAAGAAAGTGACTTTGTGACCTGACTGATTGCTCTGCCAAGGGAGGCAAGCCTTGAGAAACAAGAGACAAACTTAGCATTACGGCAGGTGACCGTAAAGAAACGACCAAAGTGCAGTTTTGACCAATTAATACCATGGTCAGCAATGCAATTTGCCAGTTTGTAAACATGCCTAATGAGTCAGGAGAATGACCCTCTAAGATGTCCTGAAATCCAAAGGAAAATACAGCAAAATTTGGGCTGCAGCAGGATCAGACATCCTGTTCAGAGTTGTTCTTCTGTGCAGCTTCCTTTCCTCACTTCCTCTTGGCTCCTAGTCCTGTCCCCAGGTCATTAGACCACATCACTTCCCTGTTGTTAACAGGTTATAAATTCTGAGACAGATAGGTACTGACATGATACTGATAGCAGTTTGATATTGACACATCTACATTATCAGCTCTATCGCTTGCCTGAAAGCTGACAGAGATTTACTGGGTCCCTCTTGCTGTTAAGAACCAGTTGCAAATTTACAACTCCTTTCCTGTGAGCCTAAAAGGTTTTTCCTATGTTAAGATTCATGCAGCCTTGTGGTTTTTTCCTACACAGCTGAAGCACAACAGTGTTCAGAGCGCATGAAGATTTGGCCACCCACAAAAAGTATTTTGATCAGTTTAATAAATCAGTATATTTCAAAACAACAACAAACAAACAAACAAACAAAACCAGACAAACAGTGAAATGTGTTTTATCACTGGTTAATAAGGGATTCTTAAATCAAAGTGTTGCCAATCAATAGTGAAGTACCTAACTGATTATGTCTACACAGACTTAATTCACAGGTTGACCGTGTTGGCTCCCCAGATCTCCTCTTCCCTGAACCCAGACATAGCTTGTACAAAGTGGAGAATGTCTTCCTGTCACACTCTTGTTCTTTAAGCTGATTAATCCAATCTAAATCCATGTTGGAAAGTGCTAGACAGGTTGGTGGTGTTGCAGCCAGTGAGACAAAGGATCTTCACCCAGAGTTCTCAGTTCGAGCTGGGCTTTCAGCACATACCACAGAGAGACATGCTCTTGTTTCTGTCACATAAAAAACTCCATTGAGCTGATGTCTTCAGGTGTTCTCAGATCCCCCTATAAATCTCCCCGAATTATTTAGATTTTTTCGTCAAAACAGAAAATACTATTTTTAAGATTAGAAACAACATCAACAAACCTCCCATCCATAAGCCATGACTTTCAGGCAAATCTGTGTGTGCAATGAAGAGGAAACCGTCAACACAGGAACAGATTCCAGAGGACAGTGTTTGAACATATGCTCTTAATTTGCAGGAGGGGTCCAGTCAGCAAGATGTCATCCAGCTGACGGAAGAAGTGAAGGTGCAATACGTGTATTAAAATCAGGCTCTTGGCAAACTCTTTTTGGTAGCTTCCTCTTTGAGAGCATGCTCTGTAATAGCCAGTAGGGATTTTGTCATCAGTTTGGGATAGTGGGAGAAGATTTCTGCTGTGCAGAAATCTGCAGGAGTGAAAGGTTTGAGTGAAGAGGAGGAAGAGGACAGGAACAACCATTCAGAAGTACATCAGTGTGTCTTTTCACAGCTGTGCCAGCCAAGGCAAGGAGGGAAAAGATGAACAGAAATTTTTCCAAGGCTCAGCCATTACCCTGCATTCATAAGGAGCTTCTGGGGGGGGCTGCTGCTCTTAGAACCAGCTGTCTGCTGTAGGTCTGCTGGATGATCAGCTGAGGAGAAGGGAAAAAGTACGAATTTACAGCCTTACAGACTGCGCTCCCTGCAGTGCGGGCTGCTTACATGCACTGGCTGGGCTGGTTTTACTGCCTCTGTTGGATTTCTGAAACCATGGCTGTGGCATTAGTTTCCACCACATGCAGGATTATCCCAGCACCTGACATTTTCACATTTTGAAGGCAACATTCAGCACCACAGTGTAACAACTCAAGAGCCACAGCAAAGAAGAAGGTGGCAATCTACCAGCACTGCAGCTGAACACACTAGGATCCTGGCTTAACTCCAAATGAGGGTGACCATATGACCCAGAAACACACTCTTTTCCCCATTAGATGTACATCTATATCAAGGGAGACCACTTTGCATTGCTGTTTGAAAATCTCACAGCCTGGGAATGTTGAGAGCCAACAGCTATCAGAGCCAGCAGCACAAGATCAGCTTGCAGGCCTGTTCTGTACTGGCACTGAGCCTCTTGTCACTCATCCTGAAATCATTTCACAAACCTTAATTCTGTTTTTTCTTCAACAGTGTCAGTGTGAGAAGAGCCCTACCTGCTGACTCTCCGTACATCACATTTCCCCCAACCTGAGCAGTGTTAGGCACTCTCAGTTTCTGGATCCATCAGTGTCATGCTCTAGGTTGGCACACTGAGCTGTTGTATGAACACTATTCTTCCCTTCTAGGCAATGACTTGAATGATTTTTAAGCTATCAAGTAAATTATAGATTTCATTTCAGAAACTGCATGAATTTAAAAATAGATGTTAGAAACTGTCTGCAGAATCATGATCCCTCTTCTTGCTGTCATGCTCTCTACAGATTAAACTACTTATCTTTGTTCCTGGAGGGGGACAAGGCCTCTCTTCCCTCCTAAGGCATTTCTCTCCAAAGGGTAGGTTGTCTCTGTAGATGTTACATTTAACAAGTGGAAGGAAGCGGACAGAAAGCTGCGCAGGCCAGAGAATGGCAGTCCTATGAAGAATGAAGAGGGCTAATTGTGTGAAGCAGTAGCTGTGGCTCTGCAGGGAGGGGAAGGATGGAGGGGAAAAGAAGGGAGGGTGAGTGAAGCCCAAGACAGATTAAGATCTCTCTCCCTCTTTCTTCTTGTGGGCTGCAGCTGGGTCTCACCCACTCTCCGCCTTGAAGCTGTCAGCAAGCCAATGCCTGGCACAACGGCCAAGTAATTACTGATGACAAGCGAGCGGTATTTTTTTCCAGATCGGTTTTCCTGTCTTTCTGCAAGAAAAATAAATGAAAAGCTGTACCCCAACAAACATGACAGGAAAAATAACAATACTGGTATGGGACCAATACTGGAAACATGCTGCTCCTCCAGCTGCCAACTGGAGAGAGCTACTGCCACCCTCACCCTCCGTGGTCTCAGCAAGAGAGGGGGAGATTGGAAGCAGGATGGGAGAAGGGCTCTTTGTAAAGGTCAGCACATCCCTTTTAGCACAGCTCAATGCCACATCAAGAACAGGGAGAAGGCAGCCGTGCAGAAGTACTAGGCATAGCTGTAACTAAGACAGATGCAACACAGCTTGCATTTGATTTCCTGGAAAGTAGAAGAACAATATCGTTCAGTCCTCTCCTCTCCTGTTTACCAGGGTTATCTGACCCATCCTGTCACCCATTAAAGACTAATAAGCTCATGTCTGACCTGTCATGCCAGTGGGTGCCCCACATGATGCTTTTGACAAGCCTTTCTCAACTATTAAGCGCTTCATTTTAAGAAGGAAAGATCAAATTCTAAAATTACACCCCACCCCCCCACTCCCATTTTACAAAACTGGCCTCGATGTTTTGCACAGCTCTTTCTTGCACATGTTATCTGCTGGTTTATTCAGTATGCTATCTTATTCCAACTCAAAAAAATCAGGAGCAGAGATCCCACTATGTGAAGGAAACCTGTCTGCAAACAAGATCTTATTTTTACCCTGCAAAGCACCTTTTCTTTATTTTCACATAGAACTTTTATTCTGTAAATCTCAGTAGGCGTCACAGAGAACACATTCCTAACCTTCAGCTGCTGCACTCTGTGAGAGGTTTGTAATTTCCCTGTCTGTGGACAACACAAACAGAATTATACCTATTAGCTGGATGAATGGATTTGATTCATTTGGAGGTCTCATGGCCTTTGTTTGCACTGTAAGGACCTTGTTTCTCTTACCTTCATACATACAGATGATAGATTCAGCAGGGTAGTGTTGGAAAAGACCATTTTGGTTACATAGTTAAGCTTCCCAGGATATATGCTTATTAGAACTCCATTCAGTTCAGGATTAGGAGATAGAAAATCCAAACAGTAAGTCTACATTATTGTACAGCTCAACGGATGAGCAAAGGAGTTAGGATATGATTTGACACAGGCAAATTAATTAATGAGACAAAAGAAAAACTCATTTCACAACTACAAAGACTCAGAACATGAAATAATAAACGAGTCGTTCACACTACGAACAGTTACACTGATTGCTACAGTTAATGATAATTCTGCAAAACTTTCTATTCTAAATCCTTGTTTTCCTATGCTTCTCACTGGGAATCATTGCCATTTTGGGGTAGTTTTTTCATTCTATTCAAAAACTTACTCATTTACTCTTTTCTAGTTTTTCTGTGAATTCTCTTCAATTACTTTAGAGTCATGTAAGAATAAAAAATCCCATTAAAAAGAGTTTCTGTCTAACTATATCTATGTGGTTAATTCAAAGCATGTTGAATTTGAAAGCCTCTAAACTGGGGCTTAGTCCTTCAAACAAGACCAGGCAGCCGAAGTCCCTGTGAGAATCAGTGGCACATCTATCAATAAAGGCCTGGTAAAACTTTATAATGGTTTACGTTCCCTTGAAAAAAACTATGCAAAATCAGGGCTTTCTCCTATAGAAGCAAGGTATCAAAATAACATGCTTTAAGATGATTTAAACTAACCCATTGTCCTTAACACCACAATAGAGCAGAGCACACACAGCCACTGTTCCTCGGCTGAAGGATAATAACTTCCTGCGAAGGGATGGCGACTCCTTTAAATGTGTTAACTCATTCACTTTCAATCACGTACCCACAACTGCGAGCAGCTCACCAAAAGGTGTTATCTGTGGAGCACTGGCATTTACCTAGCTCTGCTAAATCCCACCACCATCTTTCTCCTGGTTCAAGTCCCCGGGTCATGCTCCTGCTGGATGGGACTGCTCTCCCCATCTCCTGGGACAATCATCACTGCTCAGAGAGCTGAGCCACCTCCAAAGCAATTTCTGAACCACTGTAGTTTGCACACAAATTGCTTAGTGACAAAACAGGAACCAGAACTCAGTATGTGACCGGTAATAGAGGTAGTCTGTGCCTGGCCTTGTAGCAGAACAGGGTTAATAAAACCAAAGAAGCCAGCCCTGTGAGACAAGCATTGCAGTGTCTTCAAAATGAGAAGATAAAGCAGACATTGTACCCATAAAAATACTCCTCCTTCCTTTATCTTTTTTTCTGTATTAAAAATATATTCCACATGTAAATTCATATCGTATTATTAAAACATGAACAGAAAACTTAAGAAAGGAAACTGCAGAAGCAAACCTTTCCATAAGACATATCTGTGTTGCCCACAAGCAAATTTGGCACTTCTTCCTCCCACCCTCATTTCTAAATGCTTTGACACACACCAATCTGCCTTTAAAAAAAAGTCAATCTTTGTGGTAAAGCCATTAAAAACAAAATTACCAGAATATTTGGACAGATCCTAGCTTGGAAAGTGCAATTATAGCATACTAACAGCAGATCATTCAAAATGTACCCCACATATGCTTGCAAAAAACCATACATCTTATGCATTCACATTGCCCTCTCCTGCTCTGCAGTCCAATGCATCAGGTATGGTTCTTGCCAGATAGCCCAGTGCGCCCAGTCCCTTGCACTGGGAAAGAAGCTATCTGACCACCTCGCACAAACCAGGTATTGTAGGTATGTCGGTGTGTGCAGCTCCAGGGACATGTACTTGTTGCAGTATATGGTACATAGGCCTTCGATCTTTAGCTCAAGCTCTATAACTCATACTTGAAATTTCCAGTGTGATCCCCAGTATGTCAACCAAGGTACCAATAACTATCATACTTCTTAAGTATATCTGCTAAGTGGATGATATCTTTTTTTTTTTTTTTTTTAATACTGCTTCCCCAACACAGTCTAAGAACAGTTCCACTGGCCCCCACGATGCTAAATAAGCAGAATTTGGCTTTTGATACTTCAGTTCAATTCCGCAATTAGCTGATGCTTCTGTAAATGGTTAGGTTTGGATAGGGTTGGTTTTTTGTTGCTGGTGGTGGTTTTTTTGGCATGCTTCTTGTTTCTCACTGATATTTCTTGCAAGAAAGAAAAGGTGAATAAGGAGACATAAACAGGTATTTCCCCATCGGAAATTAAATCACGGTATCTCTGCTCCAGTCACAGTGTGCTTTTTGCACAGTCCCATTGAGCATACAGATACTTGGATGCAGGGACTGTATCTCCAATACAGTGATCAGATGTAGAAGATTTCTCTACAGTAACATGAAAGAATCAAAAGGGGATAAATTAGTAAACTGAGAAGCATGTGTGTCAGGTTCTGTGTTCTCAAAGTTGTTTGCTCCATTGTCCTCTATTTTACTCACATCAAAAGCCTCCCAAAGCCCTTACTCTGCAAGCAAGTACCATGTCCTCTTCCATGATATTCATTTGTATTGCAGCAAACTTTATGTCATACGATTACATACCAGGTGGGTTTACACAAGATATAGAAACATGACTTGAAATTTTATTACGGTAAAAATGTGTTAAACATTCAATTACTGCAGCTTTTTTTCCTCTCTCTGTCTCTCTCCCCCCCAAACTCCAATCCTTATTTTCCCCCATTTTGTAGTACTTGCAAGTCAGGTTTCAGGGTGTTAATAAAGCACGAAGCAGAATTTTGGAATGTGTCCAGCTCTTCACCCCACCCTGATGAATACCTGGAAGCACACTGTTACCATGGCTATCCTGCCAGACTGAAATCAAATGTGGCCTCAGCTGGAACAAATTTTGAAAAGATGGCCTCTGAAACAGGTAACCACAGGACCGACACAGCAATACCTAGTTTATAATTTTATTCCTTGCTGTTAAATACTTTCATTCTACTCTACAAATCTTTCCATATAGGACCAGGCATGCTGCAAGCAAGTATTAGTGATGTCTGTTTTCAATGCACTTTACCTTGCTGTTGTCTAAACTAATCTGATTATTTTTGCAAAACTTGGGAATTAAGCACATTTAGGATTTAGGATTTTTCAAGACTACGTAATATGTTAGCTGATTCCACCTATGCTGTCCAGTGTCTGGCAAAACAATATAAAACGGCTTTTGTTGCGTGTCAGCATTAGAACTGAGGATTTTGTGGAGCATAAAATGCTTCTTGTGTAATCTTTTGAGTTCCAAAAGCTTTCACCAAACCCAAAGCAGTTACCCGATGGGACTCTCCAGCCATTTCTACAAATCAGTTTAGGGCCAGGAACACTACTGCTCTCATGAGTCCTTGGCTCCAGCTCCAATGTCCTGCAGCTGATGACTCTGTGTTTCCAAGGTCTGAGGTTTGGGTACGGCACCTCCAGCTTATTTGTGCCAGAGGCACCTCCAAAAACCCTGGCTCCAAAATAAATGTTCCAAGGCTTTCTGGTGCTGTACCACACAGAGTGAAGAGAGAGATTTCAGGTTCCACATCAGCCACTGTTTGCCTCCTAGATATGCAGTCAGGCCAAGAGTTTCTGGGTGCCCAACCTTACTAAGAGCCACCCCCCGGGGTCCCCTGCATCCTCAGGAAAGTTGACATGGTTGTCAGTGTCATGGCTGGGTGGCAGAAGGTAAGGAGACATTTCATACCAAGCTGTCAGCCCTGTCAACACACCCTGCTGTGATGTTGTGTGAAATGCAATTTGGGCTGAAACCATAGCAGACAAGAATAACAAATCAGCAGACAAAACCTGCCCAAAGTGAACATCAGTGCTAACTCAAAACCATGCTTTCCCATTTGATCTGGCCCACACCTGGACCCTTTTGCATGTGTAGGGAACTGCTGTAACTTCTGCACCCTCATGCAGAAATGTCAGGCTCAGTGCTCGACCCTGCTCTCCAAGCAGGGCAACAGCACTTCCTTCCTAGTTCCCCATCACTGCAAGCCACTCAAATGAGGCAGGGTGCCCAGAAATGCCATTATTTACCTCATTACCTTAGCCTGATGTCTGCACCAGGCGACAAGGCCATTCTCCTTCAGGGTGATACGGCTGGGTCATTTGTCCTCTGTGACAGAAAAGGTTATATCTCTGGAGACAAGGTTCCTCCCAGGTCTTCCTCTGTGACGACTGGCTCCACCGAGCCCCTGCCACCAGCCTCTGTGTGTCTGGCACCGAGTCTGACTGTATTGATTTAGTAGCCCATTGTCCTGTGGGAAAAGTGCTTCATGGCAAATACCAGAACACGATCAATAATGCACGACCTCCAAACTCTGCACTAGAGTGTCAGTGCTGGGCCTGGGGCACCAGAAACACCTCGGTAACACCACTGCGAACCAGACATCAATCTGGTGAAGGGAACGGATTAAACTGGGAAACATCAGCAGCAGGCCAAGGTCACCCTCTTTACACGCCCCAGGTGCCTGCTGAAATGTCACAAACCATCTGATTGTAACGCATTATGACTCTTTTTGAAAACCTAGGAGTTCAAAGGCATGATTCTCATTTCAGACACATTATTTTTGCACTTCTGAGAAGCCACTGATTTCAGTGAAATTGCTGCTGACTTTTTAGAACAGTAAGCACTGAGTCCAGCCCTTTCATTTTCAAAATGCCATCATTGTGCTGTCACCAACCCCACATCTGGAAACATCAGCAGATCATGACAGATGTACCACATGCCCCTTTCTGGACCCCACTCCCCCCTGCCCACTAAGACTCCCTACTACAGCACAAATAAGTCCACAGCAGCATGATGTATTCTTGTAAAACAAAATAGATGAGGTTTGAAGAACATAAACAGCAAAGTACAAACCCCGTTCATCCTATGATCCCAGGCTCCAAACAAAAGGGCAAGGGTGGGGCCCACAGACCAGTCCAAGTGTCGGGTGGGTCCATGTTTTACGAAAGATAAGAACATATTCTATTAAAAAAAGTCTTTTGTACAGTTGCTTTTTGCGACCCTGAGGGGGGAAAAAATTATCTCCACACACAGACTGCAGTGGTGTGGGGCGGTGCACGCACATACGCATACTCATGCACTGGTGTTGCCAGGCATTTGGGATGTGTACGTTATTCACCAGTCAGTACTGCCAAGGGAATGTCGGTGGAAACTCCATCACCCAACAACAACATGACAAGAGATTTGCCCTATGGTATATTTTTATCTTGTTTCATTTTTAACTTGGCTTTTTCTTTTTTAACCTCTTTGGTTGTTATTGTAAATGACAGTTCTGGGATGCCGTCTTTTCCTATTACTGGGATTTACAAGGACTGGACATTTATGTGGAAGGGGATATCCACTGTAATAATTCTAGCATTGACAAAACACAGAAATCTTCATACTTTAAGTCATTGCTATTCAAATGACCTATGCATGGTCCTGATCCACACTGGGTCTGATTTACGTGGGCCTTGCCACCCCACCTCACCTATGGGGTGTGCCACCCTACTGCAAGCCCCTGTATCGCCACCAGTCCCCAGCCCCTTGGGGAGCAGCCGTGGGGTCCGCCGGCCCGGCCAAGCGGGGACCATGCACCCCATCCTGCAGTGCCATGTAGCTCTACGGGAGACCCTAGGCACAGCACAGCGAGGAGCCCCGCCGACATGCTCTGCAATCAGAGCAAAGCTTCCCCTGGGGGCAGCTACTCCAGTAATTGGAGTGCTGGATTTTTATCAGTTTCAGAGACAGGACACAGAATTGACTGAATCACTGGTGTAAGCACCTTGGAGGTTTTATACACCTTTTCTGTTGTGTTGCGCTCACCGCTGCTTGAACTGCAATATTCGGATTCACTTCCACTCATGAAAGAAAATTTCTCTAAAGTTCAGGGAAACGGTCGGATTCGGTTTCAGTCCAAAAGAAGCCAAATCTAAAATATTGACCTATATCTGGGTTCAGACTCCTCAAACATTTGTGGTTGCTCAGACTCAATACCCTGGGGTCAGCCCATCTTAGAAATCATCCCAAAAAAGGTAATATTACAGAGATACAGGGAAATTAACATGCTCCTATTAATCCATTTTTGTCCTATTTCTTGGATAAGAAGATTGAAAAGTTATGTGATTGTCTTTCTTCAATACACACATAAGTTTCTGTAATTCAGTCAAGGATTTTACTTCTACCAACATTTTATTCTTTTCAGAAAGGGTTAATTACATCTAAACAAAATGTATGTTTCTTAGGAAGTAACTTTAAGTGTTTAGGAAGACACATTTGCCTGTTTATCCTAAAGAAAATCGGTCCATCATATTTAATGACAAGTAATATTGTCCCTAAGAGAAACTATGTAATTACCCATCTATTCCTGTCTATTCTTTGTAATTATTCATTTGCAATTATCTCCATCCTGCCTCATGTTTTCCTAAATCCTGCCTGAATATAAAGTAAAGCTACAGTCAGATCAGTCATGACGCTTTTTAAAATTTCTAAAAGGCTTTATCCAGTCTGTGGAGGGATGGTATGGAAGGGGTTACACTCTGTGCTCAAGTTCCTTTTTTTGTCCCCAAGGAGAGGAAAGAAGCAGAATACCTCCAGAAGCTAATGAAACATGGAAACAATTTGTGTACAAGCAAAAAAACAAGGTTTGTCGTCTCTCTCTGCCAATAATAATACTTTATTTCCTATTTGTACTGTATAATGTTCAGGATGAAAAACAAGTTATATCCTTGGTAATTCCCAAAGATGTCATTTTATAGGTAGTGTAGCCATCTCACTGAGCTTACAATGTGTAGGAATAATTGTGCATCCACACAAATGATAATTGTTTTAGTTTGGGCACCTTTGGAATCTCCTTGATGGAAAACTTCAGGAATTTTGGCTTCTTTGAGGAATCAGACTTTCAAATCAAGCCATAATAAACCCAATTAGAGCTCTCTATCTGCAAAGTAAATCCAATTAAACCTTCTTTAGCAATAGCATTTAAAGCCTTATTTTTGCCCAAACCCAGAGGACACGCATGGGAGGTGAGGGTGCAGCACAGGGCAGAGCACAAGGGTGATTATTACAGATCAGCACTGATTATCACCAACAGTTTCCTCAAGAAAGAATTAGTGTCAAAACCAGCTCCAGCTTAAAGAGGGTGCAGCCTCATTGATATTCATGGAAATTCTCCACTGTTTTCACTAGGTCTGGCAATGTGCAGGGAAAAGGCTGAAACTGCCCACTAGAACAATGTGCAAAGAGGCAGCAGGTGTCAAAATCCCTAAGAATAGCTGAGAAACAGTACCTCCCAGCCCAGCTCTGGTGTCAGATGAACAGAGATAAAGCGACAAACGGATGAGGACTCAGTGGGTCTCGCCAGGCACATCAGGCCAGGACCTGAGCTTCCCAGCAGGGCTTGCAACTCTCTGGGGGCTCCCGAAAGCCAGCCTCTCTGCTGGTGTCACACATTCCTACGCTGGGGACAGCAGCTTGAGAGTCTGCTCCTCAGCCCAGGAGTGCAACGCCAGGCTGACAGCTTTCCCATAACGTGTTTCCTAAAAAGGTTGGCTGTAGCCAACATGTGCCCTTCACTGCATGCAGCAGCTGTGCATCCAGCATCTGTCTAGGCCCATCCAAGTTCTCATGAAAATGTCAGTTGGCTTTTCTTTGACAAAATAAGGCGTAAAAATAGCAGTTCCTTGTACCCGTACACACGCATCCTTTGTAAGGGTCTGCTACTCTGCCACAGCAGGTTTTGAACTCACAGAAAACTGGAAAATTGGAGAATGTCCATCAAACAGAATACCTCCTGGCCTGACTGATCAGTACTGAATGCAAACCGGAATATCTCTGGTGCCATCTGCCAGGCACCTCACTTGCAGCAGGTTAAAGCCTCAGGTCACATACTGGTAGTATCTGTGTTTTTTCAGAATGGTAACTATGGGGCACCAACCAGTTATTAGTAGAAATATTGTCCAGACCTGCCAATTAAAAAAAAAAATAGCCTGGGCATCATGGCATACAACATTGCAGAGTGGCAAAAAAAAGCATATGCAGCAAATCCTTGCATTGTCTGCTCGTTTGGCAGCCTCAGCCCCATCATAGCTTTCCATGCCTTTTGCATGCAGGTGCCTCACTACCAGACGTGAGCACGTCGCACTAGTGCATGTTGAGCTGTCAGCCAAGGGCAGTCCCACCCCAGAGCCCTCGGTTTCAGCAGAGGCTGGACACAGGTTCAGGGTGGATGGCTCACAGCAAAGGCTGGGTCGCTGCTTCACTATGATGCGGCGCAGTCACTACATCTGTGGTGTCTCTCCTAGCTCAGGTAGTCTTGCCATCATACATACAATTACAGGATGGACTTATTCCTTATAGTGAGTTAGGAGGTTCGTTTATAAAATGGCTGTTTCCCGATTCAGGTTCAACAGGGTAAAAAGTTGCAAGTGGAGATATAGTTATGTTCCCAATAATTTCCTAACTCCCAGACAGTCCAGGATTAAAACCAGGTGAGATTGACATTGCTTGGTCATACCTACTCAAAGTCAAGAAGAAGAGGGAGTTCCATCTGTCCCTCCCTTCCACACTCGCCATGGCAATACTGCTTTAGCATGTCTAGTAAATACAGGCTTTGGAGATGTGGCTAGGGAAGCTGACTTGGTAACAAGGGATGCTTCAGACAAGAACTCCCTATTGACAACTCCCTGCTGTTTAAACCAGGAGATAACTAGTCAATAAAATGCCTAGAAAATCACATGAAGCAATCCGACATTGGAAGGCAGCATTTTCTCATTTATTCCTTCAGACCCAAACAGCCTTATAATTCAAATTTAACGGTCACCCATCATCAGTAGCAAATACATATCCAAAAACAACATCAAATGTACTCATCACAGAAAAAACCACTATAGTACGTGTTTTGCAATCAATGTAACCCAGCACTCTTCTCGTCATATCTGCAGAAGCTATCTGGTATGAGAGTGAGCTCCAAGGGCAAATCCAGACTTTGCGGACCCTCACAGGGCTAGATATTATGGAAATGAATTGCTAACACTGCTGACCAGCCCCATTGTTTAAAGCAGCGCCCTCTCAGACTTCAGCAATAATTCAACAGTGAAATAAACAGCCCTGATCAGATAGCTATGGACACTAGATAAAGAGCACAATAGCTGTGAAGATAGGAATATTTCATGACGAGTCATATATCAGTTTATTCCTGTTTCAAGTTTCTTTTGATTACTCTTTGTTAATACCTCATGTATATGACAAGTCAGAAAGAAAGGCAAAGATCTTTTCGGACAAAAGCTATTTTCCCCCCAACATGACATGCACGCTTCATGGCTTAGGTGGCTCCACCATCTCCTTGTGACTCTTTCATGTTACTTAGAAATAATGACTGCATTTCAGGACGTAGCAATTTCCTCAAATCTCGTTTTTATAATTTAGTGTGCTCCTGAGATGCTGAACTATTCAAAAGTACTCTTTTCCTCTACGTCTGTTCCCACAGAAGTCCAAGGCAACTCCTTTGAGCCTCCGGACAGCATCCTTGAAAATGTTTTCCCCCTACTGTTTTAAACATAAGCAGGTTAAATCCAAGCTTAGCAATTATTTTATACCATAACATACTTCTTTCCTTCAAAATAAGTCATTGCCTTTAACTAAAAAGCAATAAAAAGTCAGAGATGCATGGATATAATGGAATTAACAGGATCACCCCTTCGTTTCAATAGTATACTTTCTAAAAATGTTACTGAGAAGGCTGAATGTGGTTGGTCTGGATGAAAGAAGCTGCAGGCAGCAGGCGCAAGCTTTCAGCACTGGGAAAGAAGCAATCTCCAGCCTTGCTAAATGGGGCTTCTGTGGAATTCAGGATGCACCGTACACACAGCTGGCTATAAAACTCCTCAGATCATCCAGCTCTGCCTTTCCCCCTGAGCAAACAATTCTCTTTGCATTTCTTGTTGCTCTTATCAAAAGTAAATAGGCTGGGTATTTCATAGTCCTCTAGGGTTTTTTGAGGATATCCTTAAAGTCCTAGTCAAGCCACAGAACCCCAGCCCAAGGAGGAGAGGCTGTTCTCTTGACACGTTCGGGGGCTACTTTTTAAGCTAACACATTGTGAAAGGTATCTCTTCTTCAGACAGTTTTGAGAGGTAGATTGATACCAACCTAAAACATGCATATCTAGGTTCTACAACCATTGCAAATCATTTCAGTGTCTGATTAGTTATCATAAATTCAATATTGCATCCTTTCAAATTAGTGAATTTAATAAGAGAGAGAGAGAAAAGAGCACATTTAACTGATGATACCAAACTAGTGGTTTTTCCTTTGCCTTTTTAAGGACATTCCACTTAGCTGACTGCCAGGCATTCCCATCCAGTAGTTAGAGTGGCTCGCTTTCTGTTTGTTGCTATGTGTTTTAGGAAGCCACGCTTTAAAGAGCACAGATAATGCCTGTCATTAAATAAAAAGTCAAACAACTACAAAACTAACCACAGAAATCTAAGACATTCAAAGATCTTTTGTTTTCCCTTCGTGGATCTGAATCTTGGTAGCTCAACTTCAAGCATCCTTTCAGTGCATCTTACCTTGAGTTTGCTGTGTTTGGAGTTAGCAGTATATGACTGCTTGCAGTATTCTTACAAGCATTACTATGTTTTAATCACTGTTAATTATTATCAATCCTAATTTACCTTCAGCAAAGTATTTTTACAGAAAATAACTTAGCTTTTTTTCCCCAACAGCTCTACAGTTTACAGGAAGGAATATACATCCGTGGTTAGGAGAGCTACACAGCAGATGAAGGTGGCTCTTCTGAGGTGATGAGCAAGTCTTAAGCATTGCACAGAAGTCCAGAAAATTTCCTCAGACTTACATATCTTCCTTTCTCCCCAGCTTTGCAAGAGTAGATTCTCTTCCTCCTGGAGATCTGAAGTTGTAAGCTGAACTGACTGTAAATGATGAGAACCCAGGCAGAACTAGCAAGGATCAAGCTTGTGATGGATTCTCTGTTCCAATCATAATAATAAATAGGTTGCTAATAATTTCCCTTATTTGCTCCAGTGTAAGTGTAGGGTAAATTCGCTAACAGCACTAAAGTTACTTTGGAAATACACCGGTGCAACTGACGCGAAGGTTTGACTCCATACTGCTTGACGATCTGATGCTGATATAAAATATCTTATTGTGAAAAATCTACAAAAAAATAGTATTTCCATTTAGATGTAATAAATGCAAAGACAAATGTATTTTAAAAAAATAACAACAACAACAACAAAACCTACAGTACTGCTTGAACAATAGGGTGAAAATCACTTTTTTAATTCATATTTATGCAGGAGTACCAGAGATCAGTCTGTTGCGCTTATTAACAAAGGGACAAACAGAGGCACTCACTTCAGTAAAAACTGCAAATATAGCTTCTCCAAATTCTATGACAAAGCTCTGCAGTTGAAAATAAAATCTGAAGATAGTTTTAGATGAAAGGTTTGAATATTTCTTAACAGTGATAAAATATATGGAAATATCTCTTATTTATTTTTAATTTATCACAAGGCACTGTAGCTGGATATAAGAAAGGTCTGAATTAATTTTGCAAATATTACATTATGGCCAAGTACCACAAGTCTTACTTGGGTCAGATAAGGGTAAGGGTAAGATTTGAGTGAGTTGGGTAGCAGCATTAGTCTCACAAATAGGTGCATCAGAATTAGGCTCCAAACGAATTTAGGTTTTGTAGCACAAAAGTCTTCCCAATGCTGATTATTCTTTTCAGAAACCCGCAGTGTATCAACAGGAATGCAGAGCGTATCTTGGGTTGCATCATTAGCTTCAGTTTCAGGAATTACTAAAATCCCCTAAGCTACAATTTGTCATGATTCTCATTCTTGGGAAATCCTTTAAAGGGACTGTTAAAGTAATTAAGCTAGTGTCCTCGATTTAATCTTTAAGGGTGCCTAGCCAACATTGAGTCACAGTAGTCTTCTAGGTCAGACAGGAAAAGAATTGACGTCATTGCAAAACGCCACTGCGTAAGTGTCTCTGAAAAAAATGGCAGCCAAGTGTACACAGTTGGATAATCAGATGCTGTGAATAATATGCTGCTCAACAGGTGAGCTTAGGGAATTTGGCACTTCAGAGCTGAACCGAGCATGTCCTTATGCAGATGATAAAAGATTCGTGATACACTTTCTCTGACATAACGTATTTAGCAAACTTATCAAGATGTTTCCTCTGTCCAGAAAGTCAACCAGCCTATTAGGAATGATAATTTGGCACATAATATGCTCGAGGGACATATACGATAAGGGATGTTTCATACAAAGGGGCTTCCACTACTAGCTAGTTATGTCAATCTGCAGCTAAAAACAGAGCAGCGTAAAAATAAACTTTAACTCTTCACCCTGGGCAATTAGGCTGTTTTCTAACAAAATAAGCACAGCTTAAACAGGCACCAGGAAAGACAGCTACAGCTCTGCTTCAGCTCTTGCTCTTGAGAAATCAAACCCAAGCATTTAAGCAGGGCACTGCATTCTAGATATTTTCCCAGTCAACATTTAATGTTTCCAAATTCCAGATGAACAAGAGCAGAACCACATTGTTCAGACAGAGACCTCAGCTCGCTCAAAACCTGGAGACCCTGCAGAACACAAGTGTTCCCGTTCAGACTCATTTTTAGAAAAGTCACAAACAGGAAGCTCATGTTCTGCTATCCACAGGCAAATGGAGGGAGAATAAAGCTGTGTTTAGGCATACGCTAACCTTGAACCTTATCCCAATGACTTGTACCTGCCCCAGTACTAATCAAAAGGCTTTTCTCATGACTAGAAAAAGCCTACATCCTTGCAATGTTTTGTATGATTCAGAAATACACCTAGCTTTGGCTGTCCAGAATCCTTACCCTAATCCCCAGAGTAACCTCACTGCAGCCCAGAAATCCTTTCTACGGCAGAAATAAAAATAGCATATATTCGTTCTTTAAATTTGTTAATGGTCCTCATCTTCACTTTATCTCTGAGAGCTTTATCTGTCTAACTATAAAGCTACCTCTCTTGGAGTTATCTTAAATCTGAGCTGAAACCCCACCCAAACCCTATGTAACTCTTGGCTATCACAAATTTGTCAATATGTTGTTCACCTCAGTTTTCCCAACAAGACCTGCAATACAGCATCCAGTAACAATTACAATTCTTCATTCTTCTTTTACAGACACTTTAACCTAACCATAATTTAACAGTAGCCCAAGGACTTCTATCCACAGCAAGAAATCTTCCTGCCCATACCCACAGGAGCTGTGACTCTAGCGGAACCTAGCACAAACACCCATCTTCAATCCCTAGTTATAAGAAATTTTACCCAGCCCTAGCATGAACCCAACATATTTTAAAACTTGCCTTAAAATATCTTCAGCTGTCAGACTGAACTTTCATCCTTGCCCTGCAGGGCTAGTAAGATCCAGCAGTGAGCTGTCTTCAGCTTTGTGATACTCAAGGCTAAGGTTTAATCATAGCTTAGTGACTCTATGTAGCTTGCACCGTAAACATTAATGCAAAAAACATACTTCAAAGCACATAGCTCTGCTAACATATATATAAAATTAATTGGTCTACGGTCTCGTCTTGGGGTTAGAGTTTATGTCCAGGACAGAGCTGATTTTATCACTGGATGTGCAAAGCTGCAGTAGTGGGATGAATGCTACACCAAAAAGTGTAAACGACTTCTGACAGGTTCTGGCACAAATATGATTTTGCTGTGCTGTACCTTACCCTACAGTTAGTGTTGGGCTTGTGTTCTGGTTGGACACAACACGAGCTGAAAACATTGCTTTATTACTGAATTTTACAATAACTGGAGGTCTACGGTGAGGGCAGGCACCAGCAGAAATATTGGAAGTGGATAAGATGCAGACTGGTGTTGAAACAACCAGCACTGGCAGGGATGGGCTCTATGGGCTATCAAAGTGTGGCTAGAACCAGCTGGAGCAGGAGGCAGCTTGCAAAGCCCAGCAAAGGCTGGAGGCAGTAACAAAGGGCTCCAAGTTTATTAACAGAGACTCTGTCGATCACTTCACAAGCCGAAGTTAGGCTTACCATTTGAAGTGGACAATGAGTTTAGGACAATAGCTGCCAAAAACTGAAGTGACTGCAGGATCCAGCCAAGCCAGACTGAGGGCTCTTACCATCTCAAAGCAATGACTAAAGATAAAGACGGATCCGGTTTCTGGTTTATGACTATAACCATGTGGTTATATACCATTATGAAGCTATCCAGGATATGTTTACTGTTAAGGCTGAAGTCAGCAGTTTTGTCTAGTGACCCAAATACATTTCCAAAAGTTGCTGTCTGAACTTGTCATTAGAAAAGCTGCAGCTTTTATAGAATCCAGCAAAAAAAAAACAAAAAAACAAAAAAAAAACCTAGCTCTAGGCTTATTATCTCAGCTGTAGTGTCCTGGGCCACCCTCCTCGCTCCAACACTTCAGTTTGAGTTGTACCACAGAGATTTCTAGCAGTCACAAAACTAACAAAGGAATATTTCATCTGGCTGCATCTAACTCTATTCCTACCTCCGCAGCCTTTGCAAGATGCAGCAATAAAGCCAGCTCCTCTTTGCCCCCTGTCCTGAAGGAAAATATTTTCCCCAGACAGAATTCTGGTCTTGACCATACAACAGTGAAGTCACAGCACTAACAATAAGCCAGTCACCTCTGCCTTTTCGGGCCCTTATCCTCGTGGTGCCAGTCTTGCTCTTTGATCCATTCTCCAATATAGAAGCAGTTCTCAAAGTGTGATGAGAAGACTTGAATCATACCATGGACTGCATGAGAAATACTGAACTTTTCCACCTTGACTTTGCCTCTCCCTTCACTTTCACTCTTATTTGCCTGTTTCTCTTCCCCTTCCCTCTGGCCCATCACCGCTCTCCTCTCCACCAGCTCTGCAGCATTCACGTCACATAACACTGATGCATCTGTACGGCAGAGTACCAGGTGGTTTAGGCCAGAGGACGCTCACTACGTGTGTTTGACAGCAGTCGGCTTGTGGGGCAAGAGCTGCTCCTCCCTTTCCCCTTCTCCTTTCTGGGGGTCAGGAGACCACAGGGCAGCAGCTGCCCCAGCCCTATGGGGCCAGCAGTTTGCCCAGGGAATGCTCAGGTTGGCCAAGCAGAGTAAAGAGAAAGCGAGATCCCAGTCTGGAAAGTCTGCATTTCCCTGGTTTAGGGGACTAATGTAGAACTCAAGCAACCAACACTGAGGTTTCTGATCCACCACAGATGTCTTGTGTCACTTTGGGCAGGTTTCCCTGTGCTTCATGTACACTGCAGCTGACTTAAATGATATAGGAGCACAAACTTTATTTTCTTAAGGATGCGTGAAAGAAGTAACAGAAGGCTGTCAGGTGCTCAGGTAGTATTGCAGGGATGCTATAACCGTGAACCAGCCAGTACTGTTTACTTCAGTGTATGAGAATATTAACTAGCCCTAACAAATTACAGACATCAACATCAGAGACTTTTTAACCAAAAGCTCCCCAAGGCTTTTGCAATTTTTGTGAAGAAATGATTCAAAACACTTAAGTTTTCACTTCCACTGCTTTTACTAAAATACAGCCCTGAATAACTTGAGCCATAAAGCCTATGAAATAGATTGCTGTAGTGATATTCCTCGCTGCTACCGACTCTTTTGCAAAGCAGGTATCAGACAAGTTGCTGTTTACATGAACTTGTGCTCTGATAATTCAGACAGACCTTCCCCAGTTGCCTTTAATATCCATCGTGGGATGAAAGCATGGCAAAAGCTGGTCATGGTGAGTTCTGGGCCCCTCTACACTGGTTTGCACCAGGAGAGGGGAAGGAAAGATGGGTGCAGTGATTTACATCCCTGTTAGAAGGTGCCATAGATCTGGTGAAGCCCAGCACAGAGGGTGGCTGAGATTTATGCTCAAAGCCTTGGCAAGGCTCTCCTTTAACCTTTAGGAAATTAGATCTGAAAACACTGTGCAAACAACACAATCAAAAGGCAAATTCTCATGCAGCTAACTACTTCTCCAAAAATAAACATACATTAGCATTTGGTCTTATCCTTAGCTAGATGAAATTCTATTCGTCCTATAGATCTATAAGAATGATGTTTAAGATACATGAGTATTTGGCAGGAAAGATGTCCTAATTTCCAAGAATATTTTCCTTGGATTGAAAAGGGAGATGGCCAGAGACCAAAGAGAAACAAGCACTTTTCAGTGGATCTTTAAGCCTCCCAAGCAAAGCAGATGAGTCACAGTGTCCCCACACTGGTCCCCACCTTGGTGGCTGTGCGTGCCAATCCACAGACCCTAAGTCTGCCACCTCTCCAAGCACCTTATTTACATGCCAAATTGTCTTCAATCACAGGCAATCAGGCTGCATGGTAACAGAAAGGGATGGCCATTTAAAAGGCAGGCCTATATTTTTCACTATCGAAACTGTAAATACCCAATGTCATTTTAAAGCACTGTAGGAGGGAAGGGATAAGTGGGAGTTATCAAAGGACTCAGAAATAACTGTAAAACCTGGAACAATCTGTCTCTAGACCAGGCCACAGCACCCAAATTAGCAGTGAATGTGATCAATGAAAGGGCTCCCAAGAGCCAAATGAAATCTCATCTGTTCCAGTTTTGAGCTAAGATTCTCATTTTCATTTCCTTATGGCTTAAAGGCAACAAATTTGCTTCCAGGAGGTTCCACAACTTCTATTTTTAATTTATATCTATTGCATTAGCAGTTAGATGAGGCACATATGCAAATACACTACTTCCTCCTCACCCTTATGCTTGATCAAACCCTGATCACACTAAAGGGCTTTGTAGGTCATTCTGATGGTCACTTGGCCCATCACACAGGCAATTACTTCTCCTACTGCACAAGTTCTCCTCGTTGAAAGGTCAACCTCCTGCTCCTGCTTCAAGTACCATGTGAACCGTCTTCTTAGGGTAGCAAGAACAGGCTTGTCCAAAGGACAAGCATGAACTTGTTCACTCAGCAGTCCTTGTCTTCTTCTCCCCTCCCATTGGCATTGCACTTTACTGTGGCAGACAGAAGTCTGAATCATGAGCCACTTAGCCCCCGGGAAAAATTTGTGTCAGATGAACCCAGAGTAGTGTTTACCTCTGATTAAACCTGTGACTACTACAAGGTACTGTCTGGCCACACGATGGATTTGCTCTTTGGAACTGCTGCATCCCAACACCTCACCTAGCTAGGAAGTGTTTTTCCAGTTGAATGATTCTCCAGAAACTGCTGTAAATAGCTATAGTTTAAGGACATTTTTTATATGAAAATCAGCACTGACACTATTTTCAAATTTTTCTTCAGATTTTGAAAATAGTTAGCAAATCTAAAATCAGCTGAACTGATGGACAAACAAATTTCTACAGGTTTTGGTGCCCTGAAATTTCTATTTTCAATGTATGAAATTTTAAAACGTTGCACATTTTCCAATGGTCGGTTTTGTTTAGGCGTTGTAGGGGGAACCTGCAACATTTGAAACAGCAGGCATGTTTGTTAGAGCAGCTATTTTGTTTGCAAGACATTTCCAAGATCAGAAACCAAGGCAGAACAAGCTATTTCTGGTGAAAACCTTTGCCATTTTTTGTCACCTTCATGTGCCGTTGTCATACAGGAATGCCAACTGTGCATGAGTGTGCTCACTGAGGAAAGTTTCTGTTTGAGTGGCAGAGTACATTACGTACAGTCAGGATATCGTGTCCTGCATTCTCTTACTTTTTCCAGACCTGCAAGCTTGGCTATCAGCCCGCAGTAAAAGGAGGTACTTAACTGATTGCTAGCAACAACCAGTACTTTCGGATCTTTAATCACCGACAGACAAAGTACAGTATGTGCTGTAAACTGCATTTCTTATTCAAAAGGAGAAAATGTCCAAACAGGGCATATAAGGTATGCACGAAAACCAACTAGACAAAACCAGGTTTTGCTCACAGAGCTCCAGGTTTCAACTTCACCTCAATGTTATTTCAGTGAAGCATCTGACAGTGACAGTTTCAAAAGCTACCTGCTATCAATAGCACTGCTTCAAGAACCCATAACAACCTCAGCTTTACAGCAGACAGTAGGTAAGCTGGTCAGTGATCTAAATAAAGTAGATGAATGAATGCAACCGTCTGTCACATGTGCATTGTGTGCAACAAAGGTAAATTTAAGTTGAGCTAAGGATGTTTTAAGAGCAAGTGTGCAAAGCTGAGCTTCTGAATAGGTATTATGTCCTATCAAGGACTCATTGTTTAGCAGATCCTATATCTAACAATGCCTCATTGTGAAGGCTCCAAAGATCAGTGCATTAAATACCAGTTTTTCAGACCCCTTCACATTTTCAGTGTCTTCCAGTGCTGCAAACACTTGGATATTCTTGCTACACTCGTACCTGTACGTGCATCTATTGGCTATGTCTACGTTATTCTGTGAATGGGAGAAATAGCTCACATCAATGGGTTTAATTCTGCAAGAATTTTATTCTATCCCATTCCACAGAAATCTCCTTTTGGGATATTGGAAAGCTACTTCACATGTGAGAAAAGAAATCTGGATTTCACGATGATTCCACCTGGACGGCTACTTCAGACAGAGACCAGAAGAAGTATCACTGTGTAAGGCCATGTGATTTACATGTATTTAGATGTCCAGGCTCTGCGCATGTGACTGGAGGGAGGATATGGCCTTCCGTGGGAGGAAAGATTCCGGTTCATTATACTGTATGTAGGAAGTGGATTTATGCAATGCTGTCATGAGCAAGGGAGGCAAGCACTGCTTCCTTGATGATGACTGAAGTATGTGAAAATGCTGTAATCTGATTACTAAAAATGAGAGAAGACTGGCAACAGGATCAGCAGTGGAGCAGCATCGTGGTTCAGAAGTGCCGGCTGAGACATCTCCACACCTCTGCTGCAGAGAAGGTGAGACCTAGCTCTGGATTTGTAAAACCAACATGATGAATTGCAGCAAATGTTTGATACCCAATGATTCCAACATGAGGCATGTTCGTGAGGCAGATCTCTGGCACGGGTAGGAGGGGGGTGTATCGACGGCCCTCCCAGCCTTTACGGTAAATTAAAATACGGATTTGCACTTTCCTTCTGGCACAGCCTCCAGCAAGGGAGCCCTTGGGGGCAGGTTGGAGGAGGAGGAAGGCGGAGTGAAGGGGGAGGAGATCTTTGAAACCAGTTCTTGAGGATTGCATGGGGATGTTTTCATGGCTTTAGCAGCTCTCTAACCTCTGCACAGGTACAAGGAATCTGATGGGTTTCAGAGAAAACTAAAACCACTGCTCCTTTTACAAGCAAAGAAAGGTGAAAGAGGATAACTATAAACAGCCCTCCTGTGCCACTGAAAAGTAATAGTTAATAAATATCACGCAGCAAGTTTCCCTGGGTTTATGGCTCACACTAGTTGTTTTCAGTTTTGCATCCCAGACTTTGCAAATGTGAATCTCTGCTCCAGCTGTGTGCCAGTGGCACACCAATGCAGAACATGCAACCAGCCACCAGCACCATGACCAGAAGAAACATTGCAATCCAGTTTTGTCACTGGATAGCAATCAGCTTGCTGGCAGTTTGAGCTAACTGAGCTCTGCTGGGTTTCTGAACCGCGTATGCTGCACTGAGCATATCCTCCATAGTAAAGGTATCCACTTAAACAAAAATCTGTACATTTTACATGTGCCTGAAGCTCCTCTATAAAACCTGAAAAACAGTGAATTATGATTGATTAGTCATAAATTCTTGCACGTGCTAGACTTGCCATTTTCAAGCATCTTTAGAGTGTAAGGGGAGTCAAGGTCTGTCTACATAAGGATACATTTAAGTTCAAAAGGTATGTCTGTAAAACACTGGAATTCAGTGTAGAACGTGGTCACATCAACTGTGAAATCAGCCGTATCAAAGCACAACTAAGGTTAAGGACGTTTTCTTCACCTGCGTATTCTTGTGCTCTTGTCACCACGCTAAGCTAACTCATTTACAAATCTCCTCCCTTGTAGAAAAAATCCCCATTCCAGAAAATCAGTATGGGAGAACTACCGCCAGTTCTCCACTTTCAGTAGCCTCACATTAGCAAGAAGAAGCAAAAAAGTCTGAACCTGTTTGTGTTCAAATGTAACAATCCCCAGTACTCAAATGTTTCAGACCAGATTTTACTTCCAGATTAGCAGTGGTGAGAGATCTGACTCTTATATTGAGCCCAGTGCAATGTAACATTTAAGTTCGGCATCTGTTTTGAACTGCAATTTAAAATGAAATGGCAGTCCTTCAGAGCTGCTCAGTTCTGTAAGTCAGCCAAGGTTTTTCCAGTCTGGGCTGGCTTAGAACAGCTCTGAGTGTGATTTAAATTTAGTCAACACAGAAAAGCTCTCCACAATGTCTTCCCATGGCATTCAGTGGCCCTGAATTTCTGGCACCCTCCCTCTTTCCCTCAAAATTGCAGGGTTTTTATCTGATTAGGTCTAAATGATCTTGATAACTACTCAGATCTAGTTATTTCTTGAATTCATTGCTTGGAGATCAAACATTACATCACAAGAACTTAATCCTGTTCCAAATGAAGCCAAGGACAAAACTCCCACTGACTTCAGTGTGTGCAGGGTAAGGCCATAAATCCTTGAAACGCTGAGCCTCCAATTTTCAAATTAAAACATAATGAACTTAATAGTCATGGATTTAAAGGCTGATGCATTTTGCATCTTGTATGAGATTCTACAGCTGGGTTAAAAACTCTTTTAAAACTTTGATGCTTTGAGGGAGGGTCGTTTTCTAGGAGCTCACATCATTATCTATCAGGCCAGTACACAAAACACACAATGGAAGTGATACTGCCCTGACTGCAAACAATGTCTTTGGAAAGCTTCAAACAATTTCTTAGTAAACAACAGATCAGGGTAATTACATTTTCTAATCTGAAATGGGGCTGTGACATTGTTTCAGGTAACACATGAATCATGCTAAAGGGTTTTCCACCGCTAGCGCTGGCTAGCTTATCTGAGCAAGCACTGGTCTAAGGATGGAGACCTAAGCCTGATGAAGTATTGTGCTGGCACTGCAGGTAGTGGCTCCAACACCTGCCCCCAAGACTCCTCCAATCCACTGCTACTGTTGGGCAGACAACTCGCCAGGTAATTAAAAGAAATTAAGAAATAGTGGAGCTGTGCCTAATGCCTCATAATCCCAACTCATTCTCTCTTGGAGATGAGGCATCAGATGGGACAACCTTGCTGCATATTTGAATGATGCTGAGTCCAGGTGAGAGAGCTACAGCCTCGCTTAGCAGGAGAAGGCAAACATGGCTTTGATGACTTTGTGCTTGCTAATGAACACAAATGACCTAAAACACAATGAGTGTGTCTCCCACCATCTCTAAGCCAAGTTGCAATGTAATGAAGTGGCTGTCAAATCCTCACCACTACATGGGATTGTTTTAACAAACTAGTCCAACATTATTACACAAAGCATGATTCAATACCTACAGAAGAAGCAGCTCTAGCTTTCTGTTTTGTTTGGTTTTGTTTTTAACAGTGGTTACAATAGGAAAACTGCAGAATGACCTGCCCCTGCAGTATTCTTTTATTCTTCAATCTCTTGTCATAGATGCAATCTGTCCACTGCTTAATTTTTTTTATCATTGCCTTGGATATCTACCAGCTATGATTGTCATGATTAAATCAGTATTAATTTAATTACAAAGGGCTTTACTTAAGATAAACAATAAAGAAGTGATCCAGAACAGTGAGAACTGCAGTGCTGAAAATGTCTGGCAAAAGCTGTTCAAACACACTAAGCTACCTTTTTTTTCCCCACTTTTTTTTTTTTTTAATGCAGATGTGTTGTTTTTGTCAAATGCCAGAAATTAGGTCAGTCTATCACCTCAGAATTTGATCCTTGAAGCCAGCTTCATCGATGCCTTTGACTGTGATTTCTTTTTACTGTCTTAAGCAACTACATTTTTTTCTTCACTCCAAACTTGATGCCACTGATGGTCTACCATTAGTTTAACACTGAGGGTTTTCCTTATTTCCTCGCTGTGGTGAAATGAACAAAGGACATCAGGATTTGGCATGCTTCCCATGTTCATCTCCTTCTCTAAGGTACTCTCATTCTGCAGGATGGGCATGCAATCAGATATAACTACAATGGAGGGAAAAGTTTCATCTCTGCTTGCCTCTATTATTTGGCCTTGCAGTTTAGTTATGATTTAGATATTAAATCTGTTCCAGCTGAATTCAACAGAAGAACTCCCGTAAATTTTAAAAAGAATATCACGCCTTTTCTAATTAGTGTAGTAATCATATGTTGCTGACACAACAGCTGATGGTCTAGACTATTAAGTTTTTCAAAAAAATCTCAAACATTTCCACACACGTTTTGAGAGTATAGCATAGCAAATATATGTCACATGTAAACAGGCAGCAAGAAACATCAGCATTTCACATGAAAAGCTAAGAGTTTTCCACAAATTATACAAGATTTGTTTAAAAGTTTAGGAGCCAAACTAAGTTTTTCAGAGACCATGACCTGTGTATTCAGCTGGTTGATTCTTAGCCTGTGGCCAACCACTATCTATTCTCCAGGGAAAAGCCTGGAAGAACTTCCACCAGGGGAAGTGTAAAAGTCCTGGTTTTACTCAAAATCCTACCTTCTCAATAGACTACATCAGCATTCTCCTGAATACTATCAACAGAAAAGGACACATGGCATTCATTACAAAATTCAAATCCCTGTTTTTTTTTCTGCCACCTGTGCTAAAAAGAAAATACTTCTAGACAATGAATGTTTCCTAATTTCCCATGCACATATGCCCAGAAATTTCTCTTGTTCTCCAACAGCAGGAGAAAGAGAGATTCTCACACCCTATCAAGAGCTGGAATAGGGTCCTGTTTCTGACACATCTCCATAGAATGATGCCAGAAAGGTCAGGATGATCTAATTCGTCCATTATGACGACAACGTCTTATATATCAACTTTTCTCTCTATTTCACCTAATTGTTACATGCTTTCTTCAGAGGACTGAAAATAACTTGATTAGAGTTGTGTCCTTTCTATTCACTGCTATTTTCCTCATTTTGCCCAATGAGGCAACCACTTGCAATCTGCTGCTGCTTATTGACCTAACACAGGACAGTATAGGAGTTAGACCCAGCTTCATCTGTTAAGCACCAGATAAATCCCGTCTGAGGCTAAACTCTTGTATACAGGTTGATTGTAAAGCACAGAGATTCTGTGATGCAGGTCTGTTAGAGAGCCAAAGTTATGGGATGTAGGCTAGTTTCTCATCTGTAGGCTTCTGGCAAGAGCCAGAAAGTTAAAACTCAAACACAGATGCATAGAAAAGACCTGCCTCTGGAGAAAGGGATGATGGATTTGCTGATGTTGCATAAAACTGTACATCTTTTCTGGGTGACAGAAACTTCATGAAGTTCAACAGAATAAATGTAAGGTCCTTCACATGAGGCAGAAGAAGCCCCTGCAACAGTGCAAGCTGGAGACTGACCAGGGAGGGACCAGCACTGCAGAGCAGGACCTGGGGTGGAGAAGTTGTTGAACACGAATCAGCAGTGCGCCCTTGAGGCAATGAAAGCTCACCACAGGCCAGGTTGCATTAGCAAAAGAGCAGCCACTAGCTTGAGGGAAGTTGTTATTCCCTTCCAATTGGCATTTGTGAGGCCACATTTGGAGTACTGTGTCATGTCCAGTTTTGGGTTCCCCAGTAAAAAGCATTGGCTTGCTAGACTAAGTCCAATGAAGGACCACCAAGACTGTGGTGCATGGCATTCAAGAACAAGCTGAGGAAGCTGGGTTTTCCCAGCCGGAAGAAGAAAAGGCTAGGGGTGAGGAGGGGGATCTGATGGTAATCTTCAACTGCTTGAAGGGGTGCTACAGACAAGATGGAGCCAGACTTCTCTCAGGGGTGTACAGCCAAAGGACAAACGTCAATGGTCACAAGCTGCAGCCAGGAAAATTCTCAGCAAGTATAAGGAGGAAAATAAAATTAAAAACAAAACAAAACAAAAACAAACAAACAAATAAACAAAACCAGAACAGTTAAGAGTGGTTAAACCCAAACAGAGAGGTTGTGGAATCTCCATCCTCAGAGACTTTCAAAACTTGACTAGACAAGGCCATGAACAATCTCATCTGACTTTTAAGTTAGCCCTGCTTTGAGCAGAGAGTTGGAGTAGATGACCTCCAGAGGTTCTTTCCAATGTAAATTATTCTGTGATTCTATAAATAAGGTAGAGATTGTACGGAAAAGGACCTAAACCAGATTCAGGAGTGGCATGAGTCTTCCTGTGTCGAGAGGACAGGCCTGCAGGCTGTTACTACTGCTGACCTCTTAAGGGCTGAATGATTGAAAACCACTCTTGGATGCAGCAGAGCGTGTGTTCCTGGCACAACACTTGCATTGAGCCATTCCCAAGTTTCTGTAAGCAGTGGCCTTATCTGGGTGGAGTGCTGTCAGTCAGGCATTTTTTCCTTCATTTTTCCCTTACCCCTTGCCATCACAGTATGATAAAACCAGTCTGTTAAAGGGACTCATCAAACATTCACACTTCAAGAACAGTAGTGTGATTTTTGTAATAATTTTAATTTTTTAATACAATTTTCATTTCTCAGGAAGTCATTTGTACCTTTGATGACAGAAGTGCTGCACAAGTAAAATGTACCAATTACACACAAATTCCTAGTTTTTACCTGAATTAGAACAGCAGTCAGCAAGAAAAAAAAAAAGGATTCAGACTAGAAATATTCTCATCTCTTTCTTTTATCTTAAAATAATTCTATGCAAGACAAATAAAAAGCTATATTTTAACTATTCAGATGACTTCAGAAAGTAAGAGGTTGGAGTTGCAACATTTTTCGTGTTGGGTGATTTAAACTTGTGGGACGTATACTCAAATTACTAATAAAAAAGAAGTTCTGATACAGTCCTTAGCAAAGTTTTACTTGACTATCAGCCACCTACTCGATATACAAACCTCACACCTTACCTGTATTGAACCTAAATGTGTTATACTGAATTAAAAAAAAATAAATGTTGAGTCCAATTTTCAGACTAGTTAGTTGAAGACAAAAAACATTTTTGTCTGATAATACCTGCCCTTTTAGGGAAGCTAACAGACCAATAAAGCTGTCTTTTTATTTTCTATTTCTTTCTCAGCAAAAAGTACCGGAGTGTAGATTTTCTTGCCATAAATACAGACACGTAAGCCAGTGAGCAACTTTGTACATGCAAGCAGTCTTAGTGATGTGGCTTTAACTTGTTCCCTGCTTGTGCTTCATAAGGTTGAGGCCTATGAGAAGAGTAATTACCTATGACAACGGTAACAAAAAAAAGCTATGACAATTAAATTCATTAGACTTTTTAGGATCTTATCTTATGAAGTTTGTCATGCAATTTTTTAAAGTCCCCAAATTTTCACATTTTGAAGAAGTTCCTCATTTTGGTCTCTCCATTATAGAAATGCCATTTTGTGTTAAAGTCTCTCATTTCCTTAGGTTCAGAATTTGACATTGACATGCCACAGTCAGTCATTTTTGCTTGCAGGAGAAAAGACAAGAAAAGCATTTACACTCTAAAATTAACAGCAGGCTCCAAAATAGGCTCACTATGGGAAACTCCATACTCCTGGTCCATATTTCAGTCTGAACTGCTGCCTGTTAGTCCAGGTGGAGCTCAAACTCCCATATAGCGTTTATGATGAGCCAGACTCAAGATAATCTTCTGGTGACCATCATATCACACCTGATCTGTCCAGATAGTGGGAAAGAACGTTCAGATCAAATCAGAGTGCAGGTGTGATTAGGCTTTCCCCTTAGCAAACCACATGTGAAACCAAGCCTATGACCAGCGTGAGCATGGGCATAAATCATGAGGATAGCTGATGTGCTGAGATTCAGGTAGGGTCGTGGAAATGGCCTTAGATGGCAGGGGAAGAAGCCTCAAACTGGTTAAAATCTCAAACTTGATTAAGAAATGTGTCCTCTGTTAAGCAGACATTTTATAAGCTTCATTAAAATGTCTTCTACTTCATCGGTCTTGGTGACAGCTTGATTCGGGGTTCAGTTCCTCCCTAGTCCTTACACTATTTTCTTATACCCAAGTGCCTTCTCTCTGAAATCCATTAAAGTGAGCACATTGAGATTGAAAACAGTATTAATTTGCAAGGAGACCAAACTCTAAGCATTTTTTTATCCTTTAAAACCGGGAACTCAAAAAGATATGCGGACATTACATATAATAAGACACACAACAAAAAGAGTGCTAAAGTTAGCTTGCGTGTCCCCAGCTCTTCTCTAAGTAGCCTGCAGTGTTGAGCAAGTCACACACATTGTAGTGCATGCTGCTGCATGCCAGTCCTTTTGCAATGCATGGCAAAAACTCCCAGTGAGTTCAATAGAAGGAGGTTTCAATTCAAAGTTGGCAAGCTTGAAAAAAAAGTAAAATAAAGCAAACATATTTTAAAGTCTTTGAGTTAGAACAAAAAGCATCTTAGAGGCTCTATATCAAAAGTGAAAACTGAGGCTGGAAGTTAACTCCAGCTTCATGCATACTTCTAACCTTTACACCAGTATACTGACCAGTTTCTTTAAATACAATAGAAACTCTGCCACTTTGAAGATAAGCCCTCACAGTTTGCTTAAAACAATAATTCTGTACTTTCTTTCCTGTTTCTAGATTTATTTTAAGTATTAGTATAAAATGTCAGAGTCTGATAGCAGCCAGATCAGTTTGTATAAAAATCGACTGCCTGTTTGTAGTATATTACAGGCTATATTTGACACAGGAAAGCACTTAATCATGAATGCTATCAGCACACCACACCCATCTTTGTAAGTGCCTTATAAGCTAGATTTATCACTGTGAACTTGAACTGGATAGAGACAAGTAATAACGAATAACGCAAAGCCCTTCTGTGGAGGTAGGGTTAAAAGTGTATTATCCACAAGACACCCGTTCAGAAGGCGTGCTCACGTCTGTCAGCTGCACAGAAACATCAGGCGCAACGCTCTTTCGCTTTGTATTGACGGACTTCCACTGCAGTCATCAGGCCCAGGTAAACAGTGTGCAGATAAAAGAGAGAAGAAAGATTCTGTCTCAAATAGGTGATCATGCAGATTCTGCCATTTTATGTATCTTACGCCTTTTGGTTTGTTTTAGTTGCACAGCACAACTGACAGCCTTTCACAGACTTAAAAAAAAAAAAAAAACAACACAAAATCCTCTGCCATCTGTTAAGTTTCTTTTTATTTCACATTTCAAAATTTTTTACCTTTATTCTAAACTTTTGAGCTCTAATATGCCACTTTTTGGATGTGTGTGCTTCAACGAGGGAGAGGGAGCTGAGCTAGGGAGGCTGAAGAGCTTGGAGATGGGGAGGACTCAGGAGGCCACAGGGGCTGCCTCAGCTGCTCTGCTGCTCCTCTGGCTGCTGCTGGACCCCTGCCCACTTTTCCCTGCTGGTCATCACGCTTTACACCAGCCAGCCCACTGAGGCCAGAGGCCAGAATGATGCAGCAGCAGCCCCATGGGTCTAGGGCTGGGCCAGAGACATCCTTCTCCCCTTGGCAGAAGGTGTCAAGAAATCAAAGTCTTTGTGAGAGAAGCAAGAAAAAAATGTTACTAAAAATTATGGCATTTGCAAAAGCTAACTGGAGAGTAAGCTGTGACAGTCACTTTGAGATAGGCTGTGTACATTCAAATTTTCTGCACATGCTCACTACTGAATACATTTGGGCTCATGAAAAGGAGCTCGATTAGCTATTATTTATGGTATTTGTTCACAGCAGCCCAGTTAGTAACCACATTTTCAAATCTGAGACTTAGCGTATTGCCTTGACTAAAAGAGAGGAATTTTGGCTGGTGGTTTTTTTTTTTTTTAGTATATTAGTTAAACCTAAACTTAATCATTTCTCCTTGTAGAGGAAAACAAAGCTTTTTTACCCTGTACATCCTCAGAACTTCAGCAATGCTTATTGAAATAGCGCTAAATCTTTGAACGCTTTGCAAGTAAATGCATCCACAAGAGTGTTACACATTTGTGTCCCCAGTGAATCACGTCACCCTTCGCAAATGCCTCTAACTACGCTTGAACAGGAAAGCTACTGAACAGCACACTGGCATCTATTTCAGCAGTTCAAGAGACGTGCTAACAGCAAAACACATAAATATTCCTTAGGCAGAACATTGCTTTCTGTCTGGTGAGAAAACACCCTGGAGTTTCCAATGATCAGTTTTATACCTCACCCTCCTTCAGAGGCCCATGCCCCACTCCTGGTGGCGAAGGACTTCTCTGCAGTGACTCGGAGGGCAGCGTGCCACCCCCGCGCTGAATCACCCACACTTCCTGGAGCGCCCATGACCCAGGTGGAGTCCCCAGGTGGCTCGACCCTGCCAGCTTGGGATGAGGTAATATGGCTGCAAAATAAAAAGGGCAGAAGCCACTGAATCAAACTCAAAGGGATATAGCAGAGGGACATATTTTGGATTTCAGTAAATTAAGGTCATTCTCATTTAAGAGATGATTCTTACCCCACCACACAGGGCAGACACCCATCCATTCACAAACTTCTTCATGGATGTTTTTAATAAATAATTTTTATTAAATTTGTGTATTCTGTTGCTTTGCTCCCTTAATACACTTATTCAACTGCACAGTGCTGTATCTGGAAGAAATAAGGGGGTTGGTACCCCTGCTGTTAATTTTGAGCACTGAAAACCATCGTGACACTAGGAAGTCTGTCTTAGGAAGTATGTCACTTACCTCATCACTCTAGTTCTAACGTTTTCAGTCACAAAGTCATTAGTGACCATACAACTGATTAGCATCTTAAAAAAATACAGATACGTTGTTGGCTGAAGCTGGCAACAAAGACTATGGAGTGCCAATTCATTCATTAGAGGTAGTCATCCACACTTACTAGATCTAAGTACCTAACAAAGTATAGGAAGGAAAAAAATCCATTAATGAGACACCATTGGTATTCAGGGCCTCACATTACATCAGGCTTGAAATTAGAAAGAGAAAAATCGGGATAAGGTGGATGTACAGAGCTATCAAGATCCTCACCCAGCTCACCTCAGGTCAATGACGCTAACAATTTGGTTTGGGAAGAGCAGGGCTAAGACTCTGAAAAATCTCATGGCCAGTATATTGAAAGCTCAAGCAGTGGTCAAATACAATGTTTAAATACAAAGTTTGGGGATTCAACAATAGGTTTCACCTTTTAGATGATCTCTAATTTTCCCCAAAGCAATGTTTAGAAAATAGTTCGGTTATGATGCAGAATACCTGGAGGTACACAAAACAGCAAAAACACAAGCAGATAACTAACAGAAAATAAAGGCAGTATTTATGGTGTAGGAAACCTTAAATTTGCTATTAACAGCTCATTAATGGCCACCAAATTAAACGGCAAAGGTCTATTTGTTTCATATAGGTAACATTAAAAAGACGGATCAGTCAATCCTAACTCATGAAATTGCTGAGCCAGCTCAACTACTACTTACCCTTGGATTCCTAACCCCGCCACCCCTGCTGCAAGCTGCTTTTCAGGGTTTCGTGGACAGACTTATCCTTAGGAGTACATTGTGACCTCCAGTTAATGACACAGAAACAAACAAACAAAAAAGATTATATCTAATAATCATTCCTAAGGTTACAGAGATTGATTAGGCTCCTTCATGTTTTTTTCTTTAAAGTGAGCTTGCATCATCTTTTTATCTAATCTCTTTTGGTGTGGAAAGAAGATCTCCAAAATGCTTCTGCTTTCATTACAGAGAAACAGAAAATCAGCTGGAAAGGGACTTTACAATATGGATACCTGGGAGATCAGGGGCCTGAAACGAAGGCCTAAGAACTGTTCTTACCTTCCACCATTTTGCCATGCAGTACTGCAAGGAGCAAAAGCCTCACCCCTGCCCTGAGCACTTACTGTAAAATTCAAGGGATAAAGTTGTGATGGCCCTAAAAAGAAACAGAGAGCTGTCGAAAGATAGCTCCATTGGCACGTGTACCAAAACGGGCTCCAGCACCCACGTAAGACCTGAATCCACATCACTGCTTCAACACTGATGCTCCGTACCCTGCCTGGTGCTACAGACTCTGGTGCCTACCCCAGGCTGTAGTGCACCAGCATCAGCTGCCCCTGGGTGTGCCAAGGAATTTGTTCTTCACGTGAGGGTGTTCAGCACCCACAAGAGGACTGCTTGTTCCTGCTGCTTTGGCACACATGCTTCTATCCAGCTAACCTTTTAAATCCCTCCCGGTAGCAGAAGCAGCTCACTGAACAGCAGGAGAAGCCCGTGACCACTCATCTGATGGCACTCACTGACCCGTAGCTGCAGGAAGCAAATGCCAGCAGAGGTCCCTCTTTGATGTCACCTTTCTTCCCCTGGCAATCTGGAGATGGTGGCTGCTTCTCCCCAGACCACCCATGTCCGTTCACCCTTCTCATGGAGACAGCCTGGGTCCAAGGTAACGGAGATACCCGTTGGTGCCTGCACAAAGAGCCCATGAGAAGAGCATGCAGCTGGGTGCCTACAGCTGCACGCTCCAGCTTGGGTCCATCCAGGCTTGGGGGGCAGCTGTTATGGGGAGGGAGTGCACTGCCCCATTTGTCCATCTGCCCCCACAGCCATCTGACAGGCCTGCTCACGCAGCCCTGTGCCCACCACGCTGGTGCTAGCGTGGGCACTACAAGTGCCAAGAGCTCCATGCTCCTGTTTCTCTAGTCAGGACCTGCGGCTGGACTCACCTGTGGCCATCCTCTTTCTGGGACTGGAGAAGTACAAAGGGCATGGGAGATGATGTCAAACCCCACACATGATGGTGTCCCCACACAGCAGGAACGTGTCCCACAGAACAGACAAGCATTGTGGCGGCAGGCCCGGTGCAGAAGATTTACTATGCGTGTCGCAGAGTCTCTGTGGCCTCCCTAAAAGCAAACCAGCATTGCTAGGGAACGGCGAGCAGCAGAGACGAAAATATCAAGTACTCAAAACTATAACAGTTTTGAAGGTGGAAGCATATCCTTACCAAGCTACCCAAAGAGCTTATATCTCTGTTGACCAGCACTAGGATTAAAAATAAAAAATGCCTTACAGATCCAGAATAGGGTAGCTAACCGGTGTCAGTACCCAGAACCGTCCACCCCAGCACACTACAGGTTCATGGCCAGGTAATTTAACATTCAAATGTCAGTGCAGTGTTAGTGATGGCAGAGGCTGCTGAGTTACGTGCTGTACCTTTTGGAGAATGTCAAGGTTACCCCGTTTGCAAACCCTTTCCATTCCATTTCTCAGCTTTCACTCCTGTATTATCATTATTTCAGGTTAGCCACAGAGTTTTCCAGGGACAAGCAAAGTCCAAATTTCTGATGTTAAAAAACAAAAAACATACAAACAAACAAAAAAGAAACACAACCAGAGAGAGAGAGAAAAAAATTTTGGAGGAAAAATATATCTTCCTGCACTACAACAGTCAAAAAAAACACACCCAAGTTCTCCCATACTTTGCAGCTCACTTTTAAGTAGAGCCGTGCCCAGCAGCTGGAAGCCATCTCGTCATTTGGACTGCGCGCAGGGATGTGCCAGAGATTCCCACTTGCTCCCCTGGGTGGGATGTAAAGAATTCCTCTCTTCATAGCTGGCATTCCTACTGCACTGAGTCACTTTATAACCCAGACAATAATGTCCAAGTCTTGTCCAAACACTCTGAGATAGACTCTATGATTTTTTTCTAATGATATAATTATGACAATGTCCATTGGGTAGGAAGCTTGCTGGCCAAAATCCATATTAAAAACAGCATAACCCATGCTCCCCACCTACAGTTAAGAGACATACTTTGTTGTCCCACCTTTCCAACATTAATTATTCAAGGCTGAGGAAGGGGACTCAAATTCACAGCATAACTGTTAAAACAAATGAGCTCCTGGAAAATGCAGCAGTCAGTGACACAGTCACCTGTTCATTCCTCCTAGTAACAATCAGCATAAGCACAGAAGTCTGTTGTGTTGTTTATTGTTCCTAATCATAAGACCACACAATCCTTCACCAGCAGCTTTAGAAGAACGTCTCTTCATGTCTAGTATGTTTGTGCTGCAGTGGCAAGGTAGAAATAGATTTTTTTTTTTTTTTACTGAGGCCATTAGTTGGAAATACAAACATTAGTCAAAACCGAACATGAGTAACGAACTGCCAACGTTGTTCTACTTCGAAGACATTACTAGATAGCTGAATACAAATATCACTGTTGTCGCTGTAATGTGAGACCCTGATGGAACACAATGTGAGCAAGAAGAGTGGAAAAAGAAGTGACTCTGAGCTTGAGTTTAGGTTCTGTTTATTTAAAAAAAAAAAGAGAGAGAGAGAGAGAGAGAGAGATGTTTTTCTTTGTGGTTGTGGACCAAACTGCAAAATTAGGGTTTGGATTTCACACCACTTTCCCTCTGTCCTGCCAGGCTGAGGTTGTTGATGTTGGTGACTGTTGTTCATCTGGGTTACAAGTCTGTATCTAACCAGGGAGAGCACCAGAGTGCTGTGTACGCAGGAGGCACGCAGGGGCATCAGGCCTGTTTTGCAGCATGAAGTCATCAGCCATGATTCACTTACAGTTTATTACACTACAAAGATCTCAGCAAGCTTCTCTCCGTACCTTTGCTCACCCAAAACTTCCTCCTTTCTATACAGATCACCCCAATAGAAAACCCTTTCACCTCTCAAGATTAATTAAATGTGTGCCAGCTTTTCAATACCTGGGTTTTAGATATTTCATTCAGCAATTTATAGTTTGTTCCTTTTTCCCCCCAGAATCTGATGAGGGAAATTTGGAATTACAGGACAGCAGATCATATACAGCTTGCGCTCTGTGCTGAGTAAGGCTATCCTGCCGTTCGAAAGCAGATTGAAGGAAAATAATAGAATTAATTTCTCCACAATGTAAATTTTTGTTTAAAGTAGTTTACTGGTGTTGTAGCCCATGAGTGAGCAAGACAGCTTCTCTACAAAGCCATGAATACTCTGATGATCAGGTCAGACTCTTGGATTAGAGCTTAAGTTCCTGGTCTCAGGTCTCAGGGCTACTTCACAGTGCCTCAGTCTGTCTGATTTTACACACACACACACACACACAAACAAAACAAAACAAAAAACATCCCATTCCCCACAGGTCTTGGTTTCATCAATGTAGAACAGGAACCTTTCTAAAATGCCAAAAAGTTTAGCAGAAAGCAAAAATAATTTTTTATTCAGTCTGTCCAATCCCCATCCGAGAGCCAAGACCCTGCAAAAATTGCCTGTGCATCAACCCACTTGTCCACACAGGAGTTTGGATTCTCGATCACTGGAAATATATCAACACGTTTCACACACTGATAAGAGCTCTGCTTTCTGAAGAAAACTAGATGCAGAATATCTATGGGATAAGCTTTGGAAGCTATTTTACTATAAAAAGATGTCTCTAAGTGCACACTTACAAGCACCAGAACATGCTAGGAGGATATTGGTGCATGGTAAGTGCTAACTTTCACGGAGCAGGCATCGTTTGTGTTTTGCGTGTTTCTAAGCAAACCATTGGCTTTTAGCCAGGTAACAGCACTTTTAAAGCGCAAGAAAAATGAAATCACTTACTGGAACCAACCTACCGATTCACTTTTGGTCGCTTTTACCACTCAGCCCAATGTTCAGGCAACAAATGACTCCTTTTCCTGAGCAGGCCAGGATGACGAAGTGCCAGCTGAGGCCAGAGGCAGCCAGGATCTGCAGAGCTAGGTGGGAGCGGGAGGAGCAGATTGCAAAGGGTAGGTGAGGAGCTGGCTGCAGAGTGGGGCTGGACCCTGCTGAAGCGGGGACCATTTATTCATCTATCCAATCTCCCATTAAAGCACAGAACATTTTTTACAGTGCACAAACACACAAAAGATAAGTCAGTTATTTAAGTAATGTTTACTCACCTAATACAAAATAATTTGTGTATGTACCTTCAAAAAATCCTGAATACTTTCTTACTGTAAAAGATACCGCTACATGCAGCTAAGATAACCCTTTCTTTGTACATCAGTGTCACACTTGTTTGTTTTGATTTTTTATTTTTAGAAAAACAAAGCCAAAAGCCAGAGTGCAATCCTGTCAGAAATATAAGAAGTGGTGGTATATAATATATATCATAAACCTGTGTCCTTCACACAAGCCTTTCCTGCAGCTTTAAGCAGCACAGCAGTTGCAGCTCTGTGCACCAAAGCCAGAGCTGCCATGCCGTGGCCACTGGTGGGTCTGGGACATCTGGTTCCACTTTTGACAATTTCAAGAGTTGTTGTACAAAACCACTGTCTTGTCACACTTCACAATGTATAATGAAAAAAAAAAAAGAATTTTCTGCTTTTTTTATTGTTTTTCTTCCTTCTTCCTAGTGAATTTCCTGGTAACATTACACCAAACGTGTTTCTGATGTGGTAACTGAGCATCCATTAAGGGAGGGTTTTGTGTTGGTAGATTCAGATTTAGGCAGCTGAAATACTCAAAATGATCCTCTTTGCCCACTATAATCACACTATATGGATAGCAACTGTCCATTAATATGCAAATGTAATAAATAAGTGCCAGATTCATTTCTTCTCAAACACAGAGGTAATATGTAATATGCCACACCAGTGACCCCCTTCCACAGGGAGAAGTGATTCATGGCTATAGCCCACTTATACTTCCTGCAGTTTCTCCAAAGAGCCTCTGTATGTTCACATTTGATTTTGAAGCACCAGCCAACACTGTTGTGACTAAAAGTCATTTAGTCTTTCCTATCTATGTATGAAGCCCTCTATTAAAAAAAGATCTTTTTAATATAAAGATTATGTAAAGATTGTGAGTATAGTGTCCCACAGTTTATTTTTTAAAGTGTTTTGCTTTTATTCCTATTTGAAAAGAGAATACATTCTTGCTGTAAAACTCTCATGGCAACTCCAGACAAATGTTGAAGAGTAGCTGGCTTGGAAATCATGTTTTCTCTGTAGATTTTGTGAGCTCACAAAATTTGTGTGAATTGTGCCTGAGCTGAGAGCAGGTCCGGCAAGGCTCCAGGTCCTTCACCCAGAGCACTGGCATTCTCATGGAAATGCAGAGCATTGCTTCAGCAAGAAGCTTCAGGAAACCTTAGATTTCTTTGATCAAGCTCTGATGCACTCATTTAGTGCTGACAGCAGCCTTAATGCTGGGCGTCGCTCCAAATATTTTTGCACCACTTTACCAGGATGGTGGTTGTGGTCCTGTCCCCTGAAGGATCTCTTTTAACTAGGTGAGGTAGTGTTTCTGTGGAAGTGAGCAGCTCCTACACGCACTTTCCTCTTCATAGCCAAAAGAAGGGGAACACAGTTATAGCCTTGATATACACAGCAGTTTCTGCAGGCTATCATTACAGCCATTATGGGACTCGGCGCTGGCTTCAGGTTGCTCTATAGACAGTACTGTAGGAGCATCAGTGGACTTTACACTGAGGACAGATTGCACTAGAGTCCTCCTCTGTTGGTAAGGAAGATCTGGACACTATGTTCAACACAACAGAGAAAAAAACAGATAAACCATGCTTTGAAATGGAAATCCAGTTCTCGTGATCGCTGGAATATTTCTCCAGCCCCCAAGTTCTCCTTTCTAAAGATGAGTTTTTCATGAAGCTCCCTCACGTAAGTAGTTTACAGACAGCTATACCTGCATTTTGCTTTGTAACTCTGTCATGCTTGCTTCTCCCCCCTTTCTTGTGCATGTGTGTATGCTTTTGTCACTTGTATTGTATAAGGTGCCTTGGGATATTCGCATCCTGTGCATTGTGTGGCATTGTGTTGAATAGGAGGTACAGAAATTAAAAGCAGGTCTCCTCCTACCCACATATGCCTTTTCTTTGCAGGTTTTCCTGGAAGTTTTGTGCAGGGAGGGAAGGGAAGAGGTAAAATATGACTTGGCTGAGACTGCCGGATGCTGAATCAGCTGCGATTGCCTCACGTTTTCCTTTCTTTTAAAAGAAGGGGTACAGTTTTCAAAAATGCCCATCTGATTTCTCTGCAGGCCCTACCCAGTCCATCATCTCTCAGTAAGTCACTTTTTAAAAATGGTGCATATGCTTCTCAGTCACATGGGCACCTTCTGAAAACACATTTATAATCCCTTGCTTCTAGGTCTAGAGACTACATGCTCTGGGGTTACAACAGCCTGGTGCAGCCACTGCAGGCTGGCACGATGCTAGTGTTCCCCCTCTAAATATTCTCTTCAAAAAGAGGAGAAGATAGTCACACTCATTAACTCAGTTTAAAAACAAAAACAACCTCTTAGAGTGTACTTGTGTCGTGCTGCACTGCTGTGATCAAAGGAGCTAATGCCTCCAGTGCTGACTCCCTGCTTCTCATGCCTACACACAGTTTGCTCTGACGAGGCTGATAGTGACAGCGTGATGATACAAACATCACTGAATAGAGGAGCACTGCAGGAACAGCAGATGAGTGCAGCCTCAAAATTCTCCAAAAGACCCAAAGAGAGCCTTTTTTGCAAGACCTAAACATCCTGGGGTTTGAGGTAGTTGGAAAATGCTGTGGGAAGTGAATGTTGTAATGAAATTTGAGAGAGGAAAGGAAAGGAAAGGAAAGGAAAGGAAAGGAAAGGAAAGGAAAGGAAAGGAAAGGAAAGGAAAGGAAAGGAAAGGAAAGGAAAGGAAAGGACAGGAAAGGGAAGGGAAGGAAAGGAAAGGAAAGGAAAGGAAAGGAAAGGAAAGGAAAGGAAAGGAAAGGAAAGGAAAGGAAAGGAAAGGAAAGGAAAGGAAAGGAAAGGAAAGGAAAGGAAAGGAAAGGAAAGGAAAGGAAAGGAAAGGAAAGGAAAGGAAAGGAAAGGAAAGGAAAGGAAAGGAAAGNAAAAAAGAAAAAAGAAAAAAGAAAAAAGAAAAAAGAAAAAAGAAAAAAGAAAAAAGAAAAAAAAAAGAAAAAAGAAAAAAGAAAGTTTAGCTTCTTTTCAGGACTGACAAAAAGGGGGTTGTACTTGTGTGAGTGGAACAGTTTACACTTGGATCAGTTCTTGTTTTGTTCAACTTCCACCTTCTAACAAGGGTACTGCTGCTTTTGAGCCAGAAACCAGACATTGGTTAGGAGCTAACAGCGGCTCTCTGGAAGCATGTCATCTGTTTCTAGCAGGGGTCAGTTAGCGTTTTGTTTCCACAGCATCCATATCTTTAAAAGAAAGAAGGAATTTGATGCTTTTTAGTTCAGGGAGATGCAATCTTGTAGCATCCAACCACATGGTGCTCATTCTTTCCAAGACCGCTTCCCCGTCGTGCACTAACTCGCTCAGATAAAGGTTCATCCAGTCTTGCTCGCTTGCTGAGGTAGCTACCGTGATCCCCTATTGAAACCCTGGCAGAAGAGCAGATGACAACAACGTGCCAATGAGGGCTGTCCACCCTGAGATGTACAAGGAAAAGAACTGGTGTCTCCCAAGCAAGGTGAGAACAGTAATTACCAGCTGATACCTTCCTTCTTTCTGCTTTGCAAAGGTGTATATACCCATCTCATACAGCCAGCATTCGAAGCCTCGATAGCTGGATTTATACGCTCTCCTAAAGGTTATTAATTCTTCCTACACTGTTCCCAGTAAGCTGGATTACCTTATGATATAACTTCCTCATTAACATCAAGAGCTGTGATTATACAGTTGTGTTACCAAGGGCTTCAAAGCCATGAAGCCTAAATATAATCTTACAGTACCTTGTTACAATACAAAGCACATCCTCTAATACATTTTTTTTGTTTGCATAAAATGCAGCACAATAATGGTTCGCGTGACCTTTGCCCCCCTGTATAGTTCATTTGAACATTGTTTGAAGAGCACACAGTTTGCATTTTGCAGGGCACAGGTGCTCGGTTGCACCCTGGCCGCCGCGGCTCGGCCCCACGGTGCAGCGCACCACTTCTCCCCCGCCAGCAGCTGTACTCAGGGGATTGCTTTTGTGGTCCACCAGGAATTTCCTGTGATAGAATATCAGAAACCTACTGGTGACTGGTAGGAGGTGACTTCAGAGGGCAAAAGTTCTCGCTCCACAATAAACATTCTCCGCGTCGCTGTGTAGATTTCCTACGCTGGCCTGACAGCAATGAGCTACTTGTCATCTTGACAGAGAACGGCTCGGAGAAGGGATCGTGGTTGCTTGTAAGGCTTCATCACTTGGGAGGTGAAGCTGAGCCTCCACTGCCGTTTTAGCAGTATCTCCTGAGAACAGCAAGAATTCAAACTGCCTATATTAATTTAAAAAAAAAAAAAAGACTGAAAAGACTATAAAAATATACAAATCCAGCATCAAAGATGGAGCATATACTCTGCATCACATATCCTGGTACTAAGCTATACATACCAGTATGTAGATATATATATTATAGCTAGTTGGAGAAGTAACACAACAATTAGGACCTTCTCTATACTCAGTTTTCCTTGGGAAAGAACACAGGGATGTTCAGCTACCAGATCTCGCAGGGGGCAGTCGTTTGGAGGATCTGAGTAGTAAATCTGAGACCCTCACTACTCACTTGGCCAAAACTAGTAAGAGGACCTTCTGAGGGCACCCAATTCGTTTGGCTGGCTGAAGTAACGTGCACCTTGGGCTGACTGCAGAGAAGTTTACTGACTGAAATAGCTTTGGGGAAACAATACATTAATTTCCTGTGGAAAATACATCTATTAAAATTGGACAGTAGCCTTGGTTGAGTCCAATCTGGTAAAACAGCACTCTGTAGAGCTTGAAAGAAAACACAGCTCTGTGTTGCCTTCGAAGTCAGAAAATGATGAAAAGCACTTATCCTCAGGATCAGGGCCGTGGTGAGGTAATCCTTGGTACAGGCAGTGAGAGAGAGCAAAGATTTCCAGCAAGTATCTTTAAGCTGTCTCACCAGTTCCTCAACGTACTCCAGCATTCACACACATGGCCTCCAGCTTCACCATGGACTTTCCAACCCAGTTTCGTGTCCACTGGACAAAGTTTGACAGAAAGCAATGTGTATTTGTTTTGCTTCTGAAATCCCATCATCAGCTAATGGGCATGACCACAGGTCAGCCCCTTCCATCGAGGCTGGACAGAACAGGGCACTTACCTGTCTCACATCCCGTCTTGCTCTGCAACTAAGAGCACTGCACAGGAAGAAGAGGGGGGAAAGAGGTAGTGAGAAACCTGCAGGAATACTCGACGACACTGGAGATGTTTGATGCCACACTCCTTGTTTGCTGTTCCTGCAGTGCTCCTATATTCGCTGACATTTGCACCATCACGCTAGGCACTGACTAGTCTCATCACAGCAATTTGTGCCCATATGGATAGGCGTGAGGACAGGGAGTCAGCGCTTCAGCTCCAGTAAACATAGCTGTGCAGCAGAAGAAAGCCCTGCTGTAAACAGTTGTTTCTCTTTACATTCTCAAGTAAACTTTTCTTTTCCCCCAGCCATGTACAGCCTCCCAAATAGCATGATTTCTACAAGAGTGCTGAACATTCCCTCCGGAGAGCTCAATTCAAAGAAATAACATCTGCCTTACACCACAGTCTGTTAATGATGGATTGAGAGAAGAGATCCCATTATTTGGTTTCAATGTACTAACCAAACTTTTAGTGGCAAATAGATGTTCATGCTGAGGGAAGACTAAATCCATCTGTCAAATGCTTTTTTCTTTTTGTGATCAAGGCTGATATTTTTAGTCTCAGTGACTAAACTTCAAATCAGTCACTATGTACTCAGGAGGAAGGAACCAGTTTGGTTAGCTTTTTTCTATTTCACAGCAAGCAGAACACTGTATTCCATTTCTGTGGACCGTGACATCCCATGGCATATTAAAAGCCTTATTCAAACTGCAAGACAGCCATATTTTACACTCAGCAGGAGACTTTAGGAAGAAGTATGAGGCCAGGGTTATTCTGACTCTGGACAGCTTGTCAACCTGGGTGCTAGGAACAAAGCTTAGGACATTCTCTGCCTGTTCATATGATCCTGAAATAAATAAGTAGAAGATTGTTTCAGCAGGGATTTTCTTTATATTACAAGAGACTCTGCATAGACGCAGGTTTGAATTCAGAATGGCTGAACCTGCATTTGTGTTTTTGTTCTAAGTCCCCATCCATTGTACTGTATCGCAAAATCTGTGGAAACACTGAGGACAGCTCTGAAATAAACAGGATTTTATTTTCTTGAACAGAGCAATTAAACAGTAAGATCTCAGCTCAGTTCGTGGACCAGGCTCACTGACATCTGGGAACTCCTCTTTCAACTTGGGCCACATCTCACTTAATGATTCATAGTTCTACCTCAAAACTACACAAAATTCTTTAGGTAGTGGAAAAGCTTGAGAATTCCTTTATTAGTCTGCTCAGATTTTATTCCAACTGATCTTTTCAAAGAAATGATGACTTTATTGATAGAAACTGCAAGAATCTCCTCTGAATGCCTTCCAAAACAATAAACTGCATTTATTGAACTCATACACAAAATTCTCCTGCATCACTTATCATGTAAAGGCAGAGTTCATTACATTTCTTACGGCTATCCAGTTCCACTATGCTGGAGAGAGGGCTTATGCATTTCCACATGCCAAGAGCCCTTTCTCCTCTTTTATTCCACAGTCATTTAAGATGAACAGCAATTGAAAAGTTTTTGCAAGTCTCTCCTTGCTCTTTGACTTTAAGCATGTAAGGCTGGATTTTTAAGCTGGGCAGAATCTGCTCTGAGCATGCTGAACGACATCAGTTTCTAGCTGACATCGCTCATGATTGTGTTGTGTAAATTAGAGCTACCATCCATAAAAAATAAAACCATCCAACCTTAGTTATGCGCTTGAGTTTCACACTTAAATTGCACACAGGTCAAAGGGGCTTCCTGGGCATCTAGGTTCTCCTTGTTCCAGAATGCTCCAATACTGCTTCTAGTCTCCTGAAGCTCATTGCAATTTGTAGGGCGCAAGCAGTCAACAAATTTTGCAGTGATATTTGCCTTTGAACACAACAAACACTTTAAGGAGTCTGTTCTTCATGCCATGCAGGAGAGGAAACCCATAGATACTGATTCTCTGCTTGTACTAACAAAACTTCGACTGGAAATCTAAGATAAACTTAGGGAAAAAGCTTTCATCCAGTGAATGTGTAGGAAAGAGGTCTTGTGTTGGAGCTGGGCTTATCACTCCCTGGATATGTTATGGGAGAAAATAAATCCATTGACTTTGCAGATGACTATTTCCATCAAAAAGGAATAGAATAAACTTTATTTGTCCTTTCGATTGCTGCACCTACTATGCTCTTTGTGCGTATGGAGGAAGACCAAAACCAAACAAGATGGCTCTTGCTTTAGAACATTTTTGAAGTTGGCAAACTCAATCTGGTTTCATTGTGTGTGGAACTTCTCTTTTGTGAGAGGTCTCTAAAACATCACAGAAGATGTTTCGTTGTGTTGGGGAGTGTGGGGAAGACAACGGCGACTGTTGTCAGATCTTAGAGGCCTGTGTTGTCTCATTTCCTCAGGGCTATAACTGGAGGGGTTGAGGACAGCCAGTGCTGAAGCCCTTGCTGTGCTTTACGGAAGAAAATGGAAAACATGGAGTTGACATTGTATTTCCCCTCTAACAAGGTGTCTGACAGTAGTGGACTTTAGGAAAGCAACAGAGCTTATGGAACCATCAGGTTGCCCAAACCCAGAAGATAAATCTTGTCCTCAGCAGAGCTAAGAACAAAACAGTCCTCTTCCAACACACTTACATTGCAATATTATGCTAAAAGGTTTCCCAAGCTTGAGGAAGTCTCAAGATATGACTTCACTATCCATTCATGTCTTTGCTGAACACGATGTGAAATAGATGACTCACTGATGGTAAAGGCAGGATAGAGAGCTTTCTGTCCTAGCTTAACACTGCCTATTGACAACCAGAAGGTGACACGGCTATGTTCCAAAAATATGCTGCTCTAACTGCTTTTGATACTGGAGATCTTGGAATTGGCCACTTTGTGCCTGGGTCCACAGAATGATACAATACTTGACTTTAAATTGAAAGGAAGAATAGACACCTTTTCCCCTATCAGTAGGCTACCTATAGCGCCTCTTGCCATATTACAGACATGGAGCACACATCACAAAATTGTTTTACCGCAATACCTTGGTTTTAGAAATGAACATGAAAATGCCGTTCATTTGTGTTGCATCTGATTCCCCAAGGCTACTTGTTCCAGTATTTGAGTGCTTGGTACTGCTTTCCTACCTGGAAGACTAAATCACAGCATACCTTTAGTTCTTTAATTTGTTAAGCATAGCTCCAGGGGAATAAATTTACTCACATTAAACAGTAATTGTAGAAGCAACTCAGTGGGACTGTGTGTCGAGTGATGTAGTGAAATGTAATTCTAAATGCCTTGAGAACTGGTCCAAACATATCATGCTTAATGAGTACTTTCCATTACCATTTAAATCTGGTAGGAGAAAGAAAAAGTATCTTTACAAGGGCCTTTTGCATATTGTCTTGTTCCTGTTTTTCCCAACAAGTTGAAAATGTTCACCACAGCTCAATTATTTCATCATAACAAGAGTATTCTTCTTTCCATTTTTGACTCACAGATATCCTTAAAGATTGCAGTATTTGACACCAGGAAATGCAAAGGTAATAGAGCAGCAGCTTCCCCATTTACTAACCATTATCTTTTAAAACTCTCCTTTCTTTCCCCCCAAAGTTGTTGCCTCATTAATCTCCATGCATGACTGAAAGTGTTAAAAGCTTTTATGATCAATGAATTACAAAAAGCCGCCTCAGGCCATTTCTGATTTTTTTAAGTAGCACTCTCTGTTTTGGTGCAGAGCACGTTTTAAAGTATTACCACTTCAGAACACCTCAGAGCCTTTTCATCCCAAATAAGAGAATTTTCATCCCAATGCCTTAACGAAGAACTGAGCTAGACTGCTTGCTCTGGGCGTCGGGAGCTGCAGGAGGTGCAGCCAGCCCAGGATCGCCGGGATAACACCTCCCCCCAGCGGTCCTGGCACAGCTGGAGCTCCTCGAAGTTCTTCCACATTAATTTATGGGGAAAAAAACACGCGTACACACACCAAAGCCAACCACCCCACCCTTCAGCCTTAATTCTCATTTCTTGTAAAGCGGCAGAATTCATGGGTGTATCTCCTGCTGCAAAACTCTGTGTGGATCCTCCTGTGAACCGGGATTGCTACCAAATTCATACAGCTCTGCAGACGCCTGGTGTGGGCTTTTGGGGAGGATTTCAGAGTGACCGTGTTATTTCTCAGTGGCACAAAACCCACAGGGCTGCGAGGCATGGCTGGAGGCTGCCGGCCGCCCACTGCTTCCTCCTCGCCCCTTGCCTCTGCTCCCCAGGCCCTCCAGGGCAGCCAGCCACCCCGCCTCTGCGGCGCTGGTGTTTTAGGAATAAGCATATTTTGGTGGCTACATCCCCTAGGGACGCGCTGGGAAGTGGCCAGCCCCTTTTTTGAGCAGTGAAACACGCTGGCTCGCCGACCCTGCAGCGCTGCCTCACCTCCTAGCACCCAGCTGGGTGAGGGAGGCAGGTGCAGGCTCCCAGCCCCAGCTGGGGCAGAGAAGGAGCTGGTTCCTCGCCCAAAGAAAAGTAGCAGCAAAGCAAGGAAAGACATTTTTAGATAATTTGGAAATGGTCCGCATCTGGAAAACATGTTTACACAAAGCATCATTCTTTATGTTTGCCTGAGTAACCTAAAAAAGTCACCACCAAGTCAAATATACGATATATGTATGTAAAAAGGGAGAATGCTCTTCTCAGAACATTAAGGCGTTACCTGGTTATTAAAATCTTCCCCTAGGCTAATAGCAGCTTCAAATCTTTCTTATTCTCTGTATAGTTTGTGCTCTACAGATATTTCTGATACTGATCCACAAAATCTCTCTTGCTAAAGAGTGGCAATTAAAAAAAGTTAGTCAGACCATCAGTGGAGGCAGGTACAAAACTGGAACAAAGCAGTGTGTAAAAATTCAATGTACTGAACTGAGTTTGTATTAAATACACTTTGAACAGCTTTGAAAGGTGTGGTCTTAATGACGTGAAAGCAAAAGTTTCCAGCTAACATTTTCTTTTAACCTTAAAGGGCTGTCCACTTTGTGTAAGTCATACTGCAACCAAAAAGTATTGTTCTTACTAACTGTTACAAGCAATATTCAGATTGCTGCAACTGGAAGATATTTGGGGAAAAAAAAAAATATGTTCTTATTTTACTTTTGATGGGATAGCTTGTGGATTTGATTTCATCATTCCCCTCTCCATTTAGTGTGTTTGTGTGCATCTTTCAAACAGCACTGAGGGTGGGAGAAACGCAAGTTCTGGGCAGCACCCCTGCTGCAGACCGGCTTCTCTAGCTTGAACCTGGGGGCTACATTTGCAGGTGTCTAATTAGAAGAATTCACATTTCAGCCTGAATATCGGTGCAGGCAGGTTGGCCTCCTCTCCTACAGGAACAACAACAACAAAGAATGGCTGATTGTCTTCACAGGCCTTGGGGGAGCTTCCTCTCTTTGACACCTCCACTCCTCTGTCAAGCAGAACCAGAACTGCTCAACAGGTTTAAAAGAAACTGAGAGGGAGCCAAATGGATGAGCAGGCAGGCAAGCGCGTGCTGTTGCACAACACTGCTTTCCTTAGGGAATCAGACTAAAACACAGGAAAACTTGTCTGTAGCATTCCCTGAAACTGATTAAGGGATTCAGCTTCTGACTGTACAAGGTTCTGATAAGAAGCCATCCTATTCTAGGAATGTCAGCTGGTGTCAGTATTAGCTACCGAAGCATGTTTCCTTTCTTTTGTGGGTAGATCTGCAGCTGAGAGCATTGCTACCCACTGAACAAGTGGCTCTGCAGACATCGCCGGCTCTCGCTTTATCTGCGCCTCCCAAACATTGTGAGCCATGGACCAGCCTTCCAGAAATACTGTAGACTATCAGGCAACCGGGTCAAAGTTTTACCTGAAAACTCTACAGAGAGTCGAGACCTGAGATCTCCAGGACACAGCTTGACAAAATGAGTAGTTTATGTGCACTGTGCTTTTACCAAAACAAATCAATAACCAGGGAGTAGCTTGCTGATTGGATTTTGATCACCTGTCAAGGCTTAACAAGCAATGATATTTCATAGTAAATATGGGATCTTACTGTAGATTTTTTTCAGATTGGATGTAGAAAAACAAACAAACAAACAAACAACAACAACAAAGAAGATATGCAATCTAATTGATCTAAACAAACTGGCGTACAGGGGTTAGTCAGAACCAAACTGTCACGAGTCAGATGACTTGTGCCCTGTGGGACCCACGGACGTCTCTCTCACGTGGTCAGAGGCGTTAGCTTCCTAGGAAGGATGGCACTGAAGAGATGGAAATGGGTGAACAGAGGAAACATTTCCCAGGAAAACTGAAAAGCCTCTAAACTTCCTTCCATGTCATAACAACTTTTTTTCATTCATATGAGACCTTTATATTCTCTCTTTGACCCCTCTCTGTCTTTTAGTAAGCATTTTCTGTTGATGTTAATAATTTGAACAAATCGCTCGAATACACAAAAAGAAATTCAGTCATTCCTTGGTGAGCATAAAAGATACATCATTACTTAAATGCCACTAGAGTAGAGTTCAACGCATGAGCCTATACTTCACCATGCTCTCTTTATTTAGACTAGCTGGTAAGCCTTTATAGGAAAGTGCAATTAGGAATTTTCAAAAACTCCTGTTTCAAAAAGCAGTCAATAACACCATAAGCAGAAATAATCACAGTTGCCTTCTTCTAATAAAGAATATTCTGGATAGAGATATAAACACAGAGGTCTCTCCCCTACAGTGTTTCAGTACAGAATCATGCCCTTCCTGATGGTTTTCTATTAATAAAAAAAAAAAAACCCCTACCTCAGCAATGTAAAAATCTTATACTTCAAGTTGCATTAATTGGTATTTTTAGAACAAAGTTGTGTAAAATTCAAGTGAACATCCAGTGGTGGAACATCCTGAATCATGAGAAGAACTAAGATCAAACAAGTATATTCAGCTTAATCTTTCATTTAACCTTAATTCTGGCCGTATCCGAAATTAGGAAATACCTTTGTACTTCATATTTGCAAGTGTGTGATGAATCCAGTTACATCATAAATAAAATACAGGTAAAATCCAAGTGAATTGATTGAAAAACTTGGAAAATAAAACAGGAATTGTATGTATAAATGGCCCAAGTCTTTGGATAGTGAGAAGTATCACTAAAGCTCCTGCAATTCTGGATACAAGAACAGAAGGAAAGCCCCAGCACTATATGCCTGACTTGTTGATTCCAACAACACTGCATGCAAGATTCTTACAAAGATATTTGAGTCTGAAAGATGAAGCTCTTCTTTGGTATGATGTTAGTTCATCGTATTAGCAGGTGGAGGTAGGCCTGTGAATGTTCATGTTGGGTTTGCTGTTTTCTGAGGAAAGGAAATTTAATTCTTGCCCATTACAGGGTGGCAGCTGATACTGGGGGCCTTACAGGCGAGCTTCGTTGGAGGAGAAATAAGAGTGTGGTCTCAGGGTAATGCATAAGCAAAATGTCCTCCCCTTGCAGGAGTTCCAGACTTTAGACAGAAGTGGGCAAACTGTGCAGGGGCAATCACTGTCTCTGTCCTCACAGAGCAACTTTGCATCAATAGTTGATCGGAAAATATTAAAAGAGGGAGCCAACTGTGGTGGTTTTACCCAGCTAAACAGCCGACCTCCACCACAACCGCTTGCTTACTCCCCCTCCTCAAAGAAACAGGGGGAGAAAATATGATGGACAAGGGCTTAAGGGTTGAGATAAGGACAAGCAGGTTACTCACTAATTATCGTCACGGGCAAAACAGACTCAACATAGGGAGATTCATGTAATTTATTACTATAACTAGCAAACTAGAGCAGTGAGAAACTAAAAGCAAACTACAAACACCTTCCCCCATCCACCCTCTTCTACCTCCTCCCCCCGAGCGGCACAGGGGAACGGGGAACAGGGGTTGCGCTCAGCCCATATCGCTTCGTCTCTGCCGCTCCTTCATGGTCGCTCTCTGTTCCCCTGCTCCAACGTGGGGTCCCTCCCACGGGATGCCGTCCTTCCCGAATGGGTCCTGCGCGGGCTTCCCACCGGCTGCAGCTCTTCAAGAGCTGCTCCAATATGGGTCCGTACCACGGGGTCCATCCTTCAGGAGCAAACTGCTCCAGCATGGGTCCCCCACGGGTGGCAGCTCCCACCGGATCACCTGCTCCTGCGTGGGCTCCTCTCCACGGGCTACAGGTCCGGCCCGGAGCCTGCTCCTGCGGGGGCTCTCCATGGGCTGCAGCCTCCTTCAGGCCACATCCACCTGCTCCTCCGTGGGCTCCTCCACAGGCTGCAGCGTGGAGATCTGCTCCATGTGGTACCCCATGGGCTGCAGGGGGACAGCCTGCTCCACCATGGTCCTCACCACAGGCCGCAGGGGAACTTCTGCTCCGGCGCCTGGAGCACCTCCTGCCCTCCTTCTTCACTGACGTTGGTGTCTGCAGGGCTGTTCCTCACTCCTCTCACTCCCAGCTGCTGTTGCGCAGCAGTTTTTTCCCCTGCTTAAATCTGCTCTCACAGAGGCGCAAACAACATTGCTCATTGGTTCAGGTCTGGCCAGCGGTGCGTCCCTTTTGGAGCCGGCTGGAGCTGGCTCTTATCTGACATGGGGCAGCTTCTGGAATCTTCTCACAGAAGCCACCCCTGTGGCCCCCCTGCTACCAAACCTTTACCACGTAAACCCAATACACCAACTCTCTCTAAAAGCTATCCCTTCTCAGAATCTGCCCCAGTTTTAACCACACAGCCTTCTTCCAGCAATGGAACAGTGCCTCCACTACTGAGCTTGTAGACTTTCAGGCAGGACAATAGAATGAGGATTTCCATGCCAAACATGCATGAGATCTGCCTGCTGCTGCTTTAACCCGGGGGAAGGCTGTCCCTTTGGCTCCCAACCCAGCAAGCAGCAAATGTGTTTAATCCAGTGAGGCGGGGGGTGGAGGGGGATGGCACCTAAGCAGCTCCCGATCCAGGTTATGACAGCAGGGAGGAGGATGTGGTAGCCCATGCCTGGGTCATGGGGCTCTCCATGCACCCTCACCTCCAGGCTCTGACACTTCTGGAGGACTGTTGCCACACAAAGGATGCTTTGGATATAGTTTTGAGCACAGGAGGTGATTTCCTATGGCTACGCCTATATGTGCTCCTGCGTCCACACTGCTGGAGCTCCATGCTACGTGGTATTTCAGAGCAGATGTACGGATCTAGCTCTTCACCAGGGCAACAGCTCTGTGGGTAGCACTGCGAGGGTGCAGTGACCTGTACCTGTCCATGGAGGTGCAGCTGTAGTAGATGCCCTCCTTTACTTCCTGTAGTCACAAAAAGTTACTTTGATACTGGAAAACTTTACTTTTCCCCACAACACTGCTTTGAACAAAGGTAGGAATCCTGCACTAGCAGTCTGAAATAATGAAAACAATTGGCTTAAGTCTGACCGAATAACTGAACTCCCATTACCTCAAAAAAAAAAAAAAAAAAAAAAAAAAGATGCGGGGTCACTAAATACTGCATTTCTTCTAAACTCAAAGACTACATTCAAGGCTCTCAAGGTCACCAATATTTAGTCTTCAAAATTAAGAATTTGTACTCTTTTCATTACTTATAACTGGTTAAAGTTACATTTTACCTGTCTAAGACTCACAGCTCATAACAGATCTTTAGGTCTTCAGTATGAATGAAATTATGTTAACTTTAAGAGTTAATTTTCATGAATTTTTAAAATAATTATTCAAATTGATGATGCAAATAAATTACCTTTTAACCTCCCTTGGTTTTGAGCTCTTTCTGGAGAGAAACCAAGGGTAGCTACAAATAGCAGTGAAAAAAACACAGCTTTTTGTTCAGACACATATTGCTGGGTGTCAAAACAGTTTTAAGACGCTCACCAAATTGCACCAACAGTGCCCTGACACTAGGAGTATAAACAGCAAGCCTGCCCAAACAAACACGTATAACACATTCTTTCCCCTCTCTGAAAAAAATGTCAGTGCCATTTGGACTGTTTGGAGGTTCGTATTGCTGGACTGGACTCTGCTGCCTTTGGCAGAGATTTTTGCCTTGGGAATTTGTTAGCCCTCTCTCCAGAGAAACATCCTATCAGAGACAGTTAGCTGATGAAAACTCAGGGGATTTTAAAACACTGAACCTTTATTTTTTTCATGGCTAATTAGAAACATGCTACAGATTCAGAATCTGAGCTGCCTGTAAAGTTCTGAGTCAGATATAAGAGATTATCTGAAGGAAAAGAAGCCTGCTTTTTCCGTTCAACAACACAGGGCTTGTGCAAGTTCCTAGTTATTTCATTCAGGAAGAATCAAAGTTTCCTTTCAGCCACAGAAAAACATTGAGCTCTGACTCTGTATAGCCAAATACAGTGCTAGGAGGAAAGGGGCATGCTGAATCAACCAAAACGTTTATTTCCAACATTTGACGAAACATTTAAAATACATTTAAAACTTAAAAATTCCTACAGTCCTGAGGGTTGCTCCAAGAAGGCTTCCTCAGGCTATAGTTTATGGTTTCATGTGAAACCTATTAACTTGGGGAACCACTGAGAACCTCTGCAGTCTACTTTTAGGGTCAACATTTTTTCTTACAAGGAAAAGACTACTTTGGTTCACATTGTGGCGGCTGCTTTCCCAAATTCATATGGCTACTTCTTTTAATAAAGGTCACACACAATCCTTAGAAGCATGTTGTATTCTTGAAATTTTAATCTAGGTAAGAAAAAAAAATAAAAATAAAAATCAGAAGCATTCTGGAAGTGCCTCTTAGCTAGCTTTTACTCTTTGTCTTCAATATACAGTTTGCTAAGGCACAGATCTCAAAGCATTTCCAGCAGGAACTGCAATGATGATAGAATAGGTAGTGATTTTCAGGTGGCAGTGTCCTTGTAAGATGCTATCCTTGCTCAGCAGACATCAGCAGTCAGAAAATTTTGCAACCCAGAGACTATCCCATCAGGTTGGATTTTGGATTCATTAGAGCAGGAAGAACAAAGAGAATCCAAACACCAAGATCAGCCATGATTTCACTGAGGTAAAAACACAGAAGGAGCATATTCTGAAATTACTGCTGATTGCTATCAGCCATCTCTCAGTTTGCTTAGAGCAGCTGCAGTGTACAGCTCCCAGGAGAGTACGTGCAAAACCTTCATGGCTCCAATATTTGAACAAGCTTCCAAGCCACCTTAACTTGACCTTTAGAAGGGTACACTAGAAACACTGAAAACAAAGTCCAAAAGTAATGACTAAATAAATTAACCATTCACTTTGAAGTTTAAACCTTCCAGATTGAGAAATGACTGAACAGTCACTGAACCAGGACTCAATGAATTCCCTTAGGAATAAATGCATCTCGTCACTAGGTGTCAGCCTTGTCTGCACTGGGCCTTCTCCCTAGGCCAGTGAGTAGATGCAACTCTCAGCACCACAAATCATCATAGCAGTCTTTTAATTTGGGGAAGGGATGCTGTTTGTTTGGGATGGTTATGGACCAGGTAATAAATTATTTGTTACCCTCAGGTTGGATGCTGGAAACAAAAGGTGAGTGTTGGATGTTACATTCTGAGGAGACGTGACTGAAGGTCAACTGCGGATACAACAGAGGAGTTACGCTCTCAGACAATTAATAAAATCAGCAGGGTATAAGCAATGAATCAGTAACTGTTTTGCAAGCCTTACAATATTTACTGTTTATCCTAAAATACCAGCTCCTGGAATGATGCCATCACATGAAAATGCTGGCTCCCACTTCTTAAATTTGTTTCTAGCCTTGTTGGATACAGGAACAATGCTTGGAAACAAGATTCCTGCGGGGCTGAAAACTGTAAGAACAACAAAGAAGACTTCAAATGTATTCTTTAAATGATTTCTTGAACGCTTACAGTCCATAACAGTACAGTCAGCAAAAATAAAGGGTAATTAAACATGCAGCAGAGTTTGAGCAGTGCTTGCAGAATACTAGGATATTTTCTGATTTTGGAATCTCTTTTGGAATTCTCTTAGGAATTTCATACCTTGTTTCTCATGTTCCCAAGCCTGTGAAAATTATCCTTCTTTTACTAGGGCCAGCTACAGTGCCATATCTGCATGTCAGTGCCCATAGTGGTCTGGTACCATTGCAGGTTCTGTGCATGGCTTGCTAATATGCTGCAAGCAAAGTCATCCAGCTTCGTTGAGAGCAACAGTTTAAAGTGGGAAAACATGCACTTTTCACAAGATGCAGCAAAAATTACTTCACAGCTCTTTTCCCTCCATTTTCTTCTTAGGTTCTCTTAATCGACAGATAAGCTTTTCCACAATTGATAAAGACAATATCATAGCATCCCAGTGTTTTGATTCCCTCAGATGCACTCAAATGGGTGCAGAAAAACTGGCACAGTTTGCAACATGTTCACTTCCTTGCTATGATAATTCATTTCATGATCATTCCATAGCAAACACCTGTCTTTAATGATGAACCTGTAATTAATTGCTGGAGCCTTCCAACAATGAGAGGGGAAAAGAAAAAAAAGCAACAAAAACCAACAACAAAATCACAATAAGCCCAGACATTTCACAAGTCCCAGAAGTCAGGGCGGCAGCAAAATCATGCCAGCCAAGCCCAACATAAAACCAGTAGAATAATATTTTGACTGGAGCAGTCTCAAGCCTAGTACATGGCCCATACCCAGACTGCTTGCTGTGATGATTAGTGCTATTTACCTTGGGGGGAAGGAAAAAGAAGGTGTAAAGGATTGTCTATGCACTGAAAATCAAACATGACCGTGGGGTGTCAAGGACCAGAAATCATTGAAAACAGGAGAAATGGCAAAATCTGTACAATATCAGTTCCAAATATGTCTTTTATACAAACATCACAACTCATCACACCAGTTATAGGGGGGACCCTTAGAGATACACTGGGCTGTATGTTCTCGGACAGCATTAAATATCTCGGTCACCTCTGACAGTTATAAGCACCACTTGCTGAAGCAGACATCTCAGAAGGGCAGTATCATCTCCTCTCATTTTTTCTGATTTACATATTCAGATGGCTTTAATTTCCATGCTTCGCTTACAGAGGAAACATACATTAGAGTTATCACAAACATCAGCAACCTATTATACCAAGTGTGCCAAGAAGATAAGAAAATTTTTAATGGCAATACCACTGCAGATCTAGGAACTGGGAGCCATCCACCCTGAAAGAGTCAGAGGCTTCTGGGAGGGGACGCCACCGATTTCTGTAACTCAGAAAAGCTGCTGTCTCCAATAGCTGCAAGGTAACACTCATATGATTGCCAGCATTTTATCTCTTGTGGCATTAAGATGTCCTCTGACTTGTTTTTTAAATCAGCATGCTTGTTTTCAAAGACATATGTAACCTGGTACATCAAGCTTCAGAAGTTGCCAATGCTGAGCTAGGCAATTCACACCGGTGACACGTGAGATCTTCCAAGCTCATACTTCAAGCATCATGGGTCACTGAAGACACAGAGAGTGGGATTCATAGAATCATAGAATCGTTTAGGCTGGAAAAGACCTTCAAGATCATCAAGTCCAACCTTTAGCCTAGCACTGCCAAGTCCACCATTAAACCATGTCACTAAGCTCT
>VXAL01012276.1:169844-188377 GCA_013399475.1 Chauna torquata
CCTTTAAGGTAATTGTAGAGCTTGATAAGGACTCCTCTGAGCCTCCTCTTCTCTACGCTAAACAACCCCGGCTCCCTCAGCCGCTCCTTATAACTTTTGTTTTCTAGTCCCTTCACCAGTTTCGTTGCCCTTCTCTGGACATGCTCCAGCACCTCGATGCCCTTCCTGTAGTGAGGGGCCCAAAACTGAACACAATATTTGAGGTGCGGCCTCACCAGAGCTGAGTACAGGGGGACAATCACTTCCCTAGTCCTGCTGGCCATGGTACTTCTGACACAAGCCAGGAAGGCCACCTGAGCACACTGCTGGCTCACGTTCAGCCAGCTATCGACCAGTACCCACAGTGCCCTTTCCACTGGGCAGCTTTCCAGCCACTCTTCCCCCAGCCTGTAGCGTTGCATGGGGTTGCTGTGCCCCAAGTGCAGGACCCGGCACTTTGCCTTGCTGAACCTCAATTCAGCTCCAGATACTTAAGGTTTGGGTGTATACAAGTATGCTATATGTTAGAACTACAGTTACGGACAGCGGAGCCTACAAAGCAATTTAGTTGCTCAGGTGTCTGCTCCAGGCTAACCACAGTGATTCTTCAGGCTCCACTGATGAAATCTGATCAATCAGATTTCTACTGACTACAAAATTAGCATAAACAATTGTCTACTTGTGAGCAATGTAAATTTAGACTTGCATTAATTTTGAAATTAAGAAAACATCTCACAACACTAACTTCAAAGGGACTTTAGATGCTAACATTTGAAGCTCTGAACCACAGCTACATTCAGGGAAATAAAGAAAGCATCTTTCTTCCCTGTTAGATATTGAATGAATTTATTTTCTTAATTTTAGGTACTCCACATTGGGAGCAAGACAAACTACACTAGTATCACAAGAAAATCCACACTATTTTATTGTAAATTAACTTAGCAACTTATTTTTCAGACTGCTCTAGCTGTCATTACCTGCCCAGGGAATAACAATAAAAATATAAAAATCAACAAATGGCAGACTTTCTCACAAACTTGCCTATGTTTATAGATTAAATCAGACAGGGCAACCCTATCAGCAGACTAGAATGAACTTCACAGAGGTTGGATTTCCAAAAGTGCAAGGAGAGACTGATTTAGGCACTGACGCAGAAGTGCCTATCCATTACGACTTACACCTAGTGTGTGTAATTCTGAGTTAAGTGCACAGATACCCTTCTAGGATAAGACTCTGAATAAGCTCCAAATCCATCACTCAAAGGGCCCCCCCCACTGGTCAGCATGTCTTGGAATCTACAAGGTTAACACGTAAACAACTTTGCTGTTGACATTTTTAACAACAAAAGCAACACCAGTCCAGGAAACTCAAGCCACGAAAAAACCCCTCGTATAAACAGATGCAGGAATGATCAACACTTTTCCTGCTCCAGAGGCACATAAAACAACCAGATTTTCAAACTCAGAGTGGGTCAGACAGGATGACACTGTGAGAATGATTGAGCCCTGTAGTTCCCACAACTACAACGGGAGAAGTGAGAAGAGATCACTGAAAGGCGCAGATGCAACACAGGGAGCATAACCAAGGGAGACAGAATAGATCTGAGGACAGTTTGCTTCCGCCAAGAAACTGAGAGTTCTTCAGACAATGCCATACATTTCTGCTACAGAAGACCAAGACGGCCACTTGGGCTAGGAGATGAAGGAGCTTAGTGTTCATAATTTTCCTCTAATGGGTAAGAATTATGTCATGCCAGGACTTCCAAGTGCATCTGTCACATACTAAACCACAACACAATAAACTGAAGTACAGACTATGAGTTCTGTAAAACCATTCCCATCTGATCTTTGATCAGGAAATATTAAAAGGGAAATCTGCATCTGGAATATTAAACTGTCCATTTTGGATAGACACTGCAACCTTCTTATTTTAGAGATATATAATAATATTAATATTTAATAATATTTAAAATACAAAACTTGTGCAACTAGTTCAAATTAATATAGAGACAAAATTTTACAGAACTTGTGAGTGCTCAACAGTGCAAAATTACCTTTGAATTAGCATTTAAAAATTTTAAATTTTAGCAATGGAATAGAAAACAATAAAATAGCAATGGGAAGCTATCTTCATAATTGATCACTTTTATATGACTTCCTGGAGCACTGACATCAATTATGCCCGTATGTCAAAACAATGTTGGCACTCTGCCAGCGAAGATTCAGATCAGGGCCACTAATTTATTTGTGTGTTATTTTTTGGAAATCAGTGAATGGTTTGGTCAACTTTTGGTTGTTAAACACAAATACTATAGTATGCAGTATAATGAATGAAAAGTCAGTAACTCCTTGAAGTACTATCTTTGTTGTACATGTAAGTAAAAGGGAAAATAAATGTATTTTAACTAGCTTCATTTCAAGTCTGCAGTCAGCCACCTGCAAGTACGATACTGACTGGCTAACATTAGTAGAGTCTATCTCATAACAAATAAGCATTTTATAATTATGGAGCTATATTCTTGTTCAGAGGCCTTTATTTTGATTTCAGTCTCACATACGCGATCAGTTTTATCAAGGAATGATTCAAGAGTATGATGTTGTTGATAAAAATTAACATTACTTTCAGTATTTTACAGCACAAATTTGTTTCTTCTCCTTAGCTATTTGATAATACTTTTCCGGTTACAGCAGATTCAGTGCTTCTTGCCGTGTAATACATTGTTGCATATGAAAAAAAAAACCAGGATATCCAAAGCAATCATTTATCTTATGAACATGAAAACATGGTACAAATTCCTAGGTAAAGAGATTGGCCTTAGATGCCAGTGCTGGTTTACAGTCTTGCATCAAAGAGCCTGACCATCATATAAATGACATTCCACTGAGAGGCTGTTTATTGTGGATTTATTAGAATCCTTGTCAATAACTTACTTGTGCTTTTGATAATTCTGTATTCGGTTGCCAGGAGACTTGTGTTCCTGACGAGATAAAATGAACAGGAAATCCTCTATAGCCTTGTCACTTTTTTCACTAGTAAATAAAATCAGAACAACTGTTATAAAATGCTAGCTAGTGTAAACAGAAGGAAAAAAAAAAAAGACAAGCATTGCATATTTTAAATAAAGCAACATACAGCCCTTTTTGCCCTCTCCAATTATAAGATGATAAAAGATCACCTTTATAAAGTAGAATGACCGGATTTTGTGGAACGTGGCTGTTTTGGCTCCAAGGTATTTGGAGCATTATAGTATCAGAGCCAGGATACAGCTGCCTTGTGACTAAGATGTCGTTCACTGAATAAGTTCTATCCAATCACTCGACGTCACCAGACATCTGTTTCCTGTTTTCATTCTTTCTTTCACTGTTATCATTTTATCCAAGTTACCCTTTCACCTGAAAACCATTTAGAAACCTACAGTAACCAACGCGTGCACGCGTGAGTATATCAAAGAAGTTGATTTAGAAAAAAAGTTGCTGAAAGCAGTTTGTTCATTTTAATACAAAGAACAGGAGTGGAAACACAGTTGCCTTCCCCCCTCTTCTCCTCCCAAAAATACACAATGATACATAAACACTTTTGTCTTCTGGTCTTCACTAATATGACTAACTTCCTTCTTTGCTTCCAGTTAAGTAGCTTTCCTGTTGAGTACCACCACCTCCACATAATACAATTGTGAATTGATTCATAAAAACAGAAACATTATGGCACAAATAAGGGAAGGCAATAAATACTCTTCCCCCCCTCGGACTCCTTCCCAAATGGAGGCAGTAGTATTGTAATAACAGCAAAGAAAAAAAAAAAAAAGTATTGCTTGTCATTTAAGTTTCCAAACTAACAATCATCAGGATGCAGAACAGGATACATCTAAAGTGAGAAAGTTATTTACTTCACATTCAAGTTAACACTAGCTATACTTTTTTTGGCACAGAGTATTACTCTTAATGTGCCAAAAAAGTGTTGTGCACTTTATAAAATACTGATGTTAACGCCACTAAGACCAAATTCCTGCTATTCACAATCCAATTTTATATTGGTGCTGTTTTGCTTCACCTATACTTAAAACCAGTCAGAAGAATGCCCATTACTAATAGCATCTTGCACACATTAACAACAGACAATAGACGCTGAAGAATAAATTGTCAAAAAATTAGTGACATTTCATCGTTAATCTCTGGATTCCATGCTATTTTATCAGCATGATAATGGAAGACATTTTACTTTGCTTTGTGATTACAGATGCTCATACTCATTGACAACGCCATTGCTGAGTGAAGCAGAAGTCTGGGTTGGTTCAACAAACACCAACAAAAAATTCATCTGTTTCTTGTTATTCTCTGAAAGAAAATGCAGATGATTTTTTCTTGAGGCACACCAGTGAATTGCAGGTGTTATACATGAGAAGCTGGAGATTCTGGCACTTGGAGGGCTTTCCCGAGGAGATGGGATGGTTTAGCAACTACAGGAAACTATAAGCAGCATTTCCAAAGGCACATAAAAAATTGGAAAGCAAGACATTCTTGTGTTGTGGTCTTCCGGACCATTTCCTGCATCCTGATATCCAAATTATCCCTATTTTAAAGCCAAATTCAGCTTCCATTAAAAGTTCAAGTAATTATGAAGCATCTCATTAACCTGTGAGGAGTCAAATCAAGTTCTGACAGACAAACTTAGTCTCATCTTTCAATTTACTGCTTGGTTTGTCATCCAAAATGCCCCATCCTAAGCATCCAGATGAAACCTAGGATAGAAATAATATAGTATTATGGAGATACTGATGAAACAAACATTTGTTGGAAAATTCATTTACCCAGAGTGTATCAAGTTGTTCTGATCAGAACACTATGTCCCATAAAAATAAATTTGTTCATAATTTTTTGCAAAATCTAAATTCATTTGTATACTGCCACATGTGCAGTCTGTGACCAAGCTGAAAACTGAATCCTTACTATATGTTTTGTCCATCACGATCTAATGTTACTGGATGTACTAATATTCATTGACACTGGATTCTGCCAAGCATTTTTATTAACGATATTACATTTGTGTCTGGACAAGTTTTACTTTCTATCTAAAAACAGCCATTGATTTAAGACAGCTATCCTTTGTTTTTTTTTTTTTTTCTAAATTAAGATAGAGTTCTTTCAAACTGCACACTATATCTTTCTCAATTCCATCCGAAGAAGTAAGACCAAAAAAATAAAAATAAATCAAGATCTCTCAAACTCTTGTGCTATGGATGGCAGTGGCAAAATCCGAACCATTGCTGTGCACTTGAAGAGGTTAATGAGTTCTTCTGTTCTTTAATATTTTCCATTGTTCTTAATTTTCCCCATCCAAAAAAAATGGTTTACTTCTCAGAGGTATCCAAGATAGCATTCCAGTTAATGTTGTAGAAAATGTTATGTAACAAATGTAAAACTAATATTAGTTCTGTACAACCACATTTCAGATTTTAATTTGAGGGGAAAAGAATACAAACGAATTATGAAGTCAAGGTATTCTTTGGAATCATCCTCTGAAACAGATTGCAACACTGAAATATTTTTTCTAAAAAGTAACTGGCAAATCATAGCAAGAGAAAGTGCCCAAACACATACTTTATTTATGTCAGACTCTACACTGTTCACTGTTTCCAAATGTGAAGACTTTTCATACATGGTATCATGATAATAAAAAAAAATTTGAGAGCTACACCAGTAGATTACATAAACAAAAATTTTTTGTTTTGTCTGGTATAACATGAGTCTTAAAAAAAACAACAAACACCACCACTTTGTATCCATTATTTCATACCCAGATGTTTCCTGTACACCTGCAGTTGTCTCCAGTCCTGAATTCATGAGCTATAGTATTTTAGCAGCCTCTCATCAGTTGGTTTCAGAATTTTCTTGTCTGCCATGTTTACAATCCATCCTGGAGCAAGACCAAAAAATATCTGCCTAGGATCCTTGCGTGTGCTTAACATTTTGAAAAGCTCATCCTTAGTTATGTCCGGTAGGGCATAACCATATTTCTTGGCAAGTTCAAGCCTGGCTTCTGCAACCTTAGATGGATCTGCCAGATACCCACGATTACTGGCATCTGTGTAGTAACGGACGAGATCTTCAGGTGGAAGCATTCGCTTTGGAATAGGCTGGCCACGCAGAAAAAATACTACTGGCTTAATTAAAATTTCTGTGTGTAAAGAAGAGAGAAAATTAGATACAATGCTTTATAATCAACATTTAGAGACATTAAATTACACTCTCATTTAGTATTTTGTGCTAAATAAGTTATTAAACTCACTTATTAGAAGATATCAAGTAAAAAACAAATCTTAAGAATATTCTTGTTCAGGATGAGATACTGTTTTACAAGTTTCACTTACACAAACAAACAACTCCATCACCACAAATATCAGTTAAAACAGTCTGGATGAATCATTATTTCCAATACATTTAGAATGCCTACTTTGGAAAGACACAAGAACTATGCCAGAAGACGCCATCCTATTCAAAGGATGGACGTCCAGGTTAGAAGTGAATATTTACAGTCAACAAATGTGAAATTTAGTGTTCTGTAAGTATTTTAAATAAAGAATCAATAGGATGTGCACCTATTTAGATTTACATTGGATATAAGAAATTCTTCACGATGAGGGTGGTGAGGCACCGCAACAGGTTGCCCAGAGAAGCTGAGGATGCCCCATCCCTGGAAGTATTCAAGGCCATGCTGGACAGGGCTTTGAGCAACCTGGCCTAGCAGAGGGTGTCCCTGCCCATGGCAGGGGGGCTAGAATTAGATGGTTTTTAGGGTCCTTTCAAACCCAAACCATTCTATGAATTTATTTAGACATTCCTGAGACGATGCTCTCCTCAAATTTTGCTACAGTTGACAAATTAAATTCCAGACTCTTTTAAATTCAATATTTTGATCATTTTCTGGATTAGAAAAAAAAAAACTTGTATCAGTCCAGGGTAACATTTTACACACTAGAAAATATCTACTCCTCTTGTCCTCAGCCTCATTCACACATGAAAGCTCCATTATTGTCAATAAAAATTTCATGAATGAATATTAGGCAGGATGCAGCCTCAAGCAAAGCAAAGCCACATTCTTCAGTGAAAGTGTTCTCAAAACAATAGCCATTTTGACCGGAACGATTCTGACCTTCTCTAACTTAGTTACTTCCTCGCTTTAACTGGAAAAGTATTTTAAATAAAAAATATCATCATCCAAGTGTTATTTAAATCCATTTTTTCTTGAATTTTCCTGGGGTTATTAAATGTGTGGAAAAGTTAAAAGACAAAAATTCAAAGAAACGGTCCTTTATTAGTACCTCTATGTACAGAGCTACTTACATTTCTTTTACTGGCTGATTGGTGAATAACTATTAACACTGGTAGAGTTAAACAGGTGAACAGGTTAAAAAAAAAAGAGGAGGCATTGCAGTTCAACATTTATATAACACACGTTGCTGGAGCTCTTACAATAAAGTGGAGGATTTTCCAGTAAGAACTATGTTTGAAATTTGGATCACTTAAGTCTTCTCAGTCAAAAAAAAAAAACAACCAAAAGTCAGAAATGAGTGGAAATTCTTACCCAAACTCCTTGGGTCATAGAAAGATGTTGTAATAACGCCTCCATTTTTTTCTATGGTTGCAATTGCTAATTCAGATGCCCTTTGCACTTCAATATTTACTTTCGCTGCAAAAATATCAGCACCCTGTAAGTTTCAACACATATTAGAGTAACATTAAAATGACTATTTTAAGGCACATATTCTTTCCTCTCTGCAAAGTTATAAGAAACATTATGTCCTGCAAAATATTATGATTTGTCCGTTTGCTGCACTGAGAAGGGTAACCAAATTGCTCTCATTGAGTCACTTGGGTTCGATTAAGAAAAGGTCGCTTGTCCAAAATTTTCATACATTCCTTTTAGTACATTCTAGTCTTCTGTTCCAAAATACTTTTCGACCTCTCATTATGTGTTCCTTTTCTATTATTTTTGTATAGTCTCTCTGGTCTTAAAACACCATCCTATTATTTTGCTAACACATAGTGCCCTCTAGTGGATTTAATATCACAAAAATTCCACAGAAAACTAATTAAGAAAAGCAGAGATGCTTCCAAAACAGAGGAAGGAGAAGGAGAGTTGGACAGCCTAGTGTGGAAAAATTGAAAACCTGAGGCTTTACACTGCCTAAAATAATAAGTTTGTCTTGTATGCATACCTCCTCCACCAGCTGGATACCATAATCTCGTTTGAGAGGTTGTACTGTTACACCTCTGGCATTAGTAAGCTGTGTTAAGTCAATTGGTTGTGTGGGGTCAACTCTACCCAAATCAATCAGGTACTGCAGTCTCTGAAGACTGAGTGGTTGATATTGACGTCTGAGGCTGGGGAGAGAAAAAAAATTTACAAAATTGAAACTTTCATAGAACTGGTCAAAGATATACAGCACATTTTCTACCTAGTCTTAAAACTACCAAGTAAATGCTTGAAACGCTCATCCATAGGCCAAAATTGTATTTGCATTAAATCAAATTTACAAGCCCCAGTTATAGCCCAAGACTGCATTATGCGTTCAGTTCCCATCCCCAATATGACATTAATCCTTTTGCTTTTGCAGAGTTCAATTTACTCCAGAATACATCTCTAACTGCTGACTGGTTTAAAGAAGCAGCAAAACATGAAGAAATTGAAGTGTCAGCATTTCTTGGTAAGTCAACAAGATTCTAAATAACTACCGCCTTCAAAGTGAGTCCAGCTTGGTAGCCTCCCTGATGCATTTGGAAAATCTGACCAAATAATAAATAAACGTTAAAAACACCCACAATGAAAAACAAAAGTACCCCTCCCTTTTCATAGAAATTTAGTCAAAGAGTAGCAGCCAAATCCAGCACATGCTCCAGCATAGCTTGCCTCTATCCAACAAGTTATTTTAGTCCATTACCACTGTACCTGACAAGTATTAAACAGAATCTTCCTCAAAATCCTCTACAGGAGAGAAATATTGAGAAAATATACATTAACCCATATCCCCAAAGAAAAATGGAATATTTTGTCAATAGCCATCACCTTCAGCAGAATCTTCTGTTGCATTTTATGAATTTCTAATTTTACTGTACAAACCTATCCTCAGGGTAGCTTCCCTGATTCCAGCATCTATGTCTACTGCATACCAGTTTTGCTGATGCTCAAAACTTTCCTCAAACAATCAGTTTCACCACCGCTACTGGAAATCTGTGAGTGTTAGTAGAAAAACTGAAAAGCTTGTCTCTGTTAATGGTATGCTAAGCAAAAAAAACAAAACCAAAACAACAACAAAAAAACAAGCAGCAGAATTACACCTGTCAGATAGCTCCTAACAGAGCAAGTTCAAACAGTATAGGAATACCACTGCAGACAGAAAAAAGAATGAGATGAAGATAAACGCGCTGAGACATTGTTCACCATGCTTCTATCCTGCTACAACAGTCTCTCAAGTACACTTACAGTGTTCACTAGAAAAACGTTTACAATAGCCTGGCATTAGAATTTTGCAAACATTGAAAAATTACTAAGTACTTTTTGGCTGTTGTTGTTTCCACATGTGCCAGATGCGGTTAAAAAGTAGCAAGACCCTGTTAATTTTTTGTCACTGCAGAAGCTTAGATTTTTGTGATTTATTAATAAACTTGTGATGACTGTTAACATAAGAAGCTCAGTGTCTGCATCTGCAGCATGTCCTTTATGTATCAAAAGTGCTTCTCATTTACTCTTATAGTAAATTAAGCAAAGAGGGGGAAATGACAGTACTTGGAAATATAGTTTAAAACACTTCAAAACTAACACGACTCGCAGAGAAAATCTTTAGTAATGAGAACAAGTCTGTAAGTTATGCTTCGTGTATAAATTGAAAATATAAAAATGTACAGCTATTCGCTGAAGTTCTATCTGCAAATGAAACGTGAAATCAAACTGCAAGTTTAACAGCTTACAAATAAATACACATTAGTCCTTTCATTCTTGAACTGTCTGCTAGATGTGGCACATTTTTGTTACTAGTACTTAAAACAGCATTGTACAGATATAGAAGTTTTTGTGACCATATGTAAAAGCAACAAAGTGGTTCGTGACCCATGTAATGTGCATGCTAACTTAGGAAACAAAAAACAGATTTAAACAAAAAAGAGACAATAAAAAAACAGAATTTGGTATCTGTCAATACAGCGAAGGAAATGAAAAAAAGTGGCACACAGATCCACAGCTAAGAATAGTGACTAGAGAAAAGTCATGTTAGGAGAATCATTTTAAAAGCTAGAAGAGGGACAATGGCACAAGCAAGCACAACGTGAAAAGGGGACAGAAGTGTGAGACAAGGCAGAATGCCTGAGAACAGTGGCAAAAGAATTAATGGCTTCATCCAACAGATTTGATATTAAAAAGTTTGTTAAGATACTAGGTGGAACAGATGGAGCACAGAGACAAAGACAACAGTTTCACAGGGCTACAAAAGTACAGTAATGAAGGGAAGCAGAATTGTTTGACGGGCAGCAGATCAGAGCTTCAGGTGAATAAAGCAAACTGAAATAAAGAAAGACTTTGGATTACACTTCCAAGCTTCCAAGCCTAACATCTTCACAGGAGTTCGCTAATGGGGCCATTTCCAGTCAGTCCAATAGGCTATCTGCTGTGAAGACAGGAATGGCGAAAAACAAGCATGTATGGAGGAATGGTCTCAGAGGAGAAGTGTGCTCAGCTGTAGGGGGAAGGGTAGGCTGCTACATATGAAGGATTATGCAAAGAAGAGGGCAAAATTAGAAGAGCTGTAAAACAACAGAAGTCATTAAAATAAATGAAAATGAATCTCATAAGAAATGGGAGATTCTGTTGATAGGCAAGATAACAATCAGAAAGGAATGTCTCATCTTCAGTCAGGCCTGTTTTGGCATATTAGATAGATTCTGGTTTCAGGAGAAAGATCAAGAAAAGCAGACTGATTAATTTCTGAGTAAATGTGAAGAAACTTACCTATGTCCCTCATTAAATCCATATTTTGGTATGGCCAAATAAAATGGAGTTTGGCCACCCTCAAAGCCTAATCGGGGGCGATTTCCTCTTTGTCTTTCTCCCTTGTGACCTCGACCACATTTTCTGCCACCATATCTTCCACGGCCACGTCTTCTCTCCTTGAAAACAATCAATGGTATATTTAGTCAACTACTTTGTAGATAAGTATCTATAAAACATAAGAGATAAAGCATTCAGAGATATAACCAACTCAACAAAATACTGATTCTTGGAGGGAAAAAAGAAAAAAAAATAGCTCTAAGGGGAAAAAATACTCAGAAAAGCAGTTAACGTGATTTTTGCAGAGAGCTCTAGGCAGTTACCACAAATAGTTCGAAGTTCACATGAGTGCATATTGCAATAAAAGGAATACTAGTACTTAATCCTACCTCTTAACATCCTGCATTCTCCAAGTTAGATAATTTTCCTGAATTAACTGTTGATATTTCCTCCTATTTCAAGAGAAAGTTGCTCAGTGCTCAGAAGTTTCTGAACACTAACAATGGAAAAAGAAAAAAAAAAATCACTTTACTTCAAGGTGCAGGGGAACAGACTACACATACTCTGCATACATTTAATTCTTCTCATGGACTCAGACTTTTTAGAAAGTCTGCAACTACTGACTACAAATCAGAAGAGAGGATTATATTTCAAACCTTTATTACTGCTTAAATGAAGAGTGTTAAACCAAGCTATTAGTTTCCTGAGCACTTTAAATTACAGTTGCAGCCATAAGGAGCATTTCAGCAATACTCTCGCACTCACCTCCTATTTGTGCCAGCTGAAGCACTTGCACAGCTAAATGGTGAACAGGACCAAAGATCTAATCAAAGGTAAAATCATTTTCTCCTGTCATGGATTTGGCTGGGACAGAGTTGATTCTTTGCAGAGGCTCACACAATGCTGTGTTTTGGATTTTTGATGAAAATAGTGGTGATGTTTTTGGTTGTTGCAGAGCAGTGTTTACACAGAGCCAAGGACTTTTTTGCTTCTTGTGCTGCCCTGCCAGCGAGGAGGCTGGGGGTGCACAAGGAGCTGGGAGGGGACAGCTGACCCAGACTGACCAAAGAGATGTCTGTACCACATGGTGTCATGCTCAGCAATAAAAGCTGGGGGAAAGAAGGACGAAGGGGGGGATGTTCGGAGCAATGGCATTTGTCTTCCCAAGAAACTGTTACATGCGCTGAGCCCTGCTGTCCTGGCAGTGGCTGAACACCTGCCTGCCCATGGGAAGCAGCGAATGAGTTCCTTGGTTTGCTTTGCTTGTGCATGGCTTTTGCTTTGCCTAGTAATCTCTCTTTATCTCAACCCACGAGTTCTCACACTTTTACCTTTCTGATTCTCAACCCCATCCCACCTGAGGAGAGTGAGCTAGCAGCTGTGTGGTACTGAGTTGCCTGCTGGGGTTAAAACAACATTTCCTTCCCCCCTGCCTCAAATCCAGCTCCATTGCATCATTCAGTACAACATGGGTATGCAAATCTACAGCATTACATGACAGGTAGTTAAAAATGGTGGGAATGAACATCTGGGAGTTACAGATATTAAGTGAAGCAGTGCCAGCCCACACTGACCTAGCTATTAAAAACCTACTGTGTAAGATTACTTTATTTCATACACTAAAGATTTTGCTGCACAAAGGATCACTTTGATTTCTTCATGCTTTGTCAGGGATAAGCCACAAGCTTCCGATTCCTCACTGCTGTGCTGTACACAGTAAGAGTTCGCTGCTCAGCTCCAAGAGGCACGACTGTATCTGTACATCACTTTGATGGATCCATTTGATCTCACAAAGTTTTTCCCATTTCAGCTAACATTCACTGGAGTGCGAACACACGTGGAAGGAGCAATGTCATACTGCTAACAGCCTCCTATCTCCACAACAGAATACATACATCTGCTATTTTCCACTGTGTTCCTCAACTTGAATCAGTCATACTGGGAGATATGCAAAGCAACACATTTAAACAGTATTTATAATGCTTACAAGCTAACTTCAATTAAGTCACTGCATAGTCACTGTTGGACCAATAATAATTTAAATAAGTCAATATTAAAGAGACTACAGTAAGTCTCTTCACATTCTAATTTTTTGCATTCAACACTGAGCCAAACTGTGGGCACCCCAGTCCTACAAATCATGCTTGTAGTTACACTGCTGCACAGAATATTTAGCAAAACTAAGGTCTGAAAACTGCCCAGTACATCATGGTACTTGATTATTAGCCTAACAACACAAAGACATAAAATTTGATGCTTTGTGCTTTTTACTGTGTCCGCAAGTCTTCAAAAGTCATGGAGCAGCTAATGTGCACTGGCATATTAATAGAAAGGCCAGTGTGGCCATACATCAGAAAACATGCACTGACATATTTGAAACATCTGATCTAAGAAGCACAACTTACCTGTATTAGTATTAAATAGCACAGAGTTCAAGTGCAGTTTTATTCTAGACTACACTACTCCTGCCGCTAACGCAAGTTGTCTCATCCCTAGCCCACACGCTGCACTGCTTTATTTGCAGAACCTCTTGTGTTGTGTGGCTCTGTGTTGGACAGACCACGGAATTAAATTACAGGAAAACTCATTTTTTGTCTAATTAGTTTTCAGCAGATTTAGTTCCCTGATCTGGCTCACCACTCACTTTAGCACCAGCATAAGATATGCAGTGAGTGCGAGCACTTGGAGGCAGAGGGAGGGCAGAGCTTGCCCGCCCTTTCTGGTAGTTGCCTGCACACACACTAGTTTGCATGGTGACCTTAGTTAATACAAATACACTGATGATTTGTGGTCAAAAATTGAATGCAATTGGTATGTCAACCAGATTGTCAGTGGAGCCAATCAGCACATTTTGGTTCTTTTGGCAACTTTTGTTTGTGAAGTAAAATGCTCTTAAATGCAATCACCTGAGTAGAATAATCACAGAATTAAGCTGTCCAGCACCAAAAGAAAAATACCAGAGAAAAAGAGCTGACGTCACTTGTACAAACTCAAACTGAAGGCAGTAACATGGGAAAAACATGGGAGAAGTTAGCGGTAACATGGGAAAAAAAGAAACCAACTCATTTCCTATTCGAAGTTGCAAATTACTTGCTAAAGACCCAATGAGTATACAAAAATCTCTACTTTCAAGAGGGGAAAAAAGAAAAGAAAAAGTGTTTTCCCAAACCCAGCTGCTACCTTAAAAAACAAAAAGTCCTGAGAACAAACGCTGGAAGGAAAACATTAGTTGTACTTTCTTTAAACCTCAAGTTCAAACAATCTCACAACTTCTAGATGCTAAACCTGAAAATGCTGTTTTGGAGCCTGAACTAGTCTGAAAAAAAAATAAGAATCACCATGCCAGCCCTGTACAGGACCTCTTGTTCCACCTTCTCTTGGCCCTGGTGAAGCTGGGTCAAGAAAAGTAACTTGACAGGGGAACCCTGACAACTGCAGCGGGAAAGAACATTCATTCTCCCACCTTGTCACAGGTCTATGGCGTTACAAACACGCAGCACTCACCTGCTCAGTAGGCATTTCTAGGGAGCATTGACAGGGATGTCCCGCTTTGTGTTCCCTGTCAGTTCCCTGCTCCTGTGACTTTAGCTTTAACCCTTGAACCTCATCCTCTTGTTCACTGATATTGTCCCCCAACCAGCTGGGTTTCTTTTCTTTACTTCTCTATCATTTTAGAAGTGGGGATGGAGCATTTAATTTTGCTTTCGAACAATCAATAGTATCAACAAATGCTGTCTGGTATGACATTCCCTTTCTTTTTAACCTTTCCATTTTCAAACGTACTACCCACTACCACAAGTATTTGGTACCCCATGCTTTTTTTACTCTCTCTCACCCACTACAACGGCCCTGAGGCTTAGCTATGGCCACCCATCGGCCACTTCTCCGTGGGAATGGCCACACGCGCACAGGCTCAAGGGGCACAGGACCAACTGACAACGCTGCCACCGACGCCCCTGCCCCCCCGCACCTGTTCTGCCTAGCCGTTCCCCTGGGCCTGCCGGGGTCTCCCCGGAAGCCTCCTGACAGCCCTCGAGGCAACCGCCACCAGGGCCCGGCGCGCCCCGCCGCCGCAGGGCAGGCGTGCCTGGGACCCACCCGACCAGCCGCAGGCACTCACCCGCTTTTTGGAGCCCGGGCTGGGCCTCAGGTTGGCCAGGCTGACCCTGGGCAGCGACCGCAGCAGCTCCAGAGCCTTGCTCGCACCATTCCCGCTCATCCCCGCTCCCCTCTCAAGGGCAACAGCGACGCCCGCCGGGGAGAGCTGCTTTACGGCAAGAGCCGTAAACCGCGCCTCCCGGCAGTGTCGCGCAGGTTCCCCCCCTCCCCCGGGGAGGGGCGGAGCGGGAGGGCGGGAGCGCGCACGGGAACAACGCGCGCGCGGCCCCGATCCGCGCCGCGCACGCCGAGGTGGGGGCGCCGGGTGGGAGCTGGGGAGCGCGGGGCCGCGCTGCCCTGGGGCAGCTGGGGAAGGCCGGTGGCTTAGGGCGGGTCCCGAGCGGCATTTCGTGTGCCGGAGTCCAGTCGTCTGTTACTCACGCCGAGCTCAGCGCCGCGTTTGGCCAGGCCTGTAAAGCCGTCAGGCTGCGTCTGAAAACGAGCGGCTGATGGCGCCCGGCGCTGGGCCCCGCGTGAATCCAAGAAGCTGGATGGAGGAGACGGACTGGAAACGTGCCTTGTTATTAGAGACTTTCCCTGCACCGGCGCAGTGCTCGGTCACCTTTATCACGTTAATCTGAAAAGTGGACCTCCTCTGGAAACACGCTGCAGTTTCCACCGGTACGCTGGTCTGTGGACTGGGTTTACGTGGTAAAGGTTTGGTAGCAGGGGGGCACAGGGGTGGCTTCTGAGAGAAGATTCCAGAAGCTGCCCCATGTCAGGTAAGAGCCAGCTCCAGCCGGCTCCAAAAGGGANCATGGGGTACCACATGGAGCAGATCTCTGTTCCCCTGCGCCGCTTGGGGGGAGGAGGTAGAAGAGGGTGGATGGGGGGAAGGTGTTTTCAGTTTGCTTTTAGCTTCTCACTTCTCTAGTCTGCCAGTGATCGTAATAAATTATATTAATCTCCCTATGTTGAGTCTGTTTTGCCCGTGATAGTAATTGGTGAGTAACCTTCCTGTCCTCACCTCAACCCTTGAGCCCTTTTCCATCATATTTTCTCCCCCTCTTCCTTTGAGGAGGGAGAGTGAGCGAGCGGTTGTGGTGGAGCCCTGCTGCTCAGCTGGATAAAACCACCACAGGCTGCCAGGGAGTTTCTTCAGCAGGGGGTGCCTGCTGCTCTATGGAAAGAGAAGAATGGTGTTACACGAGCTGCTGCTGGAAAGTTAGAGAGCAGAAAGGACGGTTCCTAGCATTAAAGTCACCCAAAACCTCTCAGGATGATATTCTGCTTTCAGTACTGACACAGTTTTTCCATGTGGAATGGCTGCTTCAGGTTACATCTTAGACAAGAGGTTACCAAACAGCTCTGCGAGTGAACAACAGACGAAATGGAAATTTGGAAATCGTGTTGCAAAAGTGTTTGAGTTTCAGTATGAAATCTGCGTAGCTTCTCATGGTGGTCAAAAAGAAAACAAAAAAACCTATGAAGCAATACACATGAAATGGTATTGGAAACCATGTAAGCCCATTTCAGACACTTGGACAGGGAAAAATGCATAGTTCAGAGTACGTTTTGCCCTGTAAAGCTTTCACTACCTTAAATAAGGTAGAAAAATATTCATGTGCAGATACCTTTTTCACTGTAAAGAGACATCCAACTTAAAAAGCTTTGGAAGATTCATAAATCAGATGTTTTCAGCGATTCCTTCAGGATTTTGGAAGCTAAGTCCCTTAACATTTGCCTGCAATCAGCAGGCTGCCCCGTGCCTGAATAGGCCACTCCGCTGTCATGTAACTCGTGTATGCCCTGTCCACACAGAGCTTGTATTACTCCAGCAGCCCTGAACCATGCTAGCAGCAGCTGTGGATGCAGGTGAGATCACTCCAGCTATACCGAGTAAAAGCTTGGTCCAATATGAGCAGACTGCCGACCTTCTACGCAGGAGGTACCTCAGCAGGCCACGTCATGAGGGTCACCGTTACTAAATAAGAGAGACAACATAGTAAACAGTATGCTGGAAAGGGAAGACAGAATTTTGTTCACCTCCCAAAAGGATCCTCTACAGCAAGCATGGAGTTCAGCATACTTGATAAGCATCTGACATAACGTAAAGCTCCTAATCTTATAGGAATCTTTTATGCATGAACTACATTTTTGTAACAGATTTGAATTGGGTACATGAGGCAAGAACATGCACTAAAGTACAGAGATGAATCAAAACATAAAAAAGCCTCCTGTTAAAATAACTAAATTTTGGCAATAAGGGGGACCCCCTGGCATAAATACTGTATATCAAAACAGCATAACAATCATGGCAAAAGAGGCTGTGTGTTTAAGGTTGCACAGCTGGTGCAAAGACTTCTCCAATATATTTTATGCAGCCATGCTGACAAAGAATATTAACACTGTTGAGCAAAATTTGCTTTGTAGAAAACCATCCCTGCCTGGTATGGAATGTGTCAGTGGAAAGGATGTGCTTTCACACAATATAGTGCGCACTCAGCTGCTGTTTGAGTTGCCAAAATAGCATCTGTTGTCAGCCAGATACCACCCAGCAAAACATAATGAGCAGATTGACTTTCTGGGAGGAAGCATCTGACAAAGACGTATGGAGCAGAAGACAAAGAACAAAGTGTTTCATTCTGATAGAAATGTGTTGGCCATACTTATTCAGAGTTGGTTTAAGTATGCAGAATGGACTGGAATGATCCAGTAGTTTCAATATGGAGTGCCTGAATAGCCTAATGCATTTCAGGATGAATAAGAATCATTCACTCTTTGGCCACAAGCCAAGAGATTTAATTTGATGACGAAGGCATCTGATCCGATGGGGACAAATGAGTTCTGTCTAATGATGTTATTTTTTGTATTTGTGCTGGTTTTCCTGTTTCCCGTGACTAACTATTCTATATTAACTTATTTAAGAATATTGTGATTTCCCTTTATTCCCGAGGTTTTTAAAACATTATAAAAGTGATTGTTATAAGAAACAAACCATAAGCACATACCGATTATACTATAAAAGTACAATATAATCTGGCGGATATATCTGGCCACTTGAGAGTTAGCTTTAAAAGTGAGTGTGTTCAATCTCTCTGAAACCACTGCAAGCCCAAAAGCAGAAGCAGCTTTGCAGAACCCGACTTTTGATGAGAAAATAAAGCGCTGGCAACCGGAACATGCAAACGCGCCGCGTCTCGATGCACAGGGCTTCGGCCTGACTGCACGTAAGGGGGTCCCGTAGCAGGCGTTAGCTCCCGCACACCTCCGCGGCGCCCACGCGGCTCACCAGGCCGCGGTTCGCGCCGCTTGCGCCCGCCGACAGGCGGCAGGGCAGCCCGGGGAGGTACGCACGGGGTCGAAGCGAGGGCGGCTGCTCCGAACGCCCTCGCCTTCCGCCTCAGAGCCGCCCGCCC
>VXAL01012276.1:189959-206995 GCA_013399475.1 Chauna torquata
ATATTGAAACTTTTTTTTTGCTAGAAGACTTTAAAGGAGTAAGCACCTATGTACTGAAAGTAATTACTGCGAATGGTTTGTCTATTGTGCACCCTTATGGGCAGAATTAGGAAATATTTCTTGAAGAACTCCATTTTTGTTACCTGGAACTTTAATGTCGCCTCTAGGTTGAAATTGGCAATGTTTAAATTTAAGAAATAAACATTTTTAAAGAATTAAAAAAAAAAAAAAAAGTCTAGTCAGCTGTCAGAATTGAAACTTACGTAACCTGGACACTTAATAGCTTAAAAAGAGTTAAGTCCATGCACTTGGCAATATTCTCCAAGTGGAGGTGTTATCTCTCGTTTGTTGTGCTGACTGGTAATTCATCACCTTGTTTGAATTATCCCTCTTCCTCTCCGCTGGTAGGACGCAGCTGAGACTGCAGTTACTTCCTGCATCTTGGCACCAAATGTTCAGCAGAATCATTTGAGTCTTCCGGATTAGAGTCTTTGTAAATTGGACTGATGGTTTTGGCACGGGGAAAAAATCATAAAAATTTGCTCCTTAACATAAATTGTTTTGTCCTCGTACAAATGTGATATTTCTAAAAAGCTATCACACAGTCCCTGGCTTGCAAATGCACTGAGCGTACCGGAATGTATGCATTAACAAATTGTAACACCTCTGTGGAAATATGATGACTTACTATATTGTTCTTCTAGTCCACTGCAGATTAGATTAAACTGCCTTGAACATACTGCCATTTTTTTCCCCAAAAAAAACAGAAGAAAAGAATTGTATGAAGAGAACTAAATAAAGATTTTATAACTTCCCACAGTCTAACCTGACCTGCTTTTCACGTGAATTTTTAAATTGCTGTATTCAGTTTACCAACTTTCATTTTCTTTCTCTGAGATGTCTGACATGTTAGAGGTTACATTCTTTTTCTCTTATCTGTATATAAATAGCACAGGTTTGTACACCCTTGTCAATATTTGAAGAAAATGTGCAACATAGAGAATTGTTCTAAAGAGTGTAAATGTGTATACAATGCAGTTTTTCAAATTTGTCAAATTAATATTTATACTTGGCTAAAACAAAAAAGTCCCCAAATTCTTATCTAATTAGTTCTCAGTCATATTTTGCCTTTAGATTCTTATTTGGTATTTTGTGCTTTATTGAAAATACTATGCAAGTAAGATCACCCACTATTTGTTAATAGTACGTATGAAAATATCGGTAGGAGGTAGGTTGACATATAGAGCCGGAGTTTCAAATGTCTGTGCACTCTGTGTGTTTGAAACCTCTTTAACTTGATGTAGTGTATGTTAACTTTTTAGGACAATACTAAAATTAAAACAAAAATGATGTTATGGCTTGTCTGCTGTTGGACAGGTTAATTCAGCAGTGTCATTGATGAATTTGTTACAGATGTGTTCTGCTTAGAATCAACTTTATCTTACCTAGTTTACTGCGAGAGTTAGGAATACCGCATAATGAGAAAAATCAGGAAATATGGGTACTATTGAATGTTTGGGAAAGCAAAGTGCAGGCACAGCTAGTGGTTCTGCATAGATTCAGATTTGGGTGCAGTTTAGTTCAAGTCTAGATGAGCCCTGGCATGATTCTCACAGAGCTCTTTATTTAAGTTATGCGTTCCATTTTCCTGGTTTGTTGGAAGCTTGATAGCTCTTGTCCTGTGCAAATCTCAGGTTCTGTGGATTCATACAACACATGCTTGAGATTTGAAAAACTACCTGGGATCTGGAGTGTTGTTCAAGACTGCCTGAATCTGAGAACGTTCGAGCTGAGCCAAAGTTAATATATCTGATCTGGTTAGGTTGGCTCTATGTGGAGCTAGCTTAGATGTCGGTTTGCTACTCTCCTGCATCAAGAGATGCAGTTCAGAAATGGTGAAGTTGCCTGTGAAAAAAAAACTACCGTAGCTCTACAGGAGCAGCACAGTGGCCTCTGGGCCAGCGCTGAGTCTGGAAGCAGCATACCTGTGTTCGTATGTCACAGCAGCAAAGTTGTTAAACCCTGCCAGGTAAAGAGCAGGCTTTGCATAGAGCCAAAGTGCAGCTGTGTCACAGCTATGATACTCAGATAAAGTGTCCCTGGCTGTATATATGCAACGAATACTCAGAGGCAGAATAAACCTTTTAAATTTAGTAATGTATTCATAGCATATTGCACAAGATGTAAATTTTTTTCTAGAAATACTGACCTAATTCAGCATATTTCTTACTTGCTCTGTGCTGTTGCAGCAACATAGAAATAAGTGCTATGCTAAAACATAAATGACATTTATTATATTTTTTGTTAACAGGCATGGATGGTCAGAAGCACTTGCAGGTATCAAAAGCCCCCATGTAAAATACATTTGCCCACATGCGTAAGTTTGTAACTTTTATTGTTCTACTTTTTCTGTAGAGTTGCATCTTAAGATACTTGCACAGGTGATGAAGTCAAATGGGATTTGGATATCTCTACTTTTTTTTTTTTAACTAAAAACATTTAAAATAATTCTGATGCTGTTATTTTGTTATTGTTTAAGAATGCTGTGTTACTTACTTTAGGACAAAATTGCATTTTTATGCATATTCTNNNTTTTTTTTTTTTTTTTTTTTTTTTTTTACTAATTCAGGCTGAAAAAAGTATTTGGAGAGCTTTAGGTATAAAGTTGGATTGTTTTGATTTTATGCTTTCACTGGATTGAGTTTTTTTTCCCCCACGGTCATTTGTTAAAAGCCATTCTTAACAAGGAGTAATTTTTTCTATTTTATTGACCTTTAAATATACTTTGCATTTTGTACATGTACATGTTAAACTCAAGTGCATGTATAGTAGATGCAGTTTGCATGTTATGTAGAGCACATTTCAAAGATTCACAGGATATTCTTATTCGTATTTTCAGCAAATAATGCAATTTGGGCTCTCTGCAATCTGAAAAGTGAAACAATTCTGAGCAGGGTCAGGAGTCAGTAAATAAGCACTAAGGTCTATCTAGTATTTAGTTTTAACACAAAATTCGGATTGTCTCCTGCTCTAACAATCTTAGGAGATGTGGAGCAGGGATGACAGGGAGATAAGTAAGCAATATTTTTGTTTATATCAGCTGATATCTGGGCTGTCATTTATTTATTTAGTTTACCACATGACCACACTTTACTGTGCCATTTAGAAAGAGCTCAGCAGCCTCTGCTGTTCTCTTTGCTTGCCCTTTGTCTTCTTTCAGTCTTCTCTGCAGAATTTACTTTCCCCTCTTTCAGTAGATTAAAATCGTAGCCAGTATTGATCCCTGGCATGGTCCGATCAAGTTGTCCGAGAAGACGCCATACAGCAGTATAAGGGTGGGAATGAATCTTGCAATGGAGGCAGGCGTTGCTTAAGCAGGTTCTACTGTTGAGAGAAGTGTGTGTGGCCAGACTCGGCCATTATGCTGCATTTTGCTGCTTCTGTAGGTTTGCTGCTGCTGCTGTGTAAGGTGCCTTCATCCACCAGGCATGTCTGTGGAACTGTGATAAATGTTACTTAGAAATAACTAACTGACATATATACGTGTGTATTTTATGTGTGTGTTTATACATATACACACACGTACATAAAGCAGCCCGTTAATGTTTTGCTTGCTCTCCATTGAGAGTGATATGTCAGCCCTGAGTGATAAATGTATATGAAGTGACTGATTTCAAGGGAGATTTCTTGAAGAGATGCTACTGGGTAGCTAATGTTAATTATGGTTTAAAAGTAAGACAGAATTAGAGATATGTAATTTAATGACATAAATGCATCTGCATTATCAAATTTCAGTATATACCTTATGTCAGTGTTGTTCATTCTCATTTTTAGGCCAGTTATGCCAGTTACTTTAAACATGAACATGGCTATGCCATCATGGTAAGTATTTGTTAAATTCCAGAAAATTCTAGAGGTTTAAATTCATCATTCTTATTTAAAAATCCTGAACAACCTGAATGGCTAGTTTTAATGGGATGTAGGTATCAAAACTTTTTGCTTTAGTTCTATTTTATAAAAGGGCTCTCATGAGTACACTGTGTATCTGTGGTAATGGTTACTCCTCAGGACTAATCTGCATGTCTTAAAACAACAACAACAACAAAATTTGTTTTACATGTATAATCTATAGTCTGTGTCATGTATGGATTCATAGTCAACAGTAGTGGAGATCTGGAGTGAAAATACTATTGCTACTAAGTGAGCAATATTTGGTGTGTCAGTAGAATATCTAGAAACTTCTTAAGAACATCCATTCTGAACAGAAAGCAGGAAAAATATGGTAGATTTTAATGGTTTTAAACCAGTCGTCTTGTTTGATTATTTTTTTTCTCAAGTAACTTGTGTTTGGTTTTCATGTATTTTTTCAAACTATTTCAATTTTGTACACACAACTGTTAAATTGAAATTGCTACTGATATTTTTTGGTGCAAATACCAAAATTGAGCTGTTTAATCTGCAACAAATTACAGAAGATAGCAAAACTCTGAGAAACTTTGTTGACTTGATCTAGCATTTTATCCTCATTCACAGATTGTCCATGATTGCTTGTAAACTGTGAGTGATTTTGTGAAATATGTCAGCTAACAAACATTTTGGTTTGGAAAATATCTCAATTTTACTGTTTTAAGGAAGTGGAATGGATGCTCTAATGAGTAATGCTCTTGTTGATATTTTTGTAAGGTTTGATATCATTGGACTTTCTCCAGATTCGCAGGAAGATGAAGTTGGGATCAAGCAGGCAGCGGAGAATGGTATGTTGAGGAATAGTTTCTAGGTCTTAAAAGTGCTTCCTTGTATTCTTAAACTGATGATTAGTCTGAAACAGTCTATCAATTCACAGACAAAATCATTAGGGGAGGTAATAGGTAATATGTATGCATTGTATTATTGCTGATTTGAGTTTAGCTAACTGCATTTTTTTCTAAACTTCATAAATAAGTAGGTAGTTCATCACATACTGTTCATATTCTCAACAACGAAATGTACATGGGAACCAGTATGCTGGTTTTTTTTATTTGTTTCTTTTTTAAGAGCCTCTGGATAGCATAGCAAGTCAGAACCATATGGTCTTCCACTTGTGATGCTGGGCAGTTAGAAGGGGATACCATCTTCCTGGCAGTGGGGCTTTTGGGTTTTTGCAAGACTTCCTTGCATGTTTTCCTCTTTGGAAGTGGTGTAGTGGCACAAATTTTTTATCATGTCCTAGATTTTTTATGCTTTTTAATGCAAAGCAGACAAGATTTTCTTTTCACTAGCTTTCCGTTGGCATCAGGGAGATGGTCTCTCTCCTGGACTTTTTACAGAGTGGAGTGCATTTTAACTACTGGCCTTTATTTATGTTACAGTTAAAGCACTGATAGATCAAGAAGTAAAAAATGGAATTCCTTCTAATCGAATTATTCTGGGAGGCTTTTCTCAGGTAAGGTATGGTTGGACAGAACTGTGTCTTTTTCTAGGGAAATAACCTAGCTTTGCTAATGTGGGTAATCAAAACTTGAACAACTTAAACTGAAAGGAACTGATGTTAAGTGTTTCTGAAATTTTAAGTTGTCAGTTTCTCTTTTCCTGAACAGATGAAGTCATTTAGTTTAAGCAAATAATTACTATTCATGGAAAAATGAACGTGTGAAAAAAGCTACTAAAATTAATAGTCTTCCTGTAACTTCTATAGCATTGCCTGAAAATCTTTTTTCTTCAATATCTTGCTAGTATTTTTAATTTAACTTTAAATTGGTAGATATTTCTTGGTCTAGATTTGTATGGGAAGTATATTTCTACCCTTCTGACTTCTACAATATCCTAATAGACCAACATCTTATAGACCAATTAAGTCTATACGACAACTCCCCAGTCTGTGTGAAAGTGAATTAAAATATTAAAGTAGCGTCATGAGTGTTGTTTAGTTATTAGTTATTAGACGTAGTGTCATTGTCATGAGTGATAGTGCTTTATTTAATGTCTAGCTTTCAGCTGTTAGTTATGGTAAATTTGCTGAATTGATCACGTGCTTGGAGTGGGGGGAAAAAGAGTACAATAAATGTTGTATAAGAATACTGCTTTTAGTATGGTTTCCAAGGAAGAATAAATTGGAATGGAAACAGTTCTTTCAAGGAGAAGCTGAAGATCTTGAAACAAACATTAAAAGGAACATTACCTTCACCATACTAATACTAATCTGTTTGTCTTAGGGAGGTGCATTATCATTGTATACAGCTCTTACAACACAACAAAAATTAGCAGGTGTTGTAGCCCTTAGCTGTTGGCTTCCTCTACGAACTTCTTTTGTTCAGGTATTTATGTTTCTTTCCTAAGCTGTACTTGCAAAATGAGTATATCTGAAGATTGTATCTTGTGCAGAAATTAGTGGCCATTGTTATTACTGAGTATTGGCTGCAGCTAGATAACTATTTTTAAAATAGAGCACTGGAGTTTTAGCCTTTGGCAAGTAGCGAAAATGAGGAAGTACTCAATCGCTACCTGTGCTTAAAATGACATTTGTAGGAAACTTACAGGATACAGCAAATTTTCCTTGAAGATGAATTTTCTATTTGCCACTAGTTCCACCTGCAAGTCTTTTTAGAGACTAGGTATTTAAAGAACTCTGTTTTGTTTTTTACTTGTCCAGAAGTCATGTTTTCCAAGAAATATTCTGAAATGAGTACCAAAATTTTATATGCAGCTTTTTTTGTTTGTTTTTTAGTTTAATGGGTAGTCAGGCACTGAACGTGTTTCATGGGAAACTTGCAGAGTATTCATTATGTTTTTCCTTCAGAATTCAGCTTGCTTTGTCACGCTACGGGGAGTAGTGCCCTGGGGTTAGTTTTATCTTGAATATGTTAGTCTTAGCCCACTTACTGTCTCTTCTCTTCCCTGCTTTAAATCACCCCCCTGACAGGGCGCTATCAGTGGAGTCAATAAGGAGATTCCTGTTCTTCAGTGCCATGGGGACTGTGACCCACTGGTTCCTTTAGTGTTTGGTTCTCTTACTGTTGAGAAGCTAAAGAGTATGATAAATCCAGCTAATGTAACCTTCAGGACTTACTCTGGCATGATGCATAGCTCATGTATTGAGGTAATTTTCTTAAAATACAATATTTTAGCTGAATATGGTTTATTTTTCTCTCAAAATAAATGTTTTTTTTCTCTGTTTTGTTACAAGTGCATGATGCTACTGACTTACTTTACTGAGTAACTAACTGAATGCCTGGCTGAAAAAATATTGAAGGGAAGAATTTATATGACTAGTGGGAACTTCGTAAGAAGACTGTATTTTTAGGACTAGGCTAGCTGGTCTATAAAATACTCTTTTTTTTTCTAATTTTTTTTTGCTCACTTACTAAAATAATCACCATGTTGGTACGCAGATTGAATTCTCCCAGTATCAGTACAACTTGGTATTTTGGGGAGAAGAATCTTGCACGTTCTGTGGATGGTTTTGAATGGAGACATCAGAGGAATGGGGAGGGCTGACATTACAGAAGAGGCAGTCTCAAAACCTGTGTTTATGGTTTTGGCTCAGCAAGCAGTTGAGCTGATGTAATGGCTTGCTGCTGCCAGAAAGGCATGGACTGGTTCCCTCTGCTCATGACCTTGTGGCCCTCTCTTCCTGCACCAGCTCTGGAGCTCATCAGAAACTTCTTTGAACAATTTGAATTTGCTAAAATGGTAAAAGTTGCTGGCTTCAGTTCTGCAGCTTTAGTGAGTTGAAGCATCTGAACTTGCACAAAATAAATGGTAGGAGCAAGAAACAGAAGAGCCAGCAAGGAACAGGTCTTCCATTTGTTCAGCGGCAGTAACTTTGTTAATTTGGATTGTTGCATCTCTTGGACAACCTCTTTGGGACATTAATGCAGTTTTATTACATTTCGACAGTAAAAGCATCAAGTTGTCATCCAAATGTATAAATGTGCTCTTTCTTATAACATTTAGTACTTTGTGATGTTTTTTTCATAATGCATTTTTTGGGTTATAACTTCATGTGTTTTCTAAACTTGTATAAAGTGCTACCATCATATACTCCTATTGTGTATTCCGATGAAGGAGATGGTCTAGTTACAAAAATTCTAAAAACTAAATTATTTCTAGTGTGGATTGGTTTCCCAGTCTAGTTCACTGTATTGCTTTTCCTTAAGGAAGGAAGCATCATGGAGGTAGAACTGTTCGGCTAAGATAAGGAGCCGCTGGCTTTTCACACCACTGCTAACTTGGGAAGGTTTAAAGTATGCATGAAGCTACAGCCTTAGCTACATTCAGATCCAGTCCAGCCTCAGTCTGGTGGTGCTGTTCACATCACTTGATGATTAATATGTAGCTTGCCTGCTCAACTTCATAGAGAGAGAAGAGGTGGCCTTTGCTCCTTGTCTTGTATTTTAACCTCTTGTGAGTAAAGATGCATCTAGTGCCTTGGGGAGTTACTAGCCTTGATTTGCTGTGTGCAAAGTGATAAAAATATATCAAGTAACTAATTAAACGTTCAATATTTGTAGCCCAGCTGCTCATAATAACTGAGATTCTGAAACATTATTCAGTGTAGCTGAATGTATATTAGTAGGGAACTTCAACTAATACATACCTTTATCTTTGAACAGGAGATGATGGATGTAAAACAGTTCATAGACAAACATCTACCACCCGTAGACTGAAATGATATGTGAGAAGCCTTCTGCATAAATACACCAGCATCAACTGTGGTAGAGTGTTAATCTTTTCACATGCCTGATAGGAAGCATTACTTCTGTACCTGCAGTGTTACTACTGTTTTGCAAATTTATACTTAAGACAAGGATTAAATAATGCACATGTACAAGAAATAATAATCTTTTTAGTATTGATCGTCCACTGATGGAATTGTAGGAATGAGGCAGCTAGGTAACCATGATAGAATGTAACCTGAACATACTATTTTAAGACATCTGACTTTTGATTGCAGAATTTTGAACTATTTGTACAAATAATTAAAGACTAAATGTAAGTGAGCAACATAAATGTGACCAGTTCAGTATATATGAGACATGGTTTGTCTTATACTCATCGAAAATAAATTAAAACATTTTGTTTATGTCATGGATGCATAAAGTATACAATATGTAACACAGTGGGCATATGATGGTAGAATAAATGTTGCTGAGGACAAAGCTTTAAATGTTAAACAAAAATGGTTACTTCAGATAAGAAGGGTTTTTCTCCTAGAATTCCTATTAGTCAGTAGACCTATATCCTGTATTTAAAATGCCCCAATTTTTAACTGTTTTCATACAGGTGGATACCGTGGAAATTATAAAGGGTTATAAACTCATTCATTGTTAGACCATCATTTGTTGCTGTCTTGTTGCCGTTTGTTTTAGATTACTATAAATTCATGTCAAATAGTGACTTGGAACAGAATTCTGAAGAAGTGCACAGGAGTAACTTGAGTTTTGTTTAAAAATTCCTGTTTTCATATTAAATATTCATCTTATGCTTTAGTCATTGTAGCTTTCATTTATGTAGAAATGTTGATGATACATGCTGGAATCGCTCATGTAAAATACAGTTTTGATTTTTCTGTCTGCTTTGGAGTAACCGAAAACTGCGCAACTGTGTAGTTTTTAATTTTGTGTATTGTCGAAGTCTCATCTGTAGCGCAGACATTGACTAGTTTCAATTCTTCTTTAGTGGAAATTCAAGTGGAATTGGGATGACTTACTTTAAATTGTTACTGTCTAATACTTTATTTCATTTTGAGACTTGAGATTTTTCTGGAAAAGAACACAATTTTATTTTCATATATATGATTGTACATTTCCCTAGATCAGTGTAGCCTAAGAATATGGAGACCTGTGACAGGGAAAAAATTCTTCAATATGCAGAATGTCTCTTGTTTCAGAAGCTTAAAATTCTAGAACACACTGGATTACAGAAATCAATGCATGCTCAACAGCTTTTTGTATTTAAGAGTTGTAATTTACTTTCTGGAAATAGTTGTTCTTCTGTATAGTTCAGAGGCCACCACCACACTAGGGATGTTTAAAAAATACACTATGATTTTTACTATATAATATGCTACATAACAATGTCCTATACTAAAAAGTTTGCAAGCAAAGAATGTTCCTGTTTTGTATGCATCTGTGTTGTCAGCATCGTGATTCATACCTGTATATAAGGTACTTTCTCCTCACCCAGCTTAATCAGGTGGTCCTCTTACAGGATATTTGAATTTTCATCAGAGACGCTTGCCAGTACAAATGTATAAATCAGGAATTATGCATGTATACCCCTTCTTTAACATAGCTGCTGCCAGAAATCTGGCTTGTTCACCTGGTCTGAGTTCTCAGTTTTCATTGCTTTTCTTCATATATATTGCAGTTCATTTTTAAGAAGCTGTTTTTCTTTTCTAATCCCATTTCTCTGGATTATTAAATGTCTCAACATATAAAATTGAAAAGGAGTTTTTTTTCTAAACAATATTGAGACACTTCTAGAAATTCTGTCTGTGTGGCTGAGGAGAGTCCAGTAACTTAGAAGTTTAATTAGTCTCTTCAGTCTCAGTCACTGTATCCTATATATATTTGCCAATTCGTCTTTCAGTTAATTTCTTTCACCGAAGACACCATAATATGCTTATTGTAGTTGTGCCAAAGTTGTGTTGAGAAAATAGTATTTTGTAGCTTGGAGTCATTCCCAAATTGCATTAGCTAATTTTCCAGTCCTGCTGAATTGCAAACTTGGTAATCAAGCTATATGTTATTTCCCCTAGTTTTTAGATTGATCCCCATTCCCCTGTTGTCTAAATTATTCCCTTAATATTGGCCTGTTGCCAAAGTTCTGCACAAGCTTCTGATTTTTTTCTTTATTATTTTCATGTCCTGTTTGTAAATTGTTTGATAACAATGTTCTGCTGCTCTTGTTCATCTTCTAATTAACTGTCTGCTCATTTCACATATTTTTTTCTTCTGTTGGAATTAGTTTAAAAATTATTTCTAAGATGTTAAAATGAGATCAGTCTTAGCTTTATTCTCTGTTAGCTTAACACTTTTCTCAATTTGATGCACTGTCTTCACAGCTTGCAGTCAATTTTTAGTACTTCTGCATTTTAAACTAAGTCAGCTTCAACTGTTGTCTCCATGATGCTTTCAAATGTTCTTTTAGAAATGCTTTATATGATAACTTTGTTCAAATACTTAGCTATCATAATAAGATTTTTTTTCATACTGTTGTTTTTGCTGCTTATTTTATCCACAAAGAGCTGTGTTACCAAAGTAAATGTAAGTAAATGTCATGATTTATTCTGAATTTTTTTATTCTAAGAAGAGTCCTTCCTCATGCTTTTTTTGAAGGGAAGATGAGTATGTTGTGGTTGGGGTTCTTTAAAGAGCCCAGAAACTAGAGGAAACTTCATGGATGTCTTTGAAGCCTGTCCTGTCTCCTCCCATAGTACATTGTGTCTTGAGCTCCTGTCTGTTGTAACTTGCCAGCTACTTGGAAAGCTGTGTGATCTTGTAGGTGAACTTATTCGCTACCTGATGTGACTTGATGCTGGGATTGTTGTCGAAATTGGCATGTATTTTTAGGCTGAACGGTAGCTTGGTCCAGTATGTTTATTTTCATAATAGACTATTAAAATGGAGAAGTTGGACTGTCAGTGTTCTAAATATGAAGATCCTATTCTCAGAAACTACAATTTGAAAATGTGCAAGAATGAATTTTATTTTTTGCAATGTTAAACTTCATCAAAACAGGATGATGTCTGTCAAGCCTGTTAAAGCATTGATGTGAAAATGTCTTGCTTGCAGATCAGTTTGTTTCAGTGGGTATTGAACGCCCTAATACATTTTAATTTCAGGCTGGTACTTACATTTGACTGCAGTTTTGTGGCATGAGAAATCTGACTTTTTGTTAGTCTGTTGCCCACTTTTTAATAAACACACTGAATCATGTATTATAAGCCAAATCTTCCAGCCATTCTTCAAGTAAACCTGTACTGTGGTTAAGGCTGTATGATTTGGTCTCTTCTTCCTATCTTGTATGATTACGACACAGTAGACTGGTAAAAAGTACTGTACACTGTAACTGGTATTAGACGTGTCAATTAAAACATTCTCTCTAGTGGGGTATACAGAAGTTCATTAAAATTACTAGGATGCATCTTTTAAGTAGGGGTGCTATTTATGTTAATGGATATGACTAAGAACGAATTGTAAAAGATATTAATGAAGCCATATGTACAAGGCCTGTGTGTCTCAAATTTTATAAAGAAATACTGAACACTTGTTCTTTGTGTTATGACATATAAGCCATTTATATTAATATAAACATTTAAGATGTAATTTAATTAGTTTACTCATTTTATTTATAAGAGGTCTTAACTTTGAAAATAACTTCTGTAGTAGGGAAGATGTAAAATCTTTCAGTTTTTATCATTGTGAAATAAATATCAGTCAGTGTTTGGGAAAGTACTAACATCTTTTTCCGTACATCCCTGAAAGAAGTTGAGCTTTCATGTGCTGTGAAACAGGCACTTCAGAGGCCTCTTGCAAATGTATTGCATGGTAATATATGCATGATCCTATAATACAGAAGAATAATGGTTCATAGTTACTGAAAGAAAAAAAAACATATCACCAATTTATGATTACCAATTTATGAACCTTATCGAGAGAATGCTAGGCACGATTTGATTTTTTTTTTTTCATATTCTAGGTTACTTTTCATTTAGTTTGCTTTCTTGGAATTTGCAGTAATTTTGAAAGGTAAACAAAAATATTTTCTAGTACCATTATTGTACGACACTGAAGAGGCAAAGTCTTCTCACTGTGTACTGTTAAACATTTCTCTGGGGGTTCTGCAGTGTCAGGGAAGCCTTCGAAGTTATATTAGGTTTAGCATACATACCACTTAATATACTTGTTAAAGAAGCAGTTTTCTGTTCAGAGGTTACGTGCTCTTTAGGTTAACTAATATTTGAGGCTGATCAGTGGTATATGTAGTGCAAGGCACTCCCAAGAGGAATACATGGAGATTATCTGGGAAGAAACACTGTAAAGTGTTTAGCTGCAGAAACTTGTGAGGTAATAGGGTGTTCTTGTAGTAAAAGCAGACCTTCTCCCTCAAGCAGTTTAAAGAAACTAAGAGTCTGCTTGTCTGTATAGACTGATTTCTAGAAGTTAGTGTGGAGTACATTTATGAAGTTAACGAATATATGGAAATGTGTATTAGATGCAGTGCTATATGTGAATATATATAATGGCAACGTAAGGGTATAAATGTAGCTAGTAACGATAAAGATGCAATAATATACAGTAATTAGCTTATATTTCATAAAAAAAAAAAAACAACTTGAGTAGTTTTCAGTGTTCATTTACTTTCGGCCCTGGCATCCTTTTCAGTAGCAATATAATTGGGAGGAGAAAAGTTGCGTAGAAATAGCATAGAAAAAAATAATGTAATATTAAACTTTATCCAATACAGTATGAGACCACTGGTGTGGTAAATGAAGAAGGTGACAAAATTTTCAGAATGTCAACTCGTTAACTTGTAAATGGGATTCTTTGAAGAATAATAGCTGTAGAAGAACAGATTTCTTTTTTCTTTGCTTGCCACTCTCACATTACCACCATTTGCCTTTGGGATAACAGGTTTTATTCTCTTTGAGCGAAATGTGCCTTTGAGGTAACTTATTAAAGCTAATTTAAATGAAGTATTTACATAATTTGACATCCACAAAGTATATCAGTAGATAATGTTTTCTCTTGGTTCCAGTTACTGGAAAAGAGCAACGTGTTGTCTCCTTTTTCTCTGCAAAACTTGCAAAACTTAAAACTCCTAGCCAGTTTGCAGAGGTGCAGTCAAGTTTACTTCAGGCGTTGAAGTGAGAGGTTTAGCTTCCCTGTGTAGACAACGTAGCTTTCCCTCAGGGGCAGGTCAAAGTTTTTAAAAGGCTACTTGTCTATGTTAAAAGTCAGTTTGAATGTTCCCTGGTTATGAATATGAGCAAACTCTTAAATTAGCTTGTACTTCAAATAATTTGCTAACTGTGCCATAGTAAATGATTAGGAAGAGGATTGGGGAGGGGGAAGGAGGGGTGGTCTTTAAAAGACTGGAGTATTTGAGTCTCCATACAAAGAATAAGTAGAGGTTGCCCCAGAACAGAGAACATGCCTCTTCTGAGTTACAGTCTAACAATGTGACCTTAAAAAAAAAAAAAAAAAAATCAGATTCTTAACTATTTTCAATTTTCATATATAAATGCTTACAATTACTGATTCCAAGTGGAAAAAGTGAAAATAGCATTTTAAAATTAATTTAACATCCTGCAAACACCAGAATTTGAAAATGACACCCGTTACAGCTTCAGGTCATACCATTATAATCTGCAGCTAGTCCAAGGAAATCAAAAGCCCTATCTGTTGATGAACAATACAAACAACTAATCAAGATGCGTGTTACTGTTTCAGAAAGTTTTGAGGAAAGTCTCACACTTAAGAGGAATCAGAACTTCCATTTGCTACAGCTCCCCTCATATGTGTAATCTTGGGCTAATCTTTCTTCCCCTGTGAAGAACAAAGATCCCTTGGCCAATATGGACCACTGCAGTTCTGTTTCAGTAGACTTAAATCATTGTTACATACAGTGCTCAAATAAAGAGGAGAGGCACAATCAGTATAATTTGTGGTTACATAAAACCTTTTGGAATGCTATGAATTTTATATTTTTCGTAGTTGTGCTAATACTTAATTAGAGAAGCTTTTCTAATAGAGAATATTAGTCCTGAAAATGGAAGGTTTTAAGAGCATCAATACGAGTTCAGAGATCCTTCACTACAAATTTTTTGTGTGCTACTGTTTGATCCTCCCCCTTAGTTTCTCAGTATGCTGTCTCATAACAAAGGAGACTAGGTAGTAGAAGCCTACATTTTGTATGCACACCCTCTAAGGAGAATCATCTCTGCTTCTTAAACCTTAGTATCGTGGAAGGTCCTGTGGTCCAGCAAGTGACAAGCACTAGTGAGTTAGGCACTGGCTCTTTGCAGCAGCGTGTGTGCGGTACCTTTTAGAGAACGGTGCAAAAGAACGGTGAAAATATGCTGTAACAGGTAAACGCAGTGCAGCAAGTGGTGTGTTATTTCTTCTTATGGGTTTTTTAGGGTGGTTCCTAAACAAAGGGATGTTCCTGTGGGTGTTCCTCAACAAAGGAAAAGGTTGCATAGCGTTTGGTCTTTTTTCCGCTCCTACTGTTCTTTGGACTTAAAATGTTATGTTTTAGAAGAAAGTGATGCTGTACAAAGCTGCTTGTTAAAGAACCATCTAAAAGAGCAACCACGATGTGTTTTTCTTTGCAATAAAGAATCACTGTCGATTGGGATGACAGCGCAGCTCATACACGGAATCCTGTTAGTAGTGGTTCAGTTTATGTGCACTGTGTGCTACATAATCAGAATGATAATCAATTATATGGGCTGTGTTTTGTTTTCTTTTAAAGCAGACATCTGCAGAAAAGGATGTGCATCTGTCTGGTTAGTCTTTGATTTCACTATTGAAATACTTCTCTGGTGCTTTCATTACTGTAGATGTTAAACATATGATTTGCTTTCTCCTTACAGTCCTGCTGCAGCCTTTTGTAAGTGCTATATCGCATTTGATTTACAATTATCATTTCCTTACCTGATACGTTTTGAATGTTAATAAGATTTCATCTGCATTTTTGAACTCTTTCCATGCATTTCCAAATAATAAGGTATTGGATGGTATTTTTTAAAAGAAGAAATTAACACTGGAAGACTTCATTTCAGAACTTAAATATGTTCTAACTAAGCATGCTGACAGATTAGAGATTTCTAGTTTTCTGATAGTGTTATCCCTGACCTAATTTGCACCTACTGTAGAACACAAACTTGTGTACCATATAGTGTAGTGATAGCTCTCAGCTGCTAACATGCTGTGTACTGCTTTTATCTTTGATACGGTAGTGAGAAAAATGATGATAAATTTCATTTGAGGTTAGCATCTAACTTAACCTGATTCGATTGTTACTGGTAATAGCTTACTGCATCTAGACAAAATGAACTAAACCTGAGCTGTCGTGAACCCTTAAATATTGTAATCATTGCTATTTTTTTCTCCAAAATCTGTCCATGAAAGAAAAGGTAATCTCCTAAAGGAATTGTACCTATGTTTTTTCCCTTGGGCATGTAGCAAAGGAAAAAGCTACAAGGTTTCTGTATGCTTGTCCAGTTCATGGCCTAGATGTGCCCTCTGGGAAGATCCTGTCTAGCTCCCAAACAATTTTTATTGCCTCTAACGTCTGTGTATGCCTAGGCCCTTCAGCTGGCAGATGCAACCACTGCGTGCATCAAGCACTGTGTAGAAGTGCCTTAAAACTACCTGTCCCTGTGTGGCTGCACAACTTAAGACAGTCTTGCTGCAAGGTGCGTGATGGGTAACTGCAGTGGCAGTACTCCTTGCTGTAATTGCTTTTCTGAGCGTTGCTTCAAGGAAAATGCCTATCTTACCTCTTCTCCAAAATGTTCATGCTTTCCAGTCCTCAGTTTACAACTCAGGCATCCCCAGCATTAGAGAGCTTAGTAATAAGATTCCAGAAGCACGCATCCACACCCTCCTGAATATTAGTAGGGGATCATCTGCGTGTAATCTTTCTGTAACCTGCAGATAGGATGGTCACCTCCTTGAAGTAACCACTTGGATTTTATGGTGAAAATAGTTAAATGACGCTGTTTGTCTTGTCTTTTTTTTTTTCCCCCAACAACAACAACAAAAAATAATGGTAACAAGACATTCATGAACGGAAATTAATTGATGGTACATATTATAGATTTACGTCAAACCTTATAAATGTGTATCCCCCTTGAACATACACAACGTTTAGACTAGTTTAAAGGCGTAGAAGCATTTACCACACTAGTGTGATATTTGACTAATGCAAAACTTTATTTCTCGTCTCCCTCTCTGTTCTGATTCTAGATCCCAAACTGGTTCTAAAATGGCAATTTGAAATCCTCGGTGTTACACAAAAGTAACTCTTTATCGACGGATTTTTTT
>VXAL01012276.1:207764-230231 GCA_013399475.1 Chauna torquata
AGCCCGCGGCCAGGGGGCGCAAGCCGGCGGCCCCAGGCGGCCCCGCTCGTCTGCGGAGCCGCGCCACGGCTCGCCCTGCCTCCGTCCCTCGGGGAGGACGTGAACCGGTCTGGGAAGGCCAGCCGGCTGTTTCGCCGGCGGAAGGCTCGTAGGGAGGCTTTCTCGTTTAGCTACGTTGTTGTCGAACTCAAGAACGAATGCTGGAGATTTATGTGGGGTGCTCAAGCTAAAAAATACGGATGAGGAACGCTAGTCCTGCTTCGACGAGGTGACAGGAGTTGTGTGCGCAGACTTCTGAAGCAGATATGGAACGTGAGCCAACATTTTGTTTTCTTTTAAGCTGGAACAGAGCGTGAATATCAGTTTTGCAGTGTTTATCAATTCCGGTGATAACTTCTGCTCCAGAATGGAGGTGGAACGTAAGCTTAGTTGAAGCGTTATTTTCATGTGTTCCCTTGATGTAGAACTTGTTAAGATAACATGTCTACAATATCCACACATAAGCAGCAAAATGAGTACAATTAGAGGATGCAGCAATGGCCAGATACCTAGTTATGGTTACACGTAAAATAGCATACAAGTAAATTACAAACTCCGTTTGCTACTTATTTATCATGTTGGTGCATTGTTTTTCATTTGTGATTTTTTTTTGTGTTGCTGATCTCCCTGTGAGCTATTTTAAAACATAAAGTTTTTTCGCTCGTGATAGTTCAACACTGAGCTGTGTGAAACTTCAATTTATAGAACTGTACAGTAGACACAGCAATGATTTTTTTTCCATGTTAAAGATGATGAAAATTATAAATAACACTTTTAATAGTGTTTGCACACTTATAGAAATACTGATTGCATTAAGCCAGTGAAACTTGTTTGGTTCCCACTGAAATTTTGTATAGCAAACAGTGGCACCAAATGTTTTAAATAACATATCTGACAGAAAGTACAGTAGCTTCCAGCTAGTGGACCCGGAGTGCTGGAGCTGTAGTAGCTGCCCTTCTTGTACTGAAGGGGTTCACATCCCTTTTCACACACTTACAAAACTAGTCCACAGGCTTTTCTGGGTTGTAGTAGTTCTTGGTTCTTCCTTTTCTTTTTTTCCTCCTACTTTTAAGCACAAAAGGATTCATTGTCTCACTTTCACAACTCTGAAGTTGGAGTAGTGATTCTTTCTTATGACTTATCATAGGTACATCCAGTACCTAATGGGGGCCTACAAGAAAGCTGGAGAGGGACTCTTTATCAGGGAACGTAGTAACAGGACAAGGGGCAATGTCTTTAAACTAAAAGAGGGTAGAGTTAGATTAGACATGAGAAAGAAATTCATTACTCAGAGGGTGGTGAGGCACTGGAACAGGTTGCCCAGAGAAGTTGTGGATGCCCCATCCCTGGAGGTGTTCAAGGCCAGGCTGGATGGGGCTTTGGGCAACCTGATCTAGTGGGTGGCATCCCTGTTCGTGGCCGGGGGTTGGAACTGGGTGGTCTTTAAGGTCCCTTCCAACCCAAACCATTCTGTGATTCTATGATAAAAGCATACTGACTGCAAAATGTTTGAATATTGTGGTAATGAGAATGATAAAGTATAGTCAGTTCATTGTTATTTGGAAGACTTCTGATAGAGAAAGAAAATGCAAACTCCCAGATAATGTGGGAATGACCACTGATGCTGGGGAGCATTGGTGCAGCAGTACCGTAGGTGCTCCTGGCAACCAGCCGCCCCGTATTTCTCAGTGATCTGGGAGGCTTCAGGGTTTGGATGTAGTTCTTAACAGCAGCTGGGGGAGCGCATTCGCGCGGTAGCGCGTGTAACCTAATTAACTCCCAGCTGTAGGGAGCAGCGCAGCATCTCCCTGGGGTCAGCTTAGTTCGGATGCGGTGAAGCCCAGCGCGCGCAGCCGGGCCCTGGCTGCCCTGGGGAGGGCAGCGGGCGGCTCTGCGCCCGAGTGCTGGCAGCACCTGCACCAGTTGTGGTTTTGGGCTTTGTCTGGACAGAGATCGTTGCTGCGCGCAAGCGGCTCTGTGCATGGTTTGATACTGTCTTGAAAGCCTTGCAGTGCCGAGGACCTGCCTCTGAGGCAGGTAGTTGAGATCTGACAGTTTATCCAAAGCGCGTGTGTGCTGTGGTGGAAACCCAGAGCTGTGTGTTAGGAGAGGAGGTGCATCAGTATTTAACTCGGCAGATTTCTGTGTGTTTATCTTGCTAGTTTTTGTCAGTTATAAAGTGTTTCTCTTCTAATTGCACTTAATCCTACCCTACAGTTAAAATGCTAACTTTAGCAAGATTACTGAGGTAATTTCTGTAAAGAGGTACTTCATTGTCTCACAAAGATGATGCTGAGTTGAGAAATGTGTTCTTACATAAGTACATGCTAGATAGTGATGTTCCTGGCAACTTCTTATATTCTTTTCCCTGTTTTTACTCAACATTAACAGGAAATTATAGACAATTTCTTATGCTGCCAGTACCCGTTTTTAAAATCTAAAACACTTTTTTGTGTTTCACTATGTTTTTGGTGTATGTCTTTGAACAAGAATGATTTGATGAAGCCTATCAATAAAAAAAGCTTTGATACCTTTTCCCTCTGAAGTTGTCAAGAGTCAGATGGCAAGAGATGCCTAACTTTAATCTGTCATACAAAAGGTGTCTCTGTGGCTTGTGACAGAATGCTGTTTGGCATTTCTTTTGAAGAGATGAAAAGGCAGTCAGTGTAGACACCCTTCCTGAGTCAGGTTATTGGTGACTTGCCTTGACTAAAGGTTTAATTGCAGCTGTGCAAGTTTCATAACTATTTTACTGACGTGATATATGCAGTTCTTCTGTTTTGAAAGAGAAAATCATTTTATATTTAATATGCCATGAGATACATATTTCTGCTGTTACTTCAAGTATTGGTTGCATATTTGAAGTAGATGTCACTACTGCTTCAGAGTTAATGTGCTTTGGTTAAAATGCATGTTGTGCCTTCCGATAGCTTTTGTTGTTTGTAAGTATACTCTTCTTTCATTAAGTTACTGTAATGAATAGTTATGAAAGATAAGGTTGCACCCGTGAATTAAAAAAAATCAAGAACAGTAGATTTTAGGGAAGAAAGTTTAGGGAAGAAAATGTGAAATTGTCCATGTTATTAAATGTTTGCTCCCTTAAGTAGAACAGATCTATAACTGTGTAGGTCTGCTGTCTTCAGATATGTACTATATTTTCTGTAGCCTGAAGCATAGCTTTAAAATATGCATATAGAATATCATTCTGTTGTTATGATCTGATCAACTGAGAGAAGCTGGGAGGAGTAATTATTAAATCTGTAGATTAAAGGTAAGGTAAACTGGAAGCCAACTGGAATGGGGCGTTGCCTTTCACTTTCGATAAAATTATAGAAATGTCTTGCAGAAAAAATTTTTAATAATGTTTGTAATATTTTTGTAAGCAGGAAAGTCTTACATCGGAAAAATTGGAATTACAAGTTTTACTATGTGATTTCTGCTTTGATTTAGGGTAAAGAGGACATTTGACTGTATGATGAGAAAAATGGTTATGAAAAACTGTTTAGTTGCTATTACAGTTTAAACTTGATTTAAATTTAATTTTGAAACATCTAGTTCTTAGTACACTTAATGCAATTGAGTAGAGAACAGTTAAGGCTTAGCAAGCACCAGTGCATTATAAATTTTGAGAATTTCGTATGGAAAATAGCATGAAATGTAGATAACATCTACTGTGTAGAGAGTGCATCATTTTGTTATTCGTTGCATGGCTTGTTAACCTCCTATGTATCAAGCTACTCGTTTTGGAAAATGTTTAGGCTGGGAGTAATAGAGTTGTTTTAACACCTACAACTGGAAAAAAAAAAAAGAAATACATTCCATTCTAAATTTCTTTGCCTCTGAGATGAGATAAAAAGAGCGCTATAATTCCTGCTTTGTATTACAGTATCATTGTTATGGTGACTGCAGTACCAGACTACAATATCCTGAGTTTATTTTGAAATCACATACCGTGTACAGTTTGCTAATAAGTTAAATGGTTTGAAGGTAAGTGTTACCAGATTATATTTTTGAAAAGGACATTTTGTTTTTTTTTGTAATTTGTTTTATTTGGCTACAAAAATTTTCTTGAATTTGATTTTGTTTTGTAGGAGTAAAGCTAATTAACTTGTTTCACTTAAATGTGTTTGCACAGAGAAAAACATGCTTATGACTGTTTAGAGAAAGATATGGATTAGTATGCTAACTCAATGTAGCACCTGAAAACAGCATGAGATTTTCCAGTCTTGCATCACTACTGCTAAAATTCCACAGTTAAAACTGGAGAAGCTTCGTATATCATGAATAAAAGTTAAACAAGACTTTTTTCTTGTGAAGCAAAACAATAAAGCTTTGGTTTTATGAGTGAATTGGGTTTGTGTAAGGTGAGAAATATTGAAATTTTTGCTTCTTTGCTGTCACGCATTTTAAAAAAACAGAGGTTGTAGTAGACATTTGAAAGGATCCAAAGGTGTGCCTGTTTGGACGTGACACTGAAATTCCACTTCTGTTTTATTCGGCCTCTTGGTGGTTATTTTATGTGTTATGTTTAGTGGTTAAATTGTAAGTGCATGCAGATGCAGCAGCAGATTATGAGTTCCCTTGCAACAGGTGTCAGAAGTTGATTGGGGAGAATTTAAAAAGAAAGACAAATGTAAACAAAAGTATGCAATATGCGTATTTAAATACACACTTTGTGAATGTGTAAAATGCATATAGAAGTGAAATAGGATGAGTTGAGAGAGAGGTAAGGAAAGGAATCAATTTCCAAAGAACTGAAAGGAGAAAATTTTGTGGAGTTTGTTTATAAACTTCTGTGAGTTAAAGGAAGGTAATGGGGTTAGCTTGGGTAGAGTGACCTCTTATATGAGAAGTCCCTTGCCTTCTTGCAGTTCTTAGGTCACGGATACAGAACCATATGCACTTGAATAACAGCGAGCATGCCTTAACCTTTAGGAGGTTGTTATAGTCTGCCAACACGTGTGCAGTAAGGAGTGGATGGAGCTTTGCTTAAGTGCGTGAGTAAATTATGAAGCCTATTGCTCATATTTATGAAAACTTTTAAGTAAAGCCAGCATCGCAAATGATTAGCTGTATATATAGATTGTCATTAATAATTAGCAGCAGATTAACTAACAGTATGATCTCTGAAATGAACTCATCTATCTAGAAAACTACTGCTCATACAGTATTAGTTTGTACCTTTCCTTATCTTAGCAGTGGAAAAGGAAAAAAGAGAACTGCATGGCACCTGTATAACCCACGAAAGTTTTAGCTCAGATGTTCTAGTGCATTAGGATGGGCTCTGGCTTCTGACTTGGAAAATGTTGGTGCTTGGCCAGTCTGGTATAGGCTAAATACTGTTGTCTGTCTGCACTAACCTATGTAGTCTAATATATATATATATATATTTCATTGAATTAATATTTAAAGATAATAGTCAAAAAGAAGACTTGAAACCAAGTCTTGCTCAGCTCTTTTTTTACTGGGACGTTTGTTCATAGACCTGCTTACACAGTTGTCTTTTTCTATGGGCGACACTTAACCTGTGTCTAGTAAAATAGTGCAATCTGATCACCATTTTTAAACCAGTGTAATTTTATGGCTTTACCACACCACTATAAATACAGTTAAGAAAGTTGGTTATAAAGAGCTGCATTATTGATGGACTGTACAGAGCTTCTCAACTCCAACTGCTTGTTCTAAAACAGGTGAGATTGTTTGAAACTGAAAACTGCTGTTGTCTGGTTTGTTTCTGATGCTGTTAAGTGAAATATGCCCGAGGACATTTTCTAGAGGACGTGTGTTGGTTAAGTGGCAATTTACAGAATGCACTGACTGGCATTTGAATTATACGGGTTAAAACTTCTTTAGTCTTTCAGTGAATACTTTGAATTCTGAGTTTAGGCCTGCTAATTTTTAGAGTTTGTGAAGCAGAACATTCCTCGTCCTAGAGTTGTTCTGTGGATAAGTTGGGAACTGGTGGTTTGAATCCAATCTGAGACCTTTAAGGCAGTTAAGACTATGTTGATACTTTATTTAAAGTACCTAATTGCTACTAAATGGACTTTTTTTTCCCTTTTCTGCAGGCTGGAGCTCTTGATTTATTAAAGGAGCTTAAGAATATTCCCATGACCCTTGAGTTATTACAGGTATGATTTTTTTTTCATTGTTGTTACATTGCAAAAATTAACTCCATAATAATGAAGGTGAAGCCAGCAAATTTAGAAGGTTGCACTATTAAAACAGATTCCTTTTGAGAAACCACTTGAGTAATCAGTGTTATTTTGGATAACTAGTCTTATTTCACCCTGATTCAGGGCACTTAAGTGTTTTCTTCCACTAGCAAACTCTTAAAGCTCATCTTTGAGTTGAAAACAGTGAATGTTGTCATGGACAAAAAGAAAGTACTGCTTATAGACTTTCCTTACATGTACTCTTAGATTCTTATTAACCCAAATGTGATGCGTTTTCCTCTTTGTGAATGAGAATGCACCTCATTAGAGCTCCTCCTTTTATGTTGTTAGTTCTGGTTCTGGATAGTAAGTGAAGAGAACCATAGTTCATTCCTTTGGGTGAGTTGTATTTGACCATTTCCTTTTTTATCCATGTAACTCTGAGTAGTGTAGTTCTTAAGGTAATTACGGTACCGATTTTGCTCCTCTGTGCAGGATGTGATGGTGTGGTACAGTCTCTCACTTGCATGCATACAGTCTCATTTTGCTTATTTCCACATCTCTAACATAGTATATTACTTTTATAAATTCTTTTTAAAAAGTAAGTCAATGAACTTTGCACATCGAGTTTCAGAGTTTGTCATGTAGCTCTGCAGCGATCAACTTTTGTTCCAAATTAACTGGATATCACCTATTTCTGTGAAAATTTGCAAATAGCAGAGGTAAGTGTAAGACTTGCTTTTTGCTCTAGTAGCCACCTGAATTGGAAAAGACTGAAAAATAACATTTTGATAAGTGACAATTAATGGTCACAGACACAGAGTTAGCTAGAAAGATCAAAGCATCAGTAGCAGCGTCAGTCTTTCCTATATATTTGTAGAATGTATTTATTTCAGTACATTATTAGTAATACTGTTTGCCACTGAAAGCAGGAATTTGGAAGTTTCGCATTCGTGCATGAATAAGCATGGCTGGTACAACACCGCAACCTTTTTCCCTATGTCCAACCTCGTTCGTAAAACAAACAAACAAAAAGCGTCCTCTCCTAACCTAATTATTTTGAGTTTCTTTGTGCAGATCTTATTAAAAGTATTTGTGTAATATATTTTTGTTGCCTTTGGAATTAAAAATCTCTGTGCAAGTGCTCCGGAAATTCTTTATGTATGTGTAAACGCTGCTTTGCAAAGCTCTTCTGCTTAGTGTGATGTATGGGACTAGAAGGAGTGGTTTTATACAGAACAGCACAACTATCTTTACCCTTTAACCTTAAGGATCTGAAGAATATACAAGTAGATAATTCTTTTTTAGTTGCAATGAAAACTTTTCTTAATGGTGTTATCAACAGAGGGGACTCTTAATATTGATATGTATAAACTCAGCTGTCTGCCTTCTAGGGCACTTCTGTGACCCTGACTTAGTTTATATGGATTGCATGCTAATTCTGTCCTGTTTTCTATTCTATTTGGAAGGAGCTTATTTATTCCCATCCACATCACAGGTGCCAGTTTTTAAAGTGGAATAATGTTTCTAATAAAAGTTCATTTTTAATCTGTATTGACGGGCACCATGTGAGTTTTTAAAGAAGATTTCTCTGTTAGAGTACGTCTAAAGGGATGAGCTATTTTAGTCTACTCTTACTTAGACTGACTGTAGCTTATTTAAGAAGTCTTTTTCTGAAGTGTCCACTGCTGTATCCAAAACACATTTTGGCTGCATAAGATTTCACTTAGACTGAAATTTACTTTTTTTTTTGTTGAGAGTTTTTATAAATATGTAAAGTCTGTTCTACCTTTCTATGTTGGTCTCCTGAAATTGCTTAAGCAATGGAGGACTTAAAACAACAGTTGAAATGTGAAGTAATCACACACATGGCTCTGTTGGCTTGTGGTCATTAGTGTTCTAATGTTAAGGAGGATGATGGTGAGAAAGCAGGAGAACTAACTTCCTCTATGTAGACTGAGATATCTATTGATATATTTGGACTGATGAAACAGAACACAAGTGAAAATCATACTTCCACGCCCATTTTTGAGCAGTTTTCAAAATTGGCTGCATTGAGAAAAGCACTGCTGACTGATGTGATAGTTTCATTATTCCTTTGTAATAAGAGAAGTGACAATTCATCTTGTGGCATGACTGTCACTTCAGTCTGAGCCAGGGCGATCCTCTGACAATTTACAAGAGCGTGGAATAGGAAGGTGCACGTCAATAATTTGGGCTTGCGCTTGTGTCATGGGTCTTTCTTACCTGACTTCTGTCGCAGAAGGATGAAGTGGTTGAATATAATAATCTGTGTCATATCTAACAAGTTATATGTGAGCAAGGTGATCCTTGCTCAGCTGTGCAAGGAGCCAGTAGCCTTTGTAGCATGTGATTTATCTGGTGCTCAGAATTACAAATCTGTTTAGCAGCTGCACAGTATAAAAGGCATTGTTTCTCAGATGCTGATTGTGGGTAGTGTGCAGCTAAACAGTGAGTGAGACAGACGGTCTTTATTTTAACCAGCAGGTTTTGCTGGAAATTACGCACACACGCACACACCCCTATGCAGAACTAAGCCTTGATATGCAGTCCTTGTTGATGACTTGCCAGTTCATCAGCAAGCCGTGGAGACCTGGGAACTTGGAGGTGCTTATTCTCTAGGGCTTCGTTTGGCTCTCGTTTGGTTCGAGTACTCACAAATTCTCTGTCCTATTACTTTTGTGCAATTTAAAGTTGATAACATCTCTGCTTGCTTCAGTGGTTGCCTTTCTTCCCAAACTCTGTTCCTTTCATTTGGTCCTTTGGTCTATTTTAGAGAAGAGTAGCTGCTGTTCTATGCTTTGTTTTGGGTTCGCTTATAGGCTACTTATGCTCACTGTTGTTCATACCATGTAAGGGCTGTTTGGCCTACAGCTTGAGTATTTTGGAGGGGAAAACAGATGTTTAGCCTGTTTAAGTCTGAGTCTCTTCACTCTTGGGGAAAAAAAAAAAAGCAAATGAGAAGTGCTCGGGAATTTGAAGTGGGGAAGAATCCTCCGTTTGGACAGGGTTAGGTAGGTTTTGAGATACCTGCAAGTTTATAAACTAGCACAGAGATAATGCAATTTCACTGGTTAAATTGGACTAGACAAAAATACCAGCGTCTTCCATTTAAAATGGCTCTCTCACAATAACAGTTCCTTAGCCTGGAAGACTGAGGAAATTTCAAATGCTGACAGTTGATTTGTAATTGAAGCATGGTCATATGTAGAATATAACTGACCTTTTGTGATTACTTGTCAGTTTGCAGGCAAATAAATAGGAAGATCATTCCTTCCTGTCATTTAGGTGAGGCCAGATCAAGTGTTCTATATAAAAGCAAACAAGTGAAGTGTGTTTACATACTACTTTAAGAAAGCCGAGAGTTTAGACAGTTACCATCATCAGTTGTGCTTGTGTGATCAGAGGAAAAAATGATTAATTTTGAGTTTTACTTGAGTTTTTCATTAAACAAGCCTGTAGATTGGTGTCTGTCCCTGTTTCTGATAAGAGTAGCCCGTGGTTATACCCAATTATCAGTGAAGGGTGGTGGTTTTTTTTTATTTGTTTTGATAGGTACATTTTTCTCATTCAGATACGGCAAGTACTACATGGAGTTCCAAGTGTATGTTATCTTTATTGTCTGAGCATAATGTCTGGAGTATATATTTAACATGTCAAGGGAGTTGGTCAGTACTGCTCTGCTTTGTGTGATGTAATTGTTGGTCACTAAAGCATATCATGAAAAGAGCGTGCAGGCAACAGTAGAGAAAGGAACACAAAGTGCCAGCCTGTAGGTGAAGTCCTTGGCCTGCCCTCAGTGCTCAATCACAGAACGGGAAAAGTGAAAGGGAGTGCAAGAGCTGCTGCATCTATTTGGTCCTTTCTGTTAGTCTGAGTCTGCAGAGTCCACCCTGAAAAACCTTGGTTATGAGTGAGTAGCCATCTGTTTTCTTTAAAATATGTTTAGAACTGATGCTCAGGGATGAGATTTTGATGTGCTTCCTTTGCTGAAATAGCTACTGAATATTTCAGTACATTTCCAGTCATTTAGCACATCTGTGGTGCCCACAGAAGTGTTTTGTGTGGGCTGTAAGGAGTAATTTACAGGAACAAATCATTTCCATTTTTAGTGTAACATGAAGATTTAAGTTTTCCTTTAAAGGAGAAGGTGTCTATGACAAACTACTGCAAAAGTAAGTAGAATAAATTAAGCTTAATGAGTCTGACAAAGAGTAAATGCAGCAAAGCTGAGCATCTTAAGAACAATCTAAAAAATTTAGTCATCAAAATATGAAACCATAATGAATTATTTATTTGTATTGTTAAATGCTTTATTCCTTTCCCAAAACTAAAAGTGTGGAAGTGTTCTATTTTTGTTATATTAACATGTTAGCTGAAAATATTCTAAAGTGAAACTTCTGTTGCTGTTAATCTAAATCCAATGTCCACGAGGACATAAATTATAGGTCTTAAAGGAAAAAATTCTAAGTCTTCAAAGGAGTGAATTGTAAATAAATCTCGTCTGCACTCTGTAGGTGGCAGTAGTGCCAACGTTTTAAAGCCTGTCACCAGCTTGGCCTTTTCAGAAGGGTAGGCTATTCTTACTATTTCTGCCTAAAAGCAGAAACCTCAGTGCTTAAGATTTTAAGGAATCTCAGTATTACTAGGAACCTAAATTACTAGGAACCTAAAACATAGTCACTCCCAGCTGATACTACAGCTTCTTTCACAGCTAGTAAATGGGAATTCTAAGAATATGAAGTAACTGAAACAGTTAGCAAGCTTCCGCTCATGCCAAAATATAAATACAGTCATTGCTTCACAGAAAAATAAGATTTCGAGCTTAGAACCTTTGCAAAAATGTTTTTTATAACATTACAATTTATACAACATTTTCATTGTTAGATGCTTTGAATGCCATGCTTAGTTCAGATAAATAGTTCTGTAGAGTTTTTTGAAATGGTTTGGGAACAGAAATCTTTGGACTCCCCTTAGCCTTGAACTTCTGTGATAGCGATAAATATTAGTATTGTTGTATTTCTTTGTAAAATGTACATGTTAAAATAAGTTCTGTAAAGACTTGCAGCATTTCATCCTGATATTCTTAAAAACAAACAAAATACTTTCTTTTTAAATAAAGTTGTCAAAGTACAACTTTATAGAAATGTTTGTTTAATTATCTTCATGTCACCTTTCATAGTGTATATTTTTATTTCTGTTGCAGTCTACCAGAATTGGAATGTCAGTGAATGCAATACGCAAGCAAAGCACAGATGAAGAAGTTACATCTTTAGCAAAATCTCTGATCAAGTCTTGGAAGAAACTGTTAGGTATGGTGACACAAACTTTTTTTTTTACTGCTTTTGCATGTTTCAACTGTATACAGATTTTATGTAAATCCTTCCACTTCCTTGCTGCAGATATTCTTGTGCTCCTGCTTAAGTATTGAAACTGTCTGTGCTGAGGAAGGATGTTGTTTTTTTTTTTTTAAACCTCTTTGACTATCACCAGTGCATTACTGTGAAAATGTATTCAGAAACGAAGTTAATGTACTTTGATTAGGGCTGGCAGTAGGAAACCAGCTTCTGTGACATGACTCATTTCTGAAGTTTCTTTGCCTGTTTTTGAGCTAGAGTAACTGTACTGCAGAACTAAAAACTAACGAACTTTTTCCTGACTATTTCCTTTGTCAACTATAACAGGTACTCTGAAGAATTTGTGCAAAACCTCATATGAAAGTGTAGAGACTTTGAAGTTTGGTTATAAAGTGATTTGTGAAGAGAAGAAACAGTAAAATAAATAAATAAAATTTTAAATTCTGTTAGAACTTAGTGAATATTTCTCTAAATAAACTTGCGCTTTCTAAAACCTTAATAGTTTTAAATAACTTACTAATTAGTGAGTTAATACTTTTTTGTTTAATTTCCATTACAGCAATAAGTGCAGTTACTGAAACCTTTCTATTAACAGGGTTTTATTCAAGGGTGTCTTGTAGCACTTAATTTTAATGTATTTGAAAACATCTCAAACATCTCAAGCTGTACTTTCCAAATATTTTTGTTCAAAACAGTGTTGTACTCAATTTTTTTTTTTTTTGGATCCCATTTTAGATGAACTAAGCTTTAGGAAGCTTAAAATTTTGAAATAGGAAACAGTTTGTTATTTTCTACTGGTTTAAATATTTGATATTCTGTGTAGAAAGATATGCTAAATACCTGGCTGCCATTTCAGGAGCAGCCTCAGTCAGCCTCATTTTGTCAAATTTGTTTTCCTCATTTTATCCCAGGCAGCCTCATCTTATCAATTATGAAGTATTTTACCAAATACTTTATTATTCCTTTTGTAAATGATGTAGAAATAATTTTGTATTCGATTGACAGTATATGTATGTAAAAATGGGCAAATTGTGACAGGTTTCATAATTTGCTTTTCTGCAATTTGTATATTCTAGTAAGAAGCAACAGCTTCTATACCAGAAATATTTTTTAACCTACCTTTAAAACGTTAGATAATACTAATTAGGCTAGTATTAGTAATTAAATTTTTATCAGCATATTAATCAATACCTAAATACTTTTTAAATCATGACACTGACTTTTATTATAAATTAAATGAGTATGATATAAAGGATCTGATCAGAAGTCACTGGTAAAAATGAGAAATTACGTACTTTAAATGGAAACTTAAACATCAAAATCTTGAAGTCCAGCTGTTTTATATCTGCTGCATAAAAACGGTAAGATACATAAGAGCAGCAGTAGACTTGCATATTAACTTGACTTACTCTAAATACTTAAAAGCAGCAACTGGACTGAGTGACCTAGCTCTCTCAAGTTATTAATTTAATTAAGAAATATGTAATAAACGATTTAAAAAAGAAAAAAAAAAAAGGCCCTCTCACAACGTTGTGTGTTTTTATTTTGTTTTTTGGTTGTTTGAATTTTTGGTACTGCAGCTTAGTTTGGGCAACAAAATGGAGGAAATAGTGTTTTTCACAGAACTCTCAGCTTTAGGGAGTTCCTCCAGATTCTGCTTTTTGCGAGGACTAAACCTTCTGGGTGTCACTGTCCTTTGAGAAGAAATGCTATTTATTTGTTAAGACAGTAGAAAAAGTCTTCTGTTTCACTTTTTTTTAACATAATACCTTAAGTCAGTCATACTTATCTTAATACATTGTTACCTATAGCTGACTGATATTTAACTGTTCAAACATTGTGAAACGCAGGGTTTATTTTTCTTCTTCAACCTCTGTTCTTGCTATAGAAGTCTGGAGTAAGACTGGTGTCCGATTATCGCGGTAGGTCAATCTAAGTGTAGGCTGCTGCCAAAAGAGGTAGTCCTGACTTCCCTTCTGCAGAGATGCCTTCTTGCTCCTTCCTGTGCTCAGACTAGTGCTCAAATGGCTATCCAGGAGGTCAGAGATGGGAACTGACCTGTTGTAAACTAATCATTTTGTTCATTTCTTCTGGATTGTATTTCGACTGTATCAGTTTCTTAAATTGTTACTTTTGCAGTTACAGTTTCCTGCACAGGGACTGGGGCAGTAACACAGATGGGGAAAGGTGGGACTGCCCCTTTTGATGGTGTGCTACATTCAGATTGTTTCAAGACAATTGTGAAATCTACCTAAAAACTGCTTGCGTCAGGTGATGTCAAATGTGAGGAACTGGAAAGTAAATAGCAAATATTTGATATCAGTCAGAACTGAATATGTTCTTGGGGCAGAGGGTGTGTGGCCTTTGTTCATTCTGTAATTTTTGTTACAGGGCAGGTATTACAGCGTGTACATTACTGTGCCAGGTTTGTTACAGTTGTTTAACAGTCACATAAAATCAAATGATTTTTGAAAATACAGCACTGCTTATATTAAAAACTGATGTAGTTAAATTCTCTTTGATCATAATGTAGACCATATAATAAAGCACAGGAGGTCAAATGTTTCACCTCTTATCTCAGTAATTCATTAGAACTTAAAATCTCTTAACTCTGGAAGGTAGGGTATCTGGGCTGCATGACGTATGGGTGGGAATCTTACAAAGTACTCTTATTCTGTTTTATCATTAGTTTTGACTTTCTCAGAAGAATACGAAATACCATATGTTGAGCTGCTTGAGAAATCAGTTTCGATTATGCTGTTTATAGTGCATGTAAAATGGTATGGATCAAAGATGGCAACAGAAGCGGACAGCTGTTAATCGTACCAAGCATTGTACTCAGAGATCTGAAGTCTTTGTGAGTTATTTTTATAAATGACATTTTGAATTTAGGAAAGAATCTTTGACTGTTCAGGCTGCATGTACTGTCTAAGTTGAATGCTTTTGGAACTTGTATTTTAAGGATGCATGGGAAACAGAGAAGAAATCAAAATAAGGTTGTGAATCACCAGAGTGTTAACAGATATTTATGGTTCGCCTAGAACCATGCCAGATTACAAATGATTTTTCAACGGGGTCGGAAGCTGCCCAGCAGAGGGCTCACAGGCATCGTCTGAAGTGAGTCACTGTGTGAGCTATAGTGAAAGATTGCTTTCAGATGTTGCTATAAAAACGTTAAACCACACAGCCTAGCTGGTCACAATTTAGATGAAGAAGCAAATTCCGCTCTCAGAATAAAATACTGTTAAGTCATAACATGGGATTTGCAAGTAGTTATTGTTTTGCCAAGGAATTGGGTATGTAGAGTATGTTATGCAAATGAATCTATGCATATCCACTTAGGTTATGAGGAGTTTTCCTTTATATGTATATAGGAATATGTAATCTGTAAGGAATTTAACATTCTCTATCACAAATAGTTACTCACTGAACTCTAGGAGTATACAGTGGACAAAAAAAAATGTCTGGACCTTTAGCTAAGTAAACTTAACTCCAGTAATCTCAGGTACTGGACTGGAAATGCAGAATGATTGGACAATAATCTTGTCAGTAAGTGCAAGTCTGATCGTGTATTGCCAGTAAAATACTAAAAATGGGCCCAAGAACGTTTTGAAATGCCAATTTCAAAAATATAAATAAATATCTTTCTTAAAACAAAATTACTCAGTCATGCTTAATAAGTGCTTAATGTTGTTAAGATAACATCAGCCAGACTACACAGAAGTGTATTACTCAATTGAATTTGTGTATATAATCCTCTGTTACTTCAAACCTGGTTTTGATTCTGCTGGAGCAAGCTGGTACAGTCTAGGTCTATCTTAAAGGTATGTTAATACTGTCATCAGGTAAAGTTGTTCAAGGACATCTGAAAAACTACTGGTTGTGTTCAAAAAAAAAAAATTGTTACTGACAAAACAAGTTCCTAAATTACAGTCTGAGTGTTTAAGAACAGTGTTTACTATTGATAAGAATACTATATGTCTTTAGAGGATATCAAGTGCAAAAATAGTTTTAGAGCAACTCTTGATTTACATATCAGGTATGAGCTAGAATCATCTAGGTTGGAAAAGACCCTCGAGATCATCAAGTCCAACCGTCAACCTGACCTACTGATCCCCAGCACTGAACCATGGCCCTTAGTGCCATGTCCACATGTCTCTTAAATACCTGCAGGAATGGGGACTCCACCACTTCCCTGGGCAGCCCGTTCCAATGCTTGACCACCCTCTCTGTGAAGTTCTCCCTAATATCAAATATAAACCTCCTTGGTGCAACCTGAGACCATTTCATGTCCAATCATTTGCCGCATGAGAAAAGATACCGATGCCCCCCTCACTACCTGAAAGGAGGTCGCAGTTGTGGAGAGCGTTGAGGTCTCCCCCTCAGCCTCCTCTTCTCCAGACTAAACAACACCAGTTCCCTCAGCCCCTTCTCATAACTTTTGTTTTCTAGTCCCTTCACCAGCTTCATTGCTCTTCTCTGCACATGCTCCAGCAACTCAGTGTCCTTCCTGTAGCGAGAAGCCCAGAACTGAACACAGTATTTGAGGTGTGGTCTCACCGGTGCTGTGTACAAGGGGACAGTCACTTCCCTCGTCCTGCTGGCCATGCTAGTTCTGCTGCAGGCCAGGGTGCCATTAGCCTTCTTGGCCACCTGAGCGTGCTGCTGGCTCACATTCAGCTGGCTGTTGACCAGCACCCCCAGGTCCCTTTCCGCCGGGCAGCTTTCCAGCCACTCTTTCCCCATCCTGTAGCGTTGCGTGGGGTGGTTGTGCCCCAAGTGCAGGACCCGGCACTTAGCCTTGTTTAATGTCAGGTGATGGATTGTGGCAGTCCCACTGCACAACCTTCCTACCTTCAAGCAGTCCGTCCTAACTTGGTGTCGTCTGCAAACTTACTGAGACTGCGCTCTATGCCCTCATGCAGACTATTGATAAAAATGTAAAACAGAACTGGCCCCAGGACTGAGCCCTGGGGGACACCGCTGGTGACCAGCTGCCATCTCGATTAAACTCCATTCACTGTGACTCTTTGAGCCTGGCCATCCAGCCAGTTCTTCAGCCAACAAACCATGCAACTGTCCAAGCCATGAGCAGCCAGTTTCTCCAGGAGAATACTGTGGGAAACTGTCAAGTACTTTACTAAAATCCAGGTAAATAACATCCACAGCTTTTCCTTCATCTACTAGCGAATCATCTTGTCATAGGAGATCAGGTTAGTCAGGCAGAACCTGCCTTTCATAAATCAATGCTGGCTGCATCTGATCACTCAGTTGCCCCATATGTGCTGTGTGATGACATTCAAGATGGTCTGCTCCATGACCTTCCCTGGTACCATGGTCAGACTGACAGGCCTGTTATTCCCTGGATCCTCCTTCCTGTCCGTCTTGTAGATCGGAGTTGCATTCACTAACCTCCAGTCAACTGGGCATTACTATAAATAAGCTTATGTTATTTAAAAAGGGAAAAAAGTCTGAAGCTTTTTTTATTTATGGCCTTCTGAAGCTGCAGTAGCTAAAACAAGTTATGGTTTTCATTCCTAAAATTGATGACAGTTTCAGTTTGTGGAAAAAAAAAAGATAAGTTTTGGTAAGTTCTAATAGCTGTACAGTATAAAAAATAATCATGCCTCTTTAAAGGAACTTGTAGTTTAAATTCTCTAAATATTTATCTGCTTCTATAGATTTACTGACGTGAGTCACATGCTCATTTAAATTTTTAAAAATCTTTCACAGAAAGGCTGTTTTTCCCTCTTTTTGTTAGAATTTCTGTAGTTGTCCATGGTTCCCATTAGCGGTCATTCTCCCTTTGCTCTAAAGTCTGCCCACTGAATGTAAAGTAAGTTAATTAGAAGAGACTTTAGTTTCTCAAGGATATATATATTTTTTTCCGTTCCCCAAAGGATAGTTGAAGTGCTGTCTAGCAAGCTGTTAATTGCATCCTATTCTTTTGTCAATACAGTATTTATTAAAATAAGGAATCTTTATTCGTATTTGAGTTTAAGAATAAATACTGCTTGACACTGAATCCTCTGTCCTCAGTACTTTCCAACACATCACCGTAAGAGTGAATGACTTAATGAGAATATTTCTACTAAGCAAAGAATATTAAGTTTATTTTCAGATTGCTGAAGCTGGATTAAACAGAAATATATGTGAACGCTTCTCTAAGTGATTAAAGATAGTGTAGTTTTGAGTGCGTATTTGCTGGAGATGGTCCAGTTATCTCCGCTGGTGAAGTTTGATCTTGGTTTGAGACATACGTGCATAGACTGGTCTGTAGGTATAGAAAGAGCTGTGCTTTTACCTCTTGCTTTATCCCTGTGCCTCATGTATACTCTGCCCACTGTAAATGAAAGAAACAGTCAGGTTATCAGTAAAAGTTCACAAATGCTTACTGCAAGATACCTGCTGATCTATCAGTTTGTCTTAAAATCTCTAACAAAAATGATCATGTAAATGAGATAACATGCATATATAGAATATTTTTAAAATTATGTATCACGTGTTTGTTGCCATAGAGAGTAGTCATGTGAATATGCATGTTAAAAATGGGTTTTGTTTCCTCTCTCTGAGTATTGTGTATTTTGGGCGTCATAGCAGAGGACTTCTGTGACCCATTCAGCTTATAGCCTCAGTTGTTTTCTTAGTGATTTTTTTTTAATATAAATAAGTTGATTGAACTGATATTTTTATTAGGATATTTTAAATAACACCTTGAGTTTATTAAAGACAATCAGTCCAAATATATATCACCTACTGTGTTATGTTTTCTTTCTTTCCTTTAATGGAGCAATTTGTTAAGAATCAAGTACAAAATTACAAACAGTGGGTGAGGAAGTTTTTACACTTTTAAGTTCTTGAAGGCTGGGGGAATATTCTGGAGAAGTATTTTGTGTACTTGCCTGGTTCCCGTACTGTTTTGTAGGCATCTATTTTTGGGTGCAGCCGGAGACAGAATATTAGATGTGTGCTTTAAATGCTTGAGTAAGAGACCTGAATCTGTGTGTTCCGTACCACCAAATTCCCGTAAGAAATATGGGGATGGGGTACTTCTGGAAATAAGGATATTTTTAGATGCTTAAGGAAAGGTTTAGATACCTAGTTCGGGACATCTTCAGGGGAGTGACTGAACCTTATCAGATTTCCCTATTTTGATCTGGTTTTAATTCTTTTTAAAATTTGTAATATATGTTCATCCAAATATTAACAGTCTACAGAGTTAGATGTATAATGGCAGATTTATGAGGGCTTGGAGAAAGGAATTCACAAAATCTAACTTTAGGTGAATGACACTAATCTCACTGGGCTTTCTCTGTAGGTAGTGGAGAGAGTCAACCTTTCTAGAAAGCAAGTAAAAACTGGAGCTTGATTTAGCCGCTCTGAATTCCTCTTTACAATAAAAGGGTGTTCTTGCAAGGCTGAAGATAAATGTTGTGGTCGCCCTTTTTAATAAAAGACTGTCCTTATTTTTCTGATGTTATCGTCATTAAATACATCCTGCGTGGGAAAGACAACTTCAAATCTTTTTAAACAATATTCTAAGAGCTATCACAGAAAATGCTGTGTACATGTCTGTAAAACTCCTTCCAAATCTTTCTGGTTTTTGGCAACCATGGTCGTTTTCACCCTACAGTTCCTTTTGTTTGGTATTTTGGTAGAAATCCTGTGAATACAATTGAAAAGAATGGCATGCATTTAGTAGTAACTAAAACATTGCAGATGAACTTCAGAGACTTAATGAAGTCGCTGTTTAAGAAATTTAAGAAGTTATTGTCTACCTCATGCAGTAGAGTTGGCAAAAGTAAATCACAAAAGTCCATGTTTTCATCATATCTTCACTGTCAATTTAAGCAGATGCTGGTCTTGACCTGAAGGATCTGAAGTGTTGACGTACATTTCATTTGCTGGATTGGCGAGGGTGTTGGGGGTAGAAGGCTGTTTCTGGAAGAGAAGGTCAAATCAGAGAATGGGAGCTGATAGCGTTTCTAACTGGTTCACAAGAAATCATCAAAGATATTTTACCACTGCTTTAAATCAGTTACTGAGTAATAGTTTCACATGTTTTGTATTCCCAGATGGACCTTCAACTGATAAAGATCCTGAAGAAAAGAAAAAGGAGCCTGCATCTTCCTCACAAAACAGCCCTGAAGCAAGAGAGGAAAGGTACTTAGTTCTTGAGGACAAATAATCTCACTTGGTATAAATTAGCATTAACCTGAAAAATCAACCAGTGCATACATATGTTTAAACTTTGGCCCAAATTTGTCATATTAGAGACAGTTTCCACATGATTTTGTGAAATACATACAGTTGAACAAAAAATGATGTGTTGTCAGGAAAGGAAATCCTGCTGCTGCTGACATATTTTAAAAAAAAGGAAAAAAAAAAGACAAAAGCCACAGGTCAAGATATGGCCAGACTAGTTATTGTTTGTTCCGTTTTATCTGTCAGATACTCTTTCCTCTCTCGGTACTAGTACTGAGCTTTAAGAACTGTAAAACAACTTTCGGTTAAAACTTTGTGGTAATTACATATGTTAGAGGTTTAGAGTACTTCTTTTGTCTGTTAACTTTTATGTTTAATAAACAGTCTTGTTCTGCACCTTTTTTGGTAAAGACAAAATATATCTTGTCAGAAAGATGAGCCCATGTAAATGACACTTGAGGAGCTGAAGATCATTTGCAAAATAGTATGAACAAGCCCAGTTTTTCTGTGTGTTTCTGTTTGTAGTGAATCTGTTTACAACAACCACTTTCAAATTGAAATTTAACTTCTAATTGTTAGTCCCAATGTGAGTTGAAAACTTTTTTTTTACAGTTTGCAAAAGCTACCTTAAACCATGGTACCACTTCAGTACTGAATGCAATGCACTCACTACAGACTGAATGTTAGCGTGATATTTCTTGATTGTTTTTAAAGCAAAGTTCCATGAGGTAAAAATGGTTTCATGTTAATGTAGACAACTGAGAATTAAAGCTTATATACCACATAATGGAATGAAATACCTGCTCTCTCTATTGTGTGGAATATCCTGGTGAATATTGTAAAGACACATTTAAAATTGTATTGACTCCAGAGTCATAAATAGCTTTTAGAAGATGACCTGTGTTCTTTTTTTTTCTTTTTTTTTTTAATATCATCAAATGGATATAGCAAAAGATCTGTATTTTGCCCTAGAACAAAGTCATCCGAAGAAGGGAAAAACATTGAATGTTAGTTTTCTTTTTGCCTTTTTCTAGCAGTTCAAGTAGCAATTCCAGCAGCAGAAAGGAGGATGGTAGTGCTCCCTCAAATTCTTTCATCCCTTCTTTTCCTCGGGCTCCAAGCACTTCGGATTCTGTACGAGTGAAATGTAGAGAAATGCTCTCGGCAGCTCTCAGAACAGGAGGTGAGCTTTATAGACTATATTTTCAAGTTTAACTGTTTCCTCCTTCTTCATTTCAGTCCTTCCCACTCTGTTCTTCCCCTGCCCCTGTTTATTGTACCCTTCATGTCCAATTGTGTGTACATACCCGTAGGCCAGTACACCCAATCTGCAAGTAACTGAGTAATCTTGGCAACATGGGAATGTACTGAAATACTTTTTTGTTGCTGCTGATACGGGACATTTTGTGGCTTCTGTTCATCTGATATCTTGCCTACAATGGAACTTCTTTTCAGGAAGTTATTTCCTCTGTAATGCCTCATTTGAATCTTCGAATGGAAGCTGCTATATTTTTGTCTCATCTCTGACTGAGAATGACACTGTATACATGACTGCCCTTCTTACTCCAGAGGTCCTGTGAGCCTTCAGATTCTGGTTTTTGAAGGCTGCCTTTCTGTTTTGATTTAACCTTGAAGTTTCATTCATATAATCACAGTAAGAGTCTTTCTTGCATTGTTCGATCTTCATGCCTTATAGGCATCTGCAAATTGCTTTACTGTTTTTTGTTGTTGTTATTGGTTTTTCCCCCATCATGTACACTTGGGTGTCTTTAAACTGACAAATTGAATGATGTACTTGATAGTGAGCAAATAAAAAGTTGGACTCCTCAGAATGACCTGAATTCCGTCTTTTGGGTCCTTCTATTCTACCAGAATTTACGACCCAGCTCCCATTTCTCTATTCTTAGCTTACAGTAACCTGAGCAGACTTCTGAAATTATCTTTTTTATTCTCTTCACTCTTTTGTTCTTTGCTTTTAATTAACATCAATTCCAACACAGACAATAATCAGTGCTGACTAAAGACCATGAATTTATGGTCCTCTGGATAAGTAGTGCATATGCTTTAAGAATATTCGTGATCAGAAAGTTGCATGTAGCATCTTAGTATTCATAATTATGTGTAGTTGGAATTTTAGCTAGGTTTCCAAGAATTCTTTTCATAACGTTACCTCTCATTATACATGTTAACTGATCATCCATAGGTCTAATGCCAATCTCAAAAGATAAGGTTATTTTCTAGTATTATGGCCTTCTGCTTGAGATCAAGGAGAAATGGTGTTTGGATTATTCATTGAACTGCACCCGTGTTAGAATGAGGAGGAGGAAAACACATACTGTGTCCAATTTGTCCTAAGCTGTGTTGGAAAGGCAGCTGTCTATGAGGAAGGGTTTTGGTCAGAGAGAATAAACAATTACCTGGGGATATTTTAGATCGTGCTGCATTGTCTTCGATATTGCTGTGGTTTATTTCTTCAAATTTTTATGTTTTATGACCCTTCACTGCTTTGAATGTTTTTTAGCAATAATATTGTTTGTTATTTAATTACTATGTTTCTAATGAAATCTTTCTCTTGCATGCATGCAAAAAATTAATTGCATAGCTTTTATTGTGTGGACTGAAAGAATTGATAAAACCTGATGAAGAATATTTTCTCTTTATAATAACCTATTCTACACACAGATGCACTG
>VXAL01012277.1:0-44195 GCA_013399475.1 Chauna torquata
TATGATTCTATGATTCTAGATGGTATATATGGAATTCATAACGAGGAATGTGCGGAATAAGGAATTTGTGCACATCTGTTTTGAATGTTATGGGCACTTTGCTCATGTCTGCCTCTTGAGAATAGCAAATGAATTTGAGTTTTTGTGTCATACTTCTTCACTGCATATTTTCTCAGTATGTTTAGATGTATTTACATATTTATGCATCTGTATGTCTCCCCATGTACCTCCATCTGCACTCAACCTCTGAAGAACAGAAGCATTCCTATTTTGCAAAGTTTTGAGGGAGGTCTCCAAGCTATCCTGCTCACCAAGAAAGAACAAAATAATACAAAAAATAATGCCTAGACCAGTTTTCTTCTATTGAGATTGAATGCAAAAAAGTCTGTCCACATCACCCCTCTGCCCATATCTACCTGGATATCAGTTAACTGATGACTAGCTAACCATTTGGCACCTTGGCTAGTTTAAATTCCTCGTTAGGTAACAATAAATAACTAGAAAAATGTTCAGGTGGCTTTATATGGCATTCCTTAGAATAGTGGTAACACCACAGCTGTTTGAGCAAAATGAAGTGACTGCCAAGCAATGAAAAGCCTTTTCATTTTCTCAAGAACATTTCTGCCTCTTTTTTTTTTTTTNCATCAAGGGTTGGAATCTAGTCTTCAGGTGAGTGTAGAGTAATCTAGTTGGTCTAGGTCAGCCTGCTACATAGTAGAAAAATAGAGAGGAGCCCTGTACTCCTGGGATTTGGTTGCAGGGTTTTGGTTGCTGCTGGAGAGAAAAATTAGTTGTTGCAAAAGATATTTTGATTTTATTTTTTAATCTTTTTATCTTTTCTGGGAAGTTACCACTGTGCAAAGTGCCTAGCTTGGATGATGCCTTCTAGCTATATGCACTTAACAGAGCTAGTCTAAAAAAATATGCAATAACAAGGTCACTACTGCTTTCCTTTCCTGTGCTTCAGACTAGAAAGACTGTTGCTGGGAATGCTTGGTCAAGAAAGATGGTGTCTCTGTGATAATAATATGATTACGTAAACCCATGTGGTTACCATTTTACTTAATGTAAAAGCACGTGCTCTGTGTGCAGTTTGACAATAAGACTGCGGCAGACATTTTGTACTCACTTTTCCACCCTTCCGTTTCATCATTCATTCAGTCTTTCACCTTGCCATCTGTATCACTCCTCCTTTTTCACCTCTTCATTGCAAACTATGTTCTGTTCTGTTTTACCAGAAACTGCTGCTTAGTTACTCTCGTACTGTCCTTTGGGGCTTTGAAACAGCAATATTCAAACGGAAGGATACCCTAACATCAAGTTGAAGTGTTGAGCTCTGGTGGGCTGGTGCTGAGCTGCCACCCTTTCCCTGTACCCAAGCCACAGGTCAGACAACAACATTAATATATTCTGCTTATCAAGTTTTGAGAGAACAACAACAAAAAAGAGGTATTGTAGGTTTTAACTGCATATGTTAGAAGTCATTTCCTCTTAAACCTCATACTACATCAATGAGTCCAGCTCCAAGGATTCCTGCATTCTGTCACTACCAATTATGTTCACTAAATAATTCAAAGCTATATTGTTTCCAAAGCTAATGCTAAGATATATGTTCACCAAAGGGAAAGGTCAAACACTTTCCCATTTTACTAATATTTTCAAATACAATGAAGCATCATTAGAATCCTAGTAGGTCTCAATGCTGTCTTGCTAAATTAACATGTATTCTTGAGAAGAAGCAGAAGATATTTGAGAAAGACTTACCATGACATTTTCCTTTTGTCCTTAAATTAACTGACAGTTGTTCCTTCCTGACCATGTTTCATTTTGCAGGGATGTTGTACCTGGTTTTAGTGATGCACTGGAAGTGTAATATTACCAAGGCTGCAAGCGAAAAGAGTTTCATTTCAGGCATTCACCTTTCCAGTTAGAAACACTTTTAAATCTCGTGTGAAATAAGAAGAACATATCAAAATAAAGTTGTTCGAATTATGGCTATGTGCAGCCTACAGGTAAATTATGAAAATCCCTACAGTATGTAGCTCCTGAAATTAATAATATTATTTAAAATGTTGGATAAAATTTCAATTTTATCTAAGTCTGTGAGCTAGAATAATTCAAAAAGGCAACATTAGGAGGTATACTTATTGCTATTGCAGGAGTTGTAAAATGTGCAGGAAGCCCACTGTGAAGGTTCTCTACTGACAGTGCTTGGAAAAGATGCATTCATTCCTGACTTGTGAACAACATAGTTTATATTTGTTTATGAAAAATTTGCTTACGTTGTCAGAAAAGACTGAAAAGACTGCATATAGAAGCCGAAGGGAAGTTAAGGCATTTAGGTACCTATAAGCCTGGGGCTACTCCAATGTGATGATTGATTCAAGCACTTCCTGGCCATGGGTATTCAAGGTCTGGCTCCCTGTGCAGTTGATAGAGAGAAGTAGTTACAGCTTCTGAGTTTAGGACCTGCTATGGGACTGACAGTAGCCTTCAGGCTATTCTGGACATCCTGGTCAGCATCTCTCTGTACCTTTTGATGCCATAATACCTTTAGGTTTTCTGGGTCAAACTGTAATAGATGTAGCATGACATTCTCAAAACTGCCAAAGGTTTCTTCCTTTAATGAACAAATCAGTATTCTTTCAGTTATTGATATGAGAAGGCAGTTGTGCTCAGTATTAAGGATGCGTATAGAAATAATTTTTTTAAAATTAATAAAGTACTCATAATAAATTGTTTTAAGTTCTAAGAATTCAATTGTTTGCTTGTAATTGTGTATAACATTTCCCACTGACATTGTCATACATATCTATTATACATGCTGATCTTGTTGGTAATGTACTTTAGAGTATCTACTAATCAACTGTTAACTCTTCAAAAGTGTTTATGATTTTCTCTTCCATGCAGAGTGAAGACAAAGAGGGCTTATTTATCATATGAAAATGTATATGAACTAAAAATTGAAGTAAGCCATGTGGGTAGGTATTGGTGTATGCTCTTTCATCTGTTTTGAACACATTCTTTTACCTCTTTTTTCAGTACTAATGAGTTTAAAGGCAACCTGTGTCAAGTATCATCATGCTTAAAGAGACAAAGGAAGACAGTTTCTAAGAATACTAAGAATATTGCTGCTTTAGTATTACATTTTATTGACTGATCCATTGGTTTCTTTATTGCAGTAAAACAGGATCACAGAATCACAGAATGGTTTAGGCTGAAAGGTCTAGTGGTCATCATGTCCAGCCCCACTGCTCAAGCAGGGTCACCTAGAGCTAATTGCCCGGGACCATGTCCAGGTGGTTTGAATACCTCGAAGGAGGGAGACTCCACAACCTTCTGGGGCAGTGTGTGGCACCTGTGCCAGTGCTCATTCACTCTCACAATAAAAAAGGATTTCCTGATGTTCAGAGGGAACCTCCTGTGTTTCAGCTTGTGCCGGTTGCCTTTTGGCCTGTCGCTAGGCACCACTGAAAATAGCCTGGCTCCGTCCTCTGTGCTACCTCCCTTCAGGTATTTATAGACATTGATGAGATTCCCCCTGAGCCTTCTCTTCTCCAGGCTGAACAGTCCCAGCTCTCAGGCTTTCCTCATATGAGGGGTGCTCCAGTCCCTTAAACCATCTCCAAGGTCCTTCACTAGACTCTCCATCTCTCTCTTGGTTAGTAACATGGCCTCCAGTAAAGGTATCTACATGGCAAGCTCGAATTCATTATTTTAGAGAGTTTCTTTCTTTCTTTATACTTCCTTTTTTCTGTCTTTCTGGCTACTGTCTTTTTGTATTTCTGTAGAAGCTGATTTCCCACAGCTTTTTTTCTCACTTTTTGCCCTCAGCATTACAGATGCCTGTGGCATATTGGTTTCTTTCTCCTTTCAAAACCTTCACCTTTGTTATTGCTCCCCTATTATTCCCATTTTCTTCTAACCTGTTCCACGCCTGACTATATTTCTTACTATAGTTCTGATTGTATTGCCCCCTGGAGTTTGTAGGATGTAACCCTGGGCTCCTGTCTGAGATTCTCAGGGAGCATCAGTCACAGTCAGCTAAAACTAGATCCAAGCTTTCTTTAGTTTTTCCTTTGGCCTTTTAAAACATCGGACTATACTGTACAGTGTCACTACCAATCTCTTCACAGACTGAGCCCATGTTCTCCTGATGGGTGGCTAGGTCTATGTAGGGTGAAACAGCTTCTGCCTGGAAGTACCAGAGATGATTTTTAAGAGGAAAAAATCACCTGTTCTGCAATGTCTGTCTCCTATAATTCCCATTAAAAATCTCAATCTCTTCTGCCATTGTATCTGAAACCTTTGCTTCTGTTCAAAGATAGCAGCTTATCCTGTTCTCTGAAGTGTTTCTCTCGTTTGGCTGGTGTTTGTGGACTCACAAAGTGTTACGTTGTGTGCGGACTCGCAAAGGCCACAAATCCACTACGTCCCTTCCTTTCTATCTCTGTGCTACTTTGACAGGGATAGAATACTGCAAAATGATAAGAGCCAGATCCATGGCACACTTGGCCTTGTAATTATTCTTCCACATATTTTTATTTTAAATTACTTTGTTGTGCTACTTTGCCTATTCCATCTACTTGTTGCTTGTTATAATCTTAGGGTGTTTGAGTTTGTGTTTTGGCTGCATTGTGTAGGGCCCCAAGCCAAGGATCTCTAATACTTGTTTGGATAGTGAGTTCTACTATCATATTTAAATACTTAAATTTTTAAATATTTTTGCATGGTTTTGAGGAAATATTTTAATATTCAATTTGTCCTGGTTACTCTGAAGTAAGAAAAATACATCCTGTTTTTTTCATGGTCAGTGCTACTCACACTATTCCTTTTAGACCCAAGGTAGGCAGAACAGGATGGACTGTGTGGAAGATAATGGATGACAGAAAAGGAGTGCTGAATCATAGGAAGGGTGGCAAACCACAGCAATCCAAGTAAAGCCAAATGATGTTGGGAAAAACACTCATCAGATTGGGTCTGGACATTTATACATGCCGTATTGTAAAGAGGCATTTCTGAGTGAAAAACAGCCCTCTGCTGTTAATACAGGAAGTGGAGAAAGGGAAAATGAGAAAAAGAAGATTTTCCTTTTATTTTACCTTGTAATACATATACCTTGGGTCTGTTTTTTTTGTTTTTTTCTTTTTTTGTTTGTTTGTTTGTTTCTCTTAAAGTTTATAGTGTTTCATTTCATTTTTCTTATTTTCATTTTTTTCAAATATTTTCATTCTTTCATCTCACATTTGTTACCCTCAGCCCATCAGTATTAACTGAGATGCTTAGTATTTCCAGTTTCATTTCAATGGGTACACTTGATAGAACAAAGTATTATTCAAAACAATCAGGATGGACAGAATCTTCCCTGGCACTTTTCAAAGGACTCTTTCTCAGTGTTACAGAAAGAGAAATATTTTGGCTGACTGTCTTTAACTTCTGCCTACTTTGCAGTCTTTGATATTTGGGAATTATCCCAAGTACTGTCCTCTTCTCTAAGGGGCTTTATGAATAAGAAATGTCTCCTGCACAAAGCAGTGTTGCTTTAGGGGAAGAATTTTTGCTTGGCATGTTGATATGCTTTATGTTTATGTGGTGGGTTTCAGTACTTTTTAATTGTCACTTTGATGGTTTTCTTTGGACTATTAATAAAAAATGGGGATTGGGGAATACTGCTGATCCCACTCCAAAACAAATATTGCTACAGAAAGAACTAATATGGATTTTTTATTTTTTTAATTATTATTATTATTTTTTAATCTGCTTGGACTGTAAAGGACTGAAAAGAAAATGGTAGTGGATTTACTAATAGATTCTTTTTTTCACTTTTATTTTGCTTTAGCCCTTCAGGTAGTGGCACTGTAGCAGATTTGTTGCACACACTAGTGTTGCTAACTGTCCTGACCCCTTTGACATACAGTGAACACGTTTCTTATCATGTGCGTCAGAGTGAATTCCATTTCTGCATTCTGATTCTTTCTTTTTCACTTTGAAGTTCACTCTTTTCCTCCTGTCAGAGCTAAATACTAGGACTAAAATAGTCAAATACACATGCATAGGAAAGTGTAAGTTTCTCTGAAATGTTATGAAGTTCTTACAATTCTGAACATTTTGTTCCAAAAATACTGATTAAAATTAGGCTCAGAGTTTACTAGCAATCATTGCCTCTGTAGCAAAGGATGTATTTCTGAAATTAAATATTAGCCTTAAATGTATAATTAATTCTAGCAAACAATTAGCTTTTAGAAACTTCTTCCATTTCTATTCTGTAATAAGCTCAGATTACAGTGAACAGTATCATCAGAACTCCAGCTGTCTCTTGACTTTGTCCCAGTTCTAACCCTGCTCCTATGAAATTGGTGTTGGTTTTGGCACATGCAGTATCACACATTTGCCCAATGACATCAACATTACTTGCATCCTGAAATGCAGCTGTCTTTCTCTTCTTCTGAGTCCAGACTGACTACTCATACCTTAGCCATTCTAGGCCCCCATCTACAAGACATCTTTAAAAACAAAGAAGCCATGGTTTTGGTAATTGTTTTGGGTCTTGGACTTCAGACGTGGAAGGGATAAATTGCAAGCGTCTTTTCTTCATCCAAGTTAAAGTGGGTAAGAACCATAAGGTGAACACCAACTCCAAAAATCAGGACTCACCACTGGCTTTGTAAAAGGACTCACTGCCCAACGTCTCTGACACAAGCATTAGAAGAAATGGATATTCAATGGGTTTCAATGTCGTTTCAAATTCATAAAATAAACTACTATTGGAGTTGCTGGGACTGCTAAGTATTTTTGAAAATCTACTTTTTACATAGTTTTTTTCAGAAGCATTACATTAAAATTTTTCTTCCATAGACAATAGCGCACTTGTTTTGCTGTTGCTCCCAAGCCAGGGAAAGTATGTTGTGGGCTTTTTCTAAACAGTATTGTTGCTTCTGAGGTTCATAATTTCACTTCCAATCTGGTTTACTGGTTCTACTTTCCTCCAAAGAAGAAAGAATTTCTTTATTCCCTTGTGAGACTGTTTAACTGAGAAGTATTAGAAAATTTAGCTTATAACAATAATGACTATTTACAGAATATAAAATATTCACAAAAATTAACCAAACTTACTGCTGTCTCAATAATAATAACATGGAAGATCTTTAACTTGGGGACATATGTTGGGCCACTCTTATTAATTTTAAAGGTTAGGATGTTTTATTTTTTTTCTTTGAGGAATTGTTTTCTTCCTTTCTACCTAATAAAACATTCTCAAATATGTAGAACTGTGCATAAATTACTAATTCAGGTAAACATTATATCACCCAGGCTGTCTAGGCAACTGCACTCTCATCTGAACTTTTCACCAAGTAACAGGCAAACATTTTCTCATGGCAAGAGATGGTAGAGAGATGAGGAAATATTAATTAATAATAATGACAATTACAACAGCAGGCCTCTCTCGGGATTTTCAGTATAATGACCAAGGGCTAGAAGGAGCTGCTTTGAATGGAAGACTTGTGGCCAGAATCCCTAAACCAGTCAGGCATTGACTCCAAACAGGTAGACTTCAGTCATTTCTGAGGCACAGAGTATTTTAGATTGTCAATAATGGAATACTTACAAGTCATTAGACCCCCCATGTGCAAGGCTGTGTTCTGATTTAGACAACCCACTTCAGTCTTCCTTGGCAAAATGCACCAAGCATGGAAAACTGAACATTTGGCTTTCCAACACAGAGAGCTTTTGAACCACAGGCATTTAAATATCACATCTGAGAAAACAGAGAAACACATTAGAAGTTATACCTAAGGAATTCCCTTCCCTTGACAAAACTAAGAAATTGAATACTCTGCCTCTCCCTTTCTTCCTTGTGGTCCAAAGTACTCTAGAACCATGAGACAAGCATTCACACTCATGGAAAACTGGGAGATTGGAGAATCATAGGATCAGAGAATATCCTGAGTTGGAAGGGACGCACAAGAATCAACGAGTCCACACAGGCTCCTGGCTCCACACAGGGCCACCTGTGTCAAACCGTATATCTGAGAGCGTTGTCCAAACTCTTCTTGAACTCCAGCAGGCTTGGTGCTGTGATCACTTCCCTGGGGAGCCTGTTCCAGTGCCCAACCACCCTCTCAGTGAAGAACCTTTTCCTACTATCCAGCCTGAACCTCCCCTGCCACAGCTTCATGCTGTTCCCTCGGGTCCTATCGCTGTTCACCAGAGAGAAGAGACAAGTGCCTCACCCTCCACTCTGCCTCATGAGGAAGTTGAAGGCCACCATGAAGCCTCCCCTCAGTCTCCTCTTCTCTAGGCAGAAAGAACCAAGTGACCTCAGTCACTCCTTATACATCTTCTCCTCTAGACCCTTCACCATCTTTATTGGCCTAAATGGCCTTTAGAGAAGGCCATTTATGTTGAAATGCAGCTGCAGCACAGTCTTATCTTTTGAGTTCTTGGCAAAGAAGACTCTCTTTTCTTCTGAAAAAAAAAAAAAAAAAAAAGCAGAAAAAAGCAGCATTGTGCCTGTATTTTGTGTATGCTCTCTTGAGAGGGAACAAGCTAGGCTTAAATTTTGAAAATCATCTGACCTTAGCACAGCCCCATCCTGAAAGAGGAGGGAGTCCCGGGAGTGAAATCCTTCCTTTCCAGCAGCATGTTAATTTGGCAAGTCTTTTGGAAGCCTGCATTAGACATGGAGAACCTTCTTCTTGTAAGAGCTTCCCACCAGATTTTATGGATTTCAATCCAAAGCTAACAGCTTTTGAAGAGTCTCCTCCTACACTTTTTTCTCCTTTGGCAGCCTCTACACTAGTCATATGGAGCAAGGGATGGTATTTCAAAATGTTGTGGCTGGCTTGTACAACCCTATTGACCACCTTCTGAATGAACATTGCAGCAATATTTTATATGGCTGTTGTCTAGGGGTCTTTTAAGAATTCCCAATCATTAAGATTTTGCCTTAGACAAGCAGGTGAAATTAGCAGAATGAGATCTTTAAACAAGTTAACAAAAGATTCTTTTGGCAAATCAATACAGACTTTTGCTTCATGTGCAGCTCTGGTAAGAGAAGACAACAAAACAGGAGGATGTCTGAGGATAAAGAATAATATGGAAACAACTATAAATGCCATTCCTTACATTAATAGTTCACTCTTACTTCAAAAGCTATGTTCAGTTGTGGGTACTTCATCTCAAAAAGCATAATGCAGAACTAATTGAGCTTCAACAGGAATGAATAAGGGTATGGAAAAATGTTTGTAAAAAGGGAGGCTGAATTAATTGAGGCTTAGAGTTTAGGCATGTGGCTGTTGTAGTTCAAAGTAATGCTGAAACCGCCATTGGTCTTAATGGAACAATATCAATGAGCAAACCAATTGAAGGTGACACAATAAAAAGGTGTAAAATAAAGAAAGGATACTGTGAAAGTGAATATGCAACCACTTTACAAACAGGAGCTAGGAACACTGGATAGTAGCAATTAAGCTTAAGCCCTCGGATGAAATTAATGTTTCTGCTCCACATTCACAATTAGGTTATGCTTCTCACTGCCATCAGAAGATTGAAGGCTAGCAGCCTTAGCAGCAGTTAGAAGATGGGCTACTTTATTAGAAAGGAGAAGACACTGAGTTACAATGGTACTTCTAAAAGATCACCAAATTGTAAAGGCTTTGGGACTCTTCCAAACACTCGTATCTTGAGGCATTTAGCATCTTCTACCTAACAGACCGGGAGAAAACACTGGTAAGTTTTGAACTTTTAAATTGCTGCTTTATGGTTTCTTACACAAGAGGTGTAAGATGACAGCCCTTCTCTCAAGAGGAGAAAGTTTTTTAGGGTGTTCTGGATCTATCAGACGACTTGTGTTTCTACAGCCTTGCGGAGGAAAACTCTCCTATGGTCTGTTTCTTCTGAAACAATTGCCAAAAGCTGAGGATGCTGCACTTGTGCATTGTTCATTTCTTATGCAGCTTAAGAAATTCCTCAAGAGGCTTCATCTGTTCAATAATGAAGGAAAGGAAGTCCTGGCACCCTGGACTGTTGTTTGGTCAGTGCAGTGAAGTAGTGTTTGTTCTCATGAGTCTCCTTATTTTAATGGTCTCCTTCATCTCTTTGTCCCTTAGCCTCTCCCCACAGCCACATCCAAATCTTACTTTTAAATTTTATTTGCTTCCCTGTCCCCTTCTGTAACTCTATCTTCACAGGGTTGATCATTGTCATTCCTTTTTGTGCAGTCACATGGTAACATTCTCAAAAAGGGCCCTCTTAAAGCCAAACAACGTAAGCCTCTTTTTTTGTTTTGAATTACATGTGTGTATTAAATCACCACTGGCAGTAACAAAACCGACTCATCTGCACTTTTCAGACATTGGTGATGCATTCTTTGATGTCAGCTTTACAGACTCTTGCTTGTGGCATCACACAGGAGTTCTTATTGCCTATGGTCATGATTAGAAACAAATGTCTATTTCCTATTCAGTGATCCCAAGAAAATGTATGGTGGAAGCTATGTTTTAATGAGCTTATTTTTACAGGAATTTTGCTCCTTTTTGGCTTTCATTTTACCTCTGTTTCTGTATGTGGCAACAATTTTGTCTTCTGCTTGCCACTAACTTCACAAAGGTGCTTGTCAATCATAATGTTTTCAAGTGGTTGTTTGCTTTTTTATTGCCTTTACAAAGTGGACTGTGGAAAAGGAGGTGGGAAAAAAAAATAGTCTCAATCAAAACCAGGAAGGAGGAAAAAATAGAGGAGAAGATGACCTTTTTTAAAATATTACCCAGATGAAAAGAAACTATAAAGAATAAAAAGTATGACTCTCAATCTGTATAACATTCTAATCCAGGGTTCTTTCCACGGCCTTCCACCCAGATATTGCCTATCACAGTGCAACTGCACGATTTAACTTGACAATTGTCTGCTTTGACTAGCATGTCAGATTAGCTAACTTCCTGAAGTACCTTCCAAACTAACTTCTTAGATAAATCTGTGTTTCAGCACATCACATAGCTATTGCATAGGCATTAGTGCAGTATGGCTACCACCTGGCCAAGAAGACAAGGATTTTTTTTTTTGTATATTATCTTCGTATTTCTCTCAGTTTAACACATTTTGGTTTCTCTTCAATTTAACTTTACCAGTGAATTATGTGAGACTTACCAGGAATTACAGCAGCAGTATAACACTATTGTCACAGATGTGAATGAGCTCCAGTTTAGCATAGATCTTCCCTTACCTTATTTTCAGCATTTCTAAAGAATAAATGATATCAATACATTTTATGAGCTCAGGATTAGTATCAAATTTGGTAAGTTTTAAGCACTCAGCATACTTCAATCATAATTAGAAAAATCAGTGCTGCTCCTGTCATTGCTGCAATAGATCAATTGACATAACAGATGAATAAATTCATGAACAGGGAGGAATGAAAATGTTTCTAACATTAGTTAGTAATGACTGTATTTCACCATAGGTGGATCTAAAAGAAAGATATCTGAGTCATTTATGCTAAGCTTGTTTTTTTTTTTGTTTTGTTTTTGTTTTTGTTTTTTTTCCTACAAAGAAATTTTTCTTCTATCTCCATGACAGGCAGCTTGATGCCTTTGATTTATTGTGGCAGGACCTTATGCTTCTGACTGCTACTTGTAACCAGAAACACTGTTTTTTTTTTTTCTTTCTTTTTTTTTTTTTTTTTTAACAATGTTCTGTGTTAGAATCAGGTGATTGATTTGATTCCAGTTTAGTTTTACTTGTCAGATTGCAGGTTGCAAACATAGGCTGAGTGTAGGAGATGCATGACTAGCATTGGCTGACTCAGAAGCTGACCGTGCCAAGGGAATTTTATTACTTGCTACTAAAAGAAAGTGAATTTTTAGAAATGTTGCTCAAATTTTTACTCAGGTCTTAAGCAAACACCTGTGTTTACAGAGTCTGTCTCTTACCTTTAAATCAGTTATGTGAACACATTCATTTCATTTTCCATCCACTATAACTGTGAAGGAGACATCCACAAAGATGCCAACTTTGTTTCGTTCTTAGATATTGCTAAAAATACCATGTCTTCTAACAATAAATTCCAAAAGCTGGTAAAGAATTATGTTTAAAATGAAACAAAAAAAAAACAAAAAAAGCAAACACACCTCTCTCCCTTTATCTATGTAAAACACGCTGCCTGATAATTCTAAGACTTTTCTTCTAGTTTGAGGCATAGGACAAATAAGGCCTCATGATTTTACCTTTTATAGTTTTAGCTCAACCTAAATTAAACAGTTGCAGCCTTTTTCCTTGCAATGACATATTGAGAATCTCTCACTTTGTTGATGGTTTTCTGGTTGTTTTTGAACTCCTACGGCGGGATGTCCCCTGTTACTTTTCATCTGATGTAGTCTGCTTTAGTTACAGTCAATAGAGTGAAGCATAGGGTTTTTCTGCCACCATTAGGGTAGGAGGCATACTGCAGTAGCTCAGAAGCAGTATGTTGGAGGGGCTTGTAAAAAGGCAGAAGAATAAAGACAAAAGCAGTGCTTTCTTATTCCTGAAGGGCTTTCAAATTTATATAGCCAAAATAAAAGAAGCTAGAGCCCCTTGTTCTCGTCTTGCAGCTCAGAATCAAGGCAAAAGGGCGTCATTGCAGGTGAAATAACAATGAATACAGTGACTGAAAACTTAGATACTCACAAGCTCTAAGTGACACATATAGTAAGAACATTGCATTTGCTCTGGAATCAGCAAGTGACATTACAGCAGATTATGAGCTGAGATTCCTGGTATAGAAATCAGTTTGCTGTGATTAGTTAGGAAGTACAGTATAACTAAGTTAAAATTGGATTATATCCAATCACTGAACAGAAATTGAGTGCCCCATCTTTGACACTCATCTGCCAGGAATGATCTGCATTTTTCTCACTCTGAGCTTTTGGTTTGTCGTGACGTGTTAGTAAAGCTTGCTGCAAATCCAGCCACTGTCTGAATGGAGTCCAAGTCAACCTGTGACCCCTTGGCTTGTCAACCAAAAACTGTGAGCTAGCGAAACCAGGAGATGTATTTCCAGGGTCCTGTCTTCATCAAAGATGAAATTGTTCAGCATCCCGCTTGCTGTTCAGAATCAACCATTGTTACTCCTTCACCTGTGCCAAAGTAAAAGGTGACATGCTTACTCAAGTTCGTAATACAAAATGCAGTCACAAGAGAAAATAAAATGTTTTCAGTGAAATACCTTCGGTAAATGCAGAAGGGTATGAGAAATGGCCAACTTGAGAAAAGATTTATTATATTTTATATAATTATAGAAAATGGCTATATAGAAGCATGTTTTCTTTTTCTTTCACAAACCTGTTCATATGCAGATTTCTTCTGGAAACGGTTTACAGATATGATTATAAGTGGAAAGAAGGGTTTAGCTTTGTAGGTTAAGAGCTGGGGAGCTGTGAAGGGGCTGTTCTTACATGAACCTGCATGCTGCATGACCTGTATAAAACCTATAGTACATTACTGATAGGACTTCAATTATGAAAGATTTATCAAAAAAAGACATTGCTGTGCACCTGCTCACAACAATTAAAGACTTGAACTAGCATCCTCAGAACTATTTCAAGATTTCAGGAAAATGTGATCCCTTTAGAAATGCTCAGCAATATCCAGTAGCACATAGTATTCACGGAGGAATCTGATTCTTAGATTAGTACAGCACCATGAATACTCCATGTCCCCTTCCCTCCCTACAGTGTTCTACATATGTGAGACTGTCTCTGAAAAAGATGATCTAAAGTACCATTAAGGAGACTGTTCCATACCCTTTGGTAAGCTTTGGATGAGGACAGAGAGAAGATTACCAAGTTGTTTGAAACTCTGATAACGAGAAACATCTGCTGCCCCAGAAAGTGGGAATACAGGCTGGCAAGGCTGATATGAGAATAATGTGCTTTGACTCTTTGCTGCATTGCTGCATTGAATACTTTTGTTTTCACAATCAGCTTCCTTTTTTTCTTTTTTTTGGGGGGGGGGGAGTGATAAAAAAAAGAAAACTTGTTTGTTTGCGTGATTTCCCTTTTCTTTTATATAGGATCTTATCAGCCACAGCTAGAAATGTCACATTATTGGAATTGATTTTTGTAAATTTGTGCTGTATTTGCTTTTGTTGCAGTGAGGGGCTTGTTTTGATTTTTTTTTTCCCTCAGACTGATTACTAACATTTTCACAGAAATCAGTATAGATGATCTCAAGATTCTGAGATTTGCAGCCAATAACATATGAAACAAACATTGTCTTCTCAACACTTTAAAGAAGACATGGCTATGAGGAATCCTTTCTATTTCTTGTAGCACCAGAAAAGTGTCCCTTCACCGTAGTACAGTACAAGAGAAGCTGGGTCAGATCAAGTATCCATTCAACCCCGTATCTTGTATTTTCTGGGAGCAGTAAGAAATGTTCAGGGAAAAACCATTGAGACATGGGTGATAGGGTGTACTCATATATTACACATAACACTTCCACAGTTAGTCCTGAGAAGGACTCATAGCTCTCCCTGTGCTCTTTCTCCATGGCAGTAGCATGATCACACTGGGAAACCTAGATTTTGCTTCTGATTCAGTGGCTTATCAGTTATTGGCAAGTCACTACATATTGTTCTGCCTTGGTTTACCCATCTGTAAAATGGCAGTGATGCTTTTGCCTTTGAAAAAAAGTTCTGGGAGCTGGAGTAAAAGGAAAAAGTACGAGTACTTAAGGCTGGAGCATTCATCTTTATGCCACTGGCCACCTCTAACAGTTTTGTCTCCATCTTGCTGCCTGACTCCATTAAAATCTGATCTGAAAACTCATTTTTCTCTCTTTCATATATTTCTGATTTTCTTTCCTCCTGCCTATTTATTCATTGTTTATCTCTGTAATTGTATTATTGAACAGTTTTACAGATTTCTCAAATAATAATTAAACTGCTACTCTGTATCTAATAAGTCTTCCCTGTATGGCGTATTGAACAAGCCTCACACTTCTATTATCCCATAGGGTCAGATTTATCCACACTACAGTGAGCAAGTAAAATTGGACCTCCTTCTTCTGTTGAAATGTTACCTCCTGGATAGGTTTGCCACTACAGGAAGAAAATATGTAACAATCCCTTAGCTCTTGAGTTATTCTGGGGAAAGAAGATTAAATTTTCACCAGAAACTTTTGGAACCCATCTGGCTGTGGCTTGCTACATAAGGACTGTCCATGATCTTTCCTCTATAGCAAGACCAATATTTTGGCCCATACTGGTCATCTTTTTAGCAGCCTTCTTGAGAAGAAACCACAGCCTCAATATGGTTCTGAAGTAGAGCCAGATGGAAGTGCAAGCATAGCGTGTGAGCATTTGTCACTACAGGTATGATTACAACAGAAGCTTAACATTCCTCTTCTGCTCTATAAGGTACGTTTCTGTCCTCATCTAAGTGTAATTTATTTAAAAAGTTGCTAAAGTTGACAGGCCAATGGGAACAGTGGCTCTGAGGGGAACACAGTTCTATATGCATCTTTAAACAAGGTTAACTCTACATTGTGCTGTCTGGAGATTGTCCATGGTACATCTAGGATTGAGGATGCAGGGTTACTGCTAGAGGAAGGATGACATCATACGAAATAAAGCCTTAGGACCTTCATTCTTGGCTGGGTGCAATATCCTGCTCCTAGAACACTGGACTGCATTGTGCTGGGCAAGAGATGTGTTTTTGCTGCTTTTCTCATTTCACTTAAATTATTACAATTTACATGAAGATTTTCTTGATCTCTCTCCATTAACACCAATTCTATTGCTCAGGATCTTTGGGGATTACCTTCCCTCACCAACTTTATAGCAAAATTTGCTTGAACAATTATTATTTTTTAAATTATTTTTAAAAACTGCTCCCCTGTAGGAAATCCACAGGCCAGCTGTGAGTGAGTGACGGTTATGAGGAAACATACGATCCTTCGCTGAGGCACACTACTGAAGTTCAGAATATAATATACATGTATGATATTTCTAAAATTATTATATCATACAGCTTTCCTTAAGCTCTCTTCATTTCCATGCCTTCTCCTTCTCCATGAGGTGCTAAGATTTTATGACAGAAAATTTTTTGAGACGGTGACTGTCCATTTGTAAGAGTTGCTTCCTTGCCCAGATTCAGCCCTAACTGGCCTTTTGTTGCAAATCTTCTTGGATAATATATAGTGAAACCCAGGTTTACATGAAAACATGCACGAAAGTAATGGAAAATGTCTTGCTAGGCTTATCTTACTTAGGTGATGTCAGGAACCTGATACCAGTGTTTAACTTCTTTAACACTGCTTTATTCACTCAAATGAATCAAAATTCTGAGAATTTTTTCTTCCAGGAAAAAATAAAAAATAAAAAGCAGAGATAATTAATTCCATGTGAGTTTGTTGTTGTTTTTTAAATCTAGCACTGAATTATAAAAACAGCATGGGAATACAAACAAACACAGAGTAGCACCAATAGTATTGCATCCACGAATTAAACTGTCCAGTTTAGTTGATTGCATTAGAAAATTTGGTATCAGAAGTAGTGCATGTAGAGAAATTGGATCCTCAGGAGGCCTAGCTGTTTGGGATATTTCCTAGTCTACATAGAGGAAGCTGGGTAAGTTGACATAATAAGATTTGTCATTGACTGAGAAGGCAGCACCTCCTTTTGATTAACAGAGTGATAAGGCAAGATCACTTTGGAATTGTAAATTTATTGGATTAGAAGTGGCTTAAGCTGCGCGATGAAAATATGCATGCACGACGCACCTGGGTTGGTGCAATCCCAAGCACAAATACAAGCTGGGCGGAGAAGGGATTGACAGCAGCACTGAGGAGAAGGAGTTGGGGGTGTTGGTGGATGAGAAGCTCAACATGAGCTAGCAATGTGTGCTTGCAGCCCAGAAAGCCAGCCATGTCCTGGGCTGCATCAGAAGAAGCATGGCCAGCATGTCAGGGGAGGTGACTCTCCCCCTCTACTCCGCTCTCGTGAGACCTAGAGTACTGCGTTCAGCTCTGGGGCCCCTAACATAAGAAGGACATCGACCTGTTGGAGCTAATCCAGAAGAGGGCCACGAAGGTGATCAGAGGGCTGGAGCACCTGTCCTATGAAGACAAGCTGAGAGAGCTGGGGTTGTTTAGCCTGGAGAAGAGAAGGCTCTGGGGAGACTTTATAGTGGCCTTCCAGTACCTAAAGGGGGCCTACAAGAAAGCTGGAGAGGGACTTTTTACAAGGGCATGTAGTGACAGGACAAGGGGTAATGGCTTTAAACTAAAAGATGGCAGATTCAGGTTAGAGATACGTAAGAAATTCTTTACTATGAGGGTGGTGAGGCACTGAAACAGGTTGTCCAGAGAAGTTGTGGATGCCTCATCCCTGGAATTGTTCAATGCCAGGTTGGATGGGGCTTTGAGCAACCTGATTTAGTGGAAAGTGTCCCTGTCCATGGCAAGGGGGATGGAACTAGATGATCTTTAAGCTCCCTTCCAACCCAAATCATTCCATTCTATGATTCTAAAATATTCTCTTGGAACACTTATGTGTTGGGTTCTGATGCTAAAGATCTTTGAGATTTTTATACAGTCTCTGTGAGGTTACTAATACTATTAGTAGGGAAGTAAGATAAACAGATGTGAAATAATATTTCACCAGTGGAATAAATGCTCCTAATTTATAGTGGTATACGTCTATTTAGTGCTTTAAATTGATATAAAGCTGAATAAGGCACCAAAGAGTGTATCTGAGGGGACATGAGCATTTTCAAAAGTGATACCTTTAAAATCTGCACAGATTGTTCTGCCAAAGACAGGATGTTGTACATAGAGAAGGAATAACGAGCTGTTAGACTAACTTTGTGAAAGTGGTCTTTGATCCTAGTAATAAAGAACACTGATTTTACATCTTCATTCTGTTTAGGTAGCCCTACAGTTTTAATAACAGTTTGAAAAAGACTAGTTAGAATCATTTAACAACAGGATCCTCATGAATGGGACCTTCCTCACACAATGGTCAACAGCTTGTAGTATGGGCTGCCTGTCTCCCACACTGGTCAGGAAACTTCCTTCCTTTTTGTATCTCTCTCTTATGCTTGTTGGCTCAGTGTCTGCAATAGGTGCAGCTGCACCAAAACGGTGGACATGTTAGATGGTGCCCAGAACCCTACTGCAATCACCAGCTATGTCAGTGTATGTCTAGGCTCCTCATGGATCACATGGATCACATCCACTAGTCTCAATGATAGGGCTTGATTGGATCATTGCCTCTCCCACAAAATGGTCACAACTGTCTCACATGGCCAGTCTTAGATCTCTGTCCTCCGTAAGTGTCTTGACTGCCAATGCTCACACCCAGAAAAGCCCACACTGCTTTTCTATACCCACAGACCGGAGAGTGAGGGATCTGAAGATCACCTGCTGAAGCATAAGACAGTTCAATCGTACAAAGTCTTTATGACTATGAGAGGCAGGAAAGCAGAGACAGAACTGAAGTACTGTCAGAACTGAAGTGATGGGGGTTATTAGAGGTGCATGTTGTAGCCATGAGAACCTGGCAATCAACAGAACAGCTGTGTTCTCCCTTTCCATTTTCTTTGATATTTTTTAGGATTTGGTTGAAGACAGATATTTTTGTTATGTACAACATTTTTGGAAGGGAAAGTAGGGGAGTTTAAAATCTTCATTTCATTAAGCAACCATTTTCCTCTGGAAAGACATTTTTGCTAGACATTTTTTTCTTGCTCTATCCACTGGATAGGTAGCAAAACAGAGAAAAAGTGTTCTTGACGGGAAATATTAAGGGAGAAAGGTGAAGCACACAGTTATCTTAGCATAATTACTTCCCCAGAAAATAATAATAGACTACAGTATATAGATTCAGTTTTCAGTTTTCTTTCTTTCAGATACATATATTCTGCAGTGAAAGCTATCCAGTTTATAGAAATTACTTTCAGAAGAGGGGAGGTGGTGGTGGTGGTGGTGGGGGAGCAGAATTTGTATGAAATTCGTCTCAGGGCCTTTCTGTGTTGCAGCTGTTTTTAAAAATGCTTGGTGTGTGCATGAATGTCAGGACTGGAAAAATGCCACCAAAATATTTCTCCCCACAACTAAATTAAAAATATAAAAAGTGGTTTATAATTGAAGGAGAAACTCCTCCAACCCTCACTCAAGTGAAAGAAGATAGATAGATACTTCAAAATAGAAAATTATTATGGTTTCTGATTCACAGGAAACCATCCAATCAAAAATTCATTTACTTTACCTCAAGTGAACTAGATGACTCTTTATATAGATTCCTATCCATTTGTGCTAACAATGCCAGCAGCACATCTGAATCAACTTTAAGGTCAGCCTGCCACAGCTTCAAGTTTTACAAGACAGTCCAAAGTGAAGAAGCAAATGGCAAAAACTTTCAAAAACCTCTAAGGTTGGGGAAGTCGGGGTATAATCAGATACAAAAAGAAAAAGGGAATGATTTTCCATTTTATGTCCTCATGGGTTAGTACAGTTTTGAGCAACTATTCTGAAATGATCAGGCAATCTCATTAGCATTGCTTTGCCTCTGAAGTGACTACAGAGTCTATCCTTAAGCACACACATGCGCAGTTTAGGTTGAGTGTAGTGAATAACATAACCTTATGTTATTCTGATACTGTAATTACTCACTGTTTGTAGCGACTTGTCTAGCCTTCAATTCTTTTGGGTCTAATGGGAGTTAGCCTGGCAAACTATATAGATCATTCTCACTAGACCACAGTAATAATGTCATTCATAAATTGAAGCAATCTGTCCAAACCATATTCCATAACTTGTGCTTATCCCCAAGGTACTACTGGCTAAACTATGTACACTGAACAGCATAATGGCATTGCTTAGCCAGCCTGAATAATTAATTCCTAGGGGCCAAATTCAATACTGTAGAAACTCCAGGTGGGTAATGGCATTGCACCAGGGTGAAATTCAACTAAATGCATCTGATAACCTAAGTTATGGATGATGGCAGGTAGAGTTTTTGTTGACTAACAAGGAGAAAGGCATTAGGATTGTGTTATCCTTCTAGTAGTTGAGGTGCCCAGAAAGTGAAAATTGCTTCCAGGGAAAATTGCATCATAAAATGTATCCTAAATTTGCATAAGAAACACACACATGAATTTTCATTGGAGAAAGTTTTCAGAAGAATCAAGATGTCAGTTTTCAAATTACTGCTCTTTCATTCCCAACAAGCAATAAAAATCTATGGGCAAATTCCAGGAGCAAGAATCCTGACTTTCCAAGTCCTTCATGTGCTTTGTTCTCTCTTCTCTTGGAAACTATAAGCCAGGAAGATAGACCATACATGCATCACCTTTCCATCAGCCTATCTATAGAAAAGCAAATCAGGCTTGCGGCTAGCAACCTATCAGTTTCCTTTTTGCCTCTGAAAGCCAAATTTGTCCAGCTCAGCAACATTTTTATGGTGAAAAAAATTAGACTTGTTAGAAAGGACTTTTAATTTGGAACTGCACATGCACAGAAACATCAAAGGAATTATAATCCCCACCCTCAACAACCAGGGAGATTCAAAAAAACAGAAAAACAAACAAACAGCAACAACAGAACAACAAAAAAAAAAAAAAAAAAAAAAAAACACCCTTATTCTCCTNAAAGTTTGCTTTCATAAGCATTCTTCTCACATTCTTGCAGCCACACTTGAAAGGCACTGCACCTTACTGCAAGTTGAAAATGGTTTGAGAAGAGGCATCCAATCAGAGGTAAGGGTAAAGCAAGGAAACTGTCTGTCTTCTTGTTCCCTTGTAAATCTACAAACTCTCATGCTGCTGCTGGCTTCATATGTGACTACTTAATCCTACCCTCTTTCAGGCCATGTGACTTTAGGAGGATGTTGCTTTTGCAGTACATTAATTAGCTTTGGAACAGGTAGCAATTTTTTTCCTAAAGGTTACATGTCAGGAAGTCTCACAGCAAATATATAAAAGCTTTTAATGAACATCTTTTTCTTTTTCTTTTTTTTTTTTTTTTTAAAAGGAATACATTGTTTATGGAACAAGTTTCAGAGGTGATGAATCTATTTCGTACAAAATATTAAATAATTGTAATGGAGCAGAAGGCCTATCTTTTGTGAAGAAATTAGAGAAAGACCCAAAAGGCGAGGTAGCAAGGAAAGTATTAAGATATGGTGCTTCATTTTCTTGCCACTCTATTTCAAATTCCCATCCCAGTAGGTGCTGTTGAAGTGGAAAAATAAGTTAAAAGTGAAGAGGAGATAATAAATGCCATCCATACTGAGGACCTGCATCCTAAACTGCAAGAGAAAAATGGAAACAACTAGAAGCTAGTACTTTAGTATGTTCACAATAGAAAGTTGATTCTTTTATATGGAGTGCATGATAAAAATTGCAAGGCTTTAAACCATGAGAAAGGAATCAAGCTCTGTTCAGTATAACTAGTTTTGCCTACCATAAATCCGGATAAGTAACACTTGATTGAATAAATGTGGAAAATATTGATAAGGGAACAATTCAGGGAAGGAGAAACTGAACAGAAACTTGTACTTGGTCTGGCCGGGATAGATTTAACTTTCTCCACAGCAGCCCATACAGTGCTGTGCTCTGCGCTTTTAGCTAGAACACCACTGATATCACACCAGTGTTTTGTCTACTGCTGAGCCGTGCTGGCATAGCATCCAGACTCTCCAAAAACCACAAACCCAGTGGGCTGGGGGTGGGCAGCAGTTGGGAGGGGACATCACCAGGGCAGCTGACCTGAACCGACCAAAGGGATATTCCATACCATATGATGTCACACTCAGCAATAAAAGCTGGGAAAGGGGAAGGAGAAGGGGGGGCTCTCGTTATGAAGACATCTGTCCTCCCGAACAACTGCTACGGGTATGGAGGCTCTGCTTCCCAGGATGTGGCCAAACACCGCTCTTTGACGGGAAGTAGAGAATTTTTTTCTGTTTTGGCTTCCACACAGCCTTTGCTTGTATTTTTTTTTTTTCTTTTTCCCTTTAGTTAAATTATCCTTATCTCAACCCTTGAGCCTTTTTTTTCTTCGTATTTTCTCCCCCTCATCTTTTGAGGAGGGGGAATGAGAGAGCGGTTGTGGTGGAGTTCCACTGCTCAGCTGGGTAAAACCACCATAAAACTGGAAAAATATTTCCCGTGGTTGTTGCCTAGGTAAAAAAAGGTAAGTTTGCTCTTCTCAGAGTCACACTTTTCTTCTAACTTCTACTTGCAGTGGCCAATACAGGTGAATTGCTAGGGTTGAACTGTCCAGCTTCCTAGAAGAAATGTTTGTATTGAACTCATATTTGAACTCTGTATTTGGAAGGAGCAAAAAAGGGGGATGGAGCCTAGAAAGTGACAGTGTCCTACAGCTACCTTTTGGCTTGCTAATGCAGAGCTTTTCATGATTCCCCATGGTGATGAAATGCAACTGTACTGATCTCCTTCATCAGTCAATGATCCCAGGCCAGAAATGTTAACTATTAATACCACTTGTCATGAAGTCATCATGATGCTTTCAAAGGCTTTGTATATCTTTCTTACTTTCTATTAGTCAGAGTAATCTTTGCAGAATAGTAGATTACCAGAGACAATCTTTAGATTTACCTATTTTTACAATCTCATCCAATGACAAATTTATTTATTTATTTATTTACTGCTTCGGGTGTACATTTATTCTCCCAAACAAATTTGGTACAAGCAGATAATATTTATATGGTCTATCAGTATTTTTCCATTATGAAAGCATGTTGGATGAACTGTATGGCATCTGTAACAGAATGGGTAAGATTGGCCTCCTCTAATTTTGCCTTTGTTTAGAAGGGGGATAAGTGTAAGTCCTGCCTTAGTAATTTGGCCTCCTTCTATAATAAGGTCACCCACTGCTGCGAATGGAATTATATGTTTCACTTGAAAGAAGCAGCAATATATTTTATTAATATATTGTAGCAATCTAACAGCTTAATCAGTGACTTAACAAGATTCCAGATGGCAAGGTACACTACGTTATTTACTAAAGCTTCAAAGAACACTTCATTATGAACTACATAAAAGACATTACATAAAAGACATTACATACTACACAGAAGCTACATAATGGACCAGGTCAGATGACATTACATCGAGGAGACTCTCCCATTGAGTTATGGGATTCGGATTCCAAACTCCAAGGAGTCTATATACAACTGGATCCTCTCCCATTCTCAGATGTAAGAGTGAACTCCTTTTGCTTTCTCCAAACTGCTCCACAGAGGAGTCTGGGTACAGCCGAATCCACCTTCAGTCCCAGACTTGTCCCAAACTTGGTCAATGGGTTAGCAAAGCTCTGCAAGTTTTCTGCCGGCTGTTAGCTCATTACAGGCATCAATCTAAAATATGACTTAGCAAAGTATACAAAGTTTCAGTATGCTATTAGTCACTTACCAATGATCTGTTGTGGCAAGAGTTCTCTTGACTTCCTTGAGAGGCAGCCCTACTTGAGGAGAGGTCCTGTCATGCAGCCTGCTGTTGTGCAGGACAGCTCAAAGAGCTCTTGGGCTGTTTATTATTTATGGGGTAAGATGATTCACTCATAGTCATACTGTTTATCAGCCAATCTTGGTGGGCACATTGCTCAAATTAGCCCTCAGCTGTTGAGCAAGGTGTTTGAATGTTAGTCACTCACATTAATTCCTCCAGTATCTGGTTTGAGCCAGACAATAACCAGTACTGTGGTTGCTGAGCAAGTCTCAGCAATTAGCCCTCAGCTGCTGAACAAGTGCTTTGGGTGAAATAGTCAGACTGAAAGGAGGAGGGTGAAAGCAGGGGGAGCAGGGGAAGCTTGCTGTCACATCTGCTTGGTGGATGAAGGGAAGATGGTGAAAGTAATCTTTCTGGATTTTAGTAATGCTTTAGATACTGTCCCTCAAAGCATCCTTCTGGACAAACTAGTCCAACTGTGAGATAAACAGGTTCATGCTATGCTAGGAGATGAACCGACTCAATGGTAGAGCTCAAAGGGTCCTAGTGAATGGGGCTACAACTGGCTAGCAGCTAGTCGCTAGCAGTGTTCCCCAGGGCTCAATTCTAGAGCCAGTTCTGTTCAACACTTTTGTTAATGAACTGGATGCAGGAGTTGAATGCATTCTCAGCAACTTTGCTGATGATACTAAACTGGGAAGTGCTGTTGACTCTCTGGAAGGACGAGAGGCCTTGCAGAGGGATGTAGATAGACTGGACAACTGGGCAATCATCAATGGCATGAAGTTCAACAAAGGTAAATGCCAGGTGCTGCACCTGGGACAGAGTAATGCTGGACACAGGCACAGGCTGGGAGATGAGTGGCTAGAGAGCAGCACTGCAGAAAGGGTTCTGAGGTTTCTGGTCGACAGCAGGCTCAACATGAGTCAGCAGTGCGCCCTGGCAGCCAAGAGGGCTAACCACGTTTTGGGGTGTATTAAACACAACATAGCCAGCCAGTCAAAAGAGGTGATTCTCCTGCTACATTTACCATAGTTGTGGCCTCACCTTGAATATTATGTGCAGTTCTGGGCTCCACAACATAAAAAGAATGTTAAGGTACTTGAATGCATCCAGATAATGCTCTCAATAATGCTTTAACTTTTGATAGCCCTGAAGTAATCAAGCAGTTGGATTAGATGATCTTTGAAGGTCCCTTCCAACGGAACTACACTATTCTGTTGTGTTTCCTGGAGCATATGCATTCATTGCTTCAAAAGGAATTGCATTTGTTAAGCTTTGGGACGGCTCTAGGTGCTGGTCGTCCCTGTCATCATCTGCTGATTATTCAGTCTTTTTGACAACAATTGCCCAGCCACAGGTTGTTGGAGCATGGCAGAGCATCTCTGATGGATGACTTGCATGCAGCATGTGATGAGATGTGCTACAATACCCATTCTTCACAATGTGGAAGCTGCTTGGAGCCAGCTTACTTGTCCTCACTGCAAAATCCATAGTGTCATTCCATGATACCAGTTGGGGTTCTTGTGTGGGATTACAGATTGCAAGTGAATTCCTGCAAAGTGTCAAAGAGTTCCTGTAAAAGCCCACATTCCTTTCCCAGTTTGGACAAGATCTGGTAAGTATGCTTTCTTTTCATGAATTCTAGGATTACAACCTTTCTCTTGCCTGCAAAGCCAGTATTTTGTACCCCAACGTGTATGGCAGTCATACAGCATGTATATTCTATAGATGTTTATCCCAAAGAAAGGTGCTATTCATGAATTTTAGTGAATCTTATCTGGGTACCATGATTGCATTGGGCAAATACACTATAGCCATAACACAAGCAAAGGTAGTTGTACTTTCTGCAGTGATTATGACTTACTTTTTTGTGGCTGTTATGGAGGCATGGGAGGCAAACCCAATAACATGTCATAGAATCATAGAATAGTTTGGGTGGGAAGGGATCTTAATGACCATCTAATTCCACCCCCCCTGCCATGGGCAAGAACTCCTTCCACTAGATCAGGTTGCTTAAAGTCCCAAACAACCTGGCCTTGAACACTTCTAGGGATGGGGCATTTACAACTTCTCTGGGCAACCTATTCCAGTGCCTCACCACCCTCATTGTAAAGAATTTCTTCCTTATATCTAATCTAAATCTACGCTCTTTTAGTTTAAAACCATTACCCCTTGTCCTGTCACTACACTCCCTGATAAATGGTCCCTCTCCAGCTTTCTTGTAGGCCCCCTTTAGGTACTGGAATGCCATCTTTCCAGAGTCCTTTTCATTAGATCATTTAGGAAGGTCTTTGTCCTCACGTTGCTCTTGATTAACTTCTAATAAAGCAACTTGCATGTAGTGTATAGAAATTTGTCAAGTAGCCTCTCTCAATGACCTGTTTTCATTTGTTTTTCTGTTGTTCAAATGTGAATTTGAGGAGATTTGGCATATTAATGAGCCTAGTTGAAAACTGGCTCTTGTGACCTGTCATTGTGTTCTTGGAATGAATGCTTTTGTTACATCCTGAGATGTATCTTCAAGTAACTATTGATGTCTCCCTCCAAACATTGAATGCTACATCAATTATATGAATTTCCACATCTTCATGTAGTGCTAGTGACCAGACACATTCCTCAGGCTCTGCAAATGCCTTGTTAACACCATTCATTCTTTGAACTAGACTCATTTAATCAATAAAACAGACAGATGGCTTGATATGGTTTCAGGAGGGATCAGATTCTGTCTTACCCTTTATCTAAAGGGTTTTTTTTTTTTTTTTTAACGATCCATCTGATATTGCCTTGCACTCAACATGTCTGTGGGATTTGCTTGTTCTTCTTCACTGTCCAACTTTCTGCTTCAAGCAACAATTAATAAGTTTCCAAATAACTTCTCATCTGCTTTGAAAATTACTTCATTGCTGACTTACTTACAATCTGTTTCTTTCTGTAGGTGTCTGTGGTGGTTTTACCCTGCTGGGCAGCCAAACTGCACCACAACTGCTCTCTCACTCCCCCTCCTCAAAGGAAGCGGAGGAGGAAATATGATGGCAAACGGCTCAAGGGTTGAGATAAGAACAAGAAGGTTACACATCGATTACTGTCATGGGCAAAACAGACTCAACATAAGGAGATTAATATGATTTATTACCATCACTAACAGACTAGAGCAGTGAGAAACTAAAAGCAAACTAAAAACACCTTCCCCCTCTCCACCCTCTTCTACCTCCTCCCCCCAAGCGGTGCAGGGGAATGGGGAATGGGGGCTCTGGTCAGCCTATATCGCTGCGTCTCTGCCGCTCCTTCAAGGTCACTCTCTGCCCCTGCTCCAATGTGGGGTCCCTCCCACGGGATGCCGTCCTTCCCAAATGGATCCTGCATGGGCTTCCCACAGGCTGCAGCTCTTTGAGAGCTGTTCCAATATGGGTCCGTACCACGGGGTCCATCCTTCAGGAGCAAACTGCTCCAACATTGGTCCCCCACAGGTGGCAGCTCCCACCAGATCACCTGCTTCTGCATGGGCTCCTCTCTACCAGCTGCAGGTCCAGCCTGGAGTCTACTCCTACCGGGGCTCTCTGTGTGTTGCAGCCTCCTTCAGGTCAGATCCACCTGCTCCACCATGGGCTCCTCCATGGGCTACAATGTGGAAATCTACTCCACTGTGGTACACCATGGGCTGCTGGGGGACAACTTACTCTACCATGGTCCTCACCACAGGCTGCAGGGGAACTTCTGCTCCGGCGCCTGGAGCACCTCCTGCCCCTCCTTCTTCACTGACCTTGGTGTCTGCAGGGCTGTTCCTCACTCTTCTCACTCCCAGCTGCTGTTGCGCAGCAGTTTTTTTTTCCCTTTCTTAAATATGCTGTCACAGAGGTGCAACCAACATTACTCATTGGCTCAGGTCTGGTCAGCAGCAGGTCCCTTTTGGAGCCAGCTGAAAAGTAGTTTTTATCTAACATGAGGCAGCTTCTGGAATCTTCTCACAGAATCCACCCCTGTGGCCCCCCTGCTACCAAACCTTTACCACGTAAACCTGATACACTGTCTGGAGAAAAAGAAAAAAGAAAAAAAAAAGGAAGAAGAAATTTCTATTTAGTCATCTGGACATGACATTTCTGATAGTCTAACCATCAGAACTGTACATGTAAACATTGTATGCTTGCTCCCCCATTCTCTGTGCTTTGAAGTACATCTAGTAATAACTAGTAGATCCGGCTACCCACCTATTCTACAGCATTTCGAATAAAGATGCAGCATCTCCTCAGTCCTTGCAAACATTAGGTATCTGCACGATTTAACTTCAAGTTATATGGCTGTATTGTATCTCTCTCTTGTCTCAGGCAAGTGCTTCAGTGCTCAACAGTTAGATAGCTACTGACAGTTTCTTGCTTGAGAGTCCTCCAAAGGAGCTTGAAGAGTCAAGGTGGAAATTATTTCCATGCTAATCTAAAAAAATTCCTCATATATCACATTGTGAATGGGATATAATGATGTCGCCCTTCAGAACTGCAATTTGATTGCAAATCTGGGATGTACTCAGAGGCATATTCTATGCATTAATGTCCCAAACTGACAGCAGGTTGGCATTAAGCTATTTCAAATTTTCATGAATTATACGAGTTTACTTAATTGGCAGAATGTTTGTTGGATTTTCTGCTGCTGCTTAATGCCAGGGAGCATGCTTATGCTTTAAACTGTCAATAGAATTGCAGATATTGTGAGTGTCACAGAACTTTGCCAACATTGTGCCCATAGGAGTAGAAATAGCACCTGCATAACTCCCCTGATACTCCATTATTGACTTTTCACTTTAATTATTGTCTTTGGTTATTGGAGAAACTCCTGCAGTGGAAAGGTTGTTGCCTATAAAAAAAAAAAGACCAATAATCCATACACTAAGCCTGTCTGATTCAAATTTTGACTCATGACATTTGACTGCCTTTTCTCAAACACAAATGAATGTTCATTGAGTTGAATGGAAGTGCAGCAATTACAAATGCTAGAAGATTGAAATCATCCAGGACTCTTTTTATTTTTGTTCTTTTTTTTCTATCATCTTTTCTCATCTGGATATGTGACTTTAGCTGAGCTAATCACTTTCTGGGTTACCGGACTTGCTATTGCATACTGTAAGGGAATCTTTTAGAGGCATAGCTGGGATCAGTCACCTCAAGTGCATTATGGTCCCCTGTGCTTTAGTTGCTCCTGCACAGTTTCTATCAAGATACAGTAATCAGCTGCACATATTGTTTAATGCTTTTATAAAGTCAAAAAAATCTATTTTTAGTTGGAATATAGTGTTTGGGATATGGAAAGGCTTTACAGTGCATTATATTACCTTCAGCTTCAGTGAAGCAAGAATTTGCTTAATATTCAATTGTTGGGGGGAGGTGTCCGCACCACCAAAGAAAGGACAGCTGTTAATAGCCCAGGAGGAAATCTACTTAGTGAGTCAGTTCAATGTACTGTATTGGCTACCTGAATCTACTTACAGGATCAGTTCAAAGTCTTTAATCTTGGTTAAACCAGTGGGTAGCTGAAGGCACAAGAAGGTTTGACTTAATCCCTCTTCCTTCTCAGTGAGTATCTAAAGGGAGTAGAAGAGAGTCTACTCTTCTAAGCTCAGCTAAAGGAAGCAGAGCTGGCTGACAATTAGATTGGCAGTCAGAAAGCTGTAAGCATCTAACACAACTAGACTCCACATTGTAAAGGAAACTCTTAGAACAACTGTAGTAAGTAGATCAATATCTGTATGATTTCCTTTCCTGTGACTTCATAAACTCTTGCAACTGTATTTTCTATCTGGAATTTTGTCAATCAATATTTTTATTTCCTTTCTGCTAATGTGACTTGAGGTAAGCATGAAGTCAAGGTGGTTGTTTATCCCTAAGGCACCCTATGCTTATGAGTGGCAATCTTTAAAACTGTGGTACCAGGACCAAATTAGAATCTACTGAATAAAATATTTTTAACCAGGATACCCCAAAATAACATGGTCAACCTCCTCTCCATGGAATATTTACTGTCCTTACCTTTTTGGCAGTACTAATATTCTTTTAGTGCTCCAGGTGTTCACCTCTGTTCTATTTGGCTAAGTAATTAGCAAACTGGCCATTCCTTAAGGCAAATATGTTTTCCCATCTTTGCACAGGCTTGCTTGAAGATAATTGTAGGAAACAACCCTCCTGGTGACAGGAGTAATTAAAGCAAGTTCCCAGACTGTAGATTAATGGGGTAAGTTCCTCAAGACCCAGGATCCCACAGCATTATGTATGCTTTACCACTCTACTTTGTTGGTACCACACTGTTAATGAATCTGGATCTTGCATCTTAGGCTACCCATCTTGTTGTTTTCACAGGAGTTTCTGTTGACTAAAGGGTAACAATTCAGTCCCTAGTTTATTTCCACTGATATTCTAAGGATTTTAGCAAAATAAGAGCAAAAAGATCCAAGTTGCAAAAAGAAGTAGGAAGTACCCGACACACCGGTATTTCTAAGCAATCCATTTGAGAACATATAAACCAATTTGTCTTGTTTCCTAGATAATTGTAGTAACTGGAAGTTGTGCATAAAGCAGCACTTAATTCCCCAATTCCAGAATGATTAGAAAGCATTCCTTGATAACAGTCTTTCAAGAAAAGGCATCTGAAAAAGATAGTTCAGAAAACCATTGGCCATTTTGTCTGCAGAGATGAAGCGCAATGTGTGGAGGGTCTTCTTCATGTTTTTTNGCCTCATGCTGTTAAGCAGCAGAGCAGCAGTTGCTATGGGTTGACTTGTCATTTTAGAAATCCACTTGCTCAGAACACAGGGTTAAATGGCTTTTTGCATTTTGTTTGTTTTCTGGAGGGCAGTCTTAGCATTTGAGTGACTACTCTTCAGTGGGCTTCTTCAGTACACTAATAGCAATTACACACATGTGTCCAGAGATGGAGAGACTTCTCTATATTTTTAAACAAACTGTTTCTTGGTGTTTCATTATTCTGTTCCACTGCAACAGAAGGTTTCTGCTCAGTAAGTGCCTACCCCTGTGATAGTCTTAAAATACTGTACTTGATAACTGCAGGAGAACAAACAAAGCAAAAAGGAAGGGGGAATTGACTAGAGCATAAAACTGAAAGTTAATAATTAAGTGTACATAGCAGATAGGATAGAAGAAAGATTGCACATATAGAAGTTCATGTTAACAGCTCCAGTTAAGCACAATGATTTTGAATGGGATGTTTGGCATAAGGAGGGTGTGAAAATCCTTCAGAGAACGAACAGATGAGTAAACAAAAAGTAAAAATTCTAAAGGGAAGAGTTACATTGGAATCACTAGCACAGATGCGTTATTAGGAATTTTGGTCTTTCTTGATTGCTGTCTAGGAAATTTGCAATTTTCCCAGCCTCCTGAGAAGGAGCATTATCTTTCTCCTGGCAGATCTTGAGTCCTGCAGCAGATGATGAAGATATTTCTGCAACAAGTACATGTCTCCACTATACTCCATGTGCAGAAGAGGCAACTGGGTACATGGACTAACTGGTCAGAAATATGATTTTTTTTTTTTTCACTGAAAATTTTAAAAAGAAGACAAAACAAAACCATTGCTTTCAGAAACGTTGTGGTTTGTAGATCAGAAAAAAAAAAAAGGTCATCTTTCAAGACTGAAACCATTTCGTCTTTCATTATTTTCACCAACCCCATTCAATGAAACAACACTAATTTTGAGACCCCACAACATTTATTGAGAATTATTGGTTAAGGAGTAAAGGGCCAAATAAAATCAGAACATGGATATTTTTCACAAACTATTTCCCCTCCTCCTTTATTTTTATCATTTTCCATTAAAACAAAGTTTAAAAAAAGCTCCCCGCAACAGTTTTGTTGAAAAGAGAAAGCATGTTTCAAGATATACTGGACAGCAGTTTCCTTCCAAGGGTTCAACTGTGCTTTTTTATGGCCAAAAAAAAAAAAAAAAAAGGAAGAAAGGAAGATGGCAAGTAAAATGGACATTTCACTTTACTGTAGTATTTGCTTCCCCAAATCCACACAGCAATAGCGCATGCATTAAGTTACTTCTCAGTATAGAGAAGTATATAGTATAATCTGAAAACTCCTCCTGCTAGAAATGTCCAATTTACAACCAATATTTTTCAGTAAACCTGGAAACTGGTAATAGCATTTAGATGAAGCTGGAGAAAACCTTAGTGGCATTTAGACCTACATTTTCTCTTCAAAAGAACTTGGTATGCTGTGGAGTTCAGTAACTAGACCAGACAGAGACAGACTTTTCAGGAACAGACACGTCTATCTTTTTGAGGCCTGATGTGACCAGTCTGTCTTTACATTTCATGCCATGGCACAGGAGACACATGCCTGTGGCTTATCATTTCATAGTGCTGTCACTCAGTGTTGTCTCTGGTGGAAAGGGCATGCCTGCCACATAGGGCTGTGACTCTCTGAGGTTGTCTTTAGTTCCTCATGACTGGCATTTATGTTTAAATACAAGTCATTGTTCTTTAGTAGTACTTCATCAGTGCTTTGCAGGAGCAAAAATGAATGCAAGTTGTGAGACAGGAAAATTTTATCTTGGGTCTACTTTACAGATTCCTTACCTTCACAATTGAAGGCTGAGAGGGGAATTTTAAAGTGTGGTCTTTGAGTAATGTATCTGAACTGCTAGTAGTCACAGAAACAGGAGAAGGTGTTGGCAGTTGTATATCATGATGGAAATGCCAGGAACTAAATAAAAGTACCTCACCTCCCTAGTAACTTTGTGCATTGCTCCTCAGGAAATGGGCTTTCTGCTTCACCTTTCCGGCAGGTAGAACCTTACTCCTTGTCATACCAGTAAGGAGGTCAGAGAGACTAGATCCATCCTTCACTGTGTTGAAGGCAAACACAAGTGGAGGTAAGGCTCAGTGGCTGGAGTGAAAGACTGTTGTAAGCAAAATTGGCTAGCAGTTAGGAATGCTGACTGGAGGAGGATATTTCTGTAGCTTCTTTTGTCTCTCCATATCCTGAATACTTGGATGATAGGGAAGATAAACCTGACAAGCTGTTGCTTTCCCCCTTCACTGTGATCAGATAGATGAGAAAGGTATAATACTGAGGTGCTTAATCAATTTAAGAGGAGCAGACAGGTGAAGGGAAAGGATAGGAAGCATTAAAAGTATGAAAAGGAAGGAACTTGGGTGAGAGATAAGTAAACTTTAGAAAGTGGTGGAAAATAGTCAAGGGTAGAAGAAATCCTGAGGTGTACTGTACAGGAAAACCTTTTATTTTTTTTTTACTGTATTTTATTTTATTTTATTTATTATTTTATTTTACCTCATTAGATAACTCCAAGCCAAACAAGTCCTAGAGGAATTATCCGTCTCCACACCGTGTTCCACATGACGATGTGACAGGCTGCACAGTAAGGTGATGGGGGGAATGTCAGACCCACATGAAATCAACCAGGGCACAAACCTCCCTGGGAATGCTTACATACTGGGATGCTGAGCACTCTGGGATGATTTTTTTCTGTCTCCTTGTTGCAGCTGTGCCCTATAACTAATTAGTAATAATTTAGGCATCAAGAGAGAGACCCTTTTTAGTGCCTGGTATATTCTTCTGGGGTGAAGGAAGCAGTGGCAACTTTTTCCTCTGCCTGATTCATCACAGTGTCTGAATGTGGGTTTCCTACATTCCTGGGTACTTGCTGGTTTCTCTGCTTTTTTTTACTCAATAGCCTTGAGGAAGACACTTTATCATTTTATTAACCCAAAAAGAGTAATAATTGTTCGGAGTTTGTGTTGTTGTGATGTGGTGAAATGACAGGTAGTGGAGCGTGTGTAATTGTCCACCTCTGTTGGTGTTGTGACAACGTTACATTGACTCTGGTGTGAGGAATTCTTTTTGTTGATGGACTTTGTGAAGACTGTGTGATGAGTATGTATTTCAATGATAATTCTTACAATTCTTAAATAATCTGGAAGTCTTACATGACAAACATATTAATGTTCACAACGTGTCTGCACAATGTGATGGTAAACACCACTATTGCAAATCCAGTATATAATGTTTACAAAAATACAAACTTTCTTGTACAGTGACTGAGCTTAGAGATTTAAAGAGGATTTTTAATGTCTTCTCACACACAGCTTGAAATACAAACATCACAAATAAAAACTCATTGTATCAAATGAAATCAGATGATCAAACTTAACACAAGGACATTTTCTCAAGAAATAAGTTCTGAGCTAGCAGAAAGTAGCACACAAAATGGATAAACACAAAGAAGAGTGAATCAAAACCTCCAAATCAAAAAAAGTGATATAAATGTTTTATGCAAGGTTCTAGGGATGTGTATTTCAAAGATGATATATTCCTGGGAATAGTTCAGTGGTGTTTGTTAAAATGGTTATAGAGTAGGAATCTGAGCAGTTCCCCCAAAATCCTGCTGCAAAAGAGGACACTTTTATCTATCATGTGAGCCAATATGTGTGGCTTATAATGGACAGTGGTAATACTCTACTCTTTGGTGATGTTTATGAACATTTTATTAATATTTTATTTAAAGTTAATGGATATTTCACCAAACTTTCCTCACATGTTAATAAGCATTTGTTAAACTTTTAATTCCAGGGGCTGCAAACTGATAAATCATTTCTAATAAAGCTTGTCAAAATTTGCCTTTTTTGTCTTTCATAAGTCTTTGAATATATTTTAACACATACTAGGGGAAAAGAACTCTGCAAAATCCATGGATTTTTCCATTAGAACATTTCAAGTTATTTTTCATCTTTCATAGCTGTACTTTTAGGCGTGAAGTACCAACTTTTTGCCTTCAGAACTCCTGTAAAAATTGTTCCAGTGTGGCCCAGCAGTGAGGTGAGATGCTGTTTAAGGAGGACACATGAACCTGGCTACTACTGGTGTGTGCACAAATATGTTTTGTGTGCACAGACATGTATGTGTGCACAAATATGTCACAGGCAAGGTCTTCCTTTTATTTCTGGATACATTTCAGACTTCAGAACTCACTGCTTTGTACTTTTCTGGTCTGCTTCTCACTGCTGTACCAGGTACTCCAATGATGGCTGTACAAACCTATATATTTGCAGAATTTATACTATAAACATTGGAAGTTGAAAGAAAAAGAGGAAGGTTCACACTGTCTGAATTTTAGTCATCCAATTTAGCTGCTTAGAATTATTTTTCTGGAAGTCTCTTCATTAATGCCATGGGGAATATCTACCAGGAAATTCAGACATGGCAAGTGTCCCATCATTGATGCCTATATACTCTGAAACACCTGGTAAACATTCTGGTAGCCTAAGAGAATTCACTATGGGAGAAGAAACCTTTACTTTCTTTGCAAAAAAAAATTTACGAGAAAATGTTCATAGTATGCTATGCAGGGCTGACACAGGGGGAAAAATAGAGGATTGTTTGCTAATTCATTCAAATAATTTGTTATGATACTGCACAGAGACATAAGGAAGGTAAAGCTCAAGATAGAGTTGGCTTTAAATATTCTTATGGCTTGAACTAGCCTAAAAGAAATTTGTGACGTATTAGAAAAATATATAAGACCAATACACGGCCAAAAGATGCCACTATCAAAATAATTCGTTTTAATGTGTTATTGTTTATAGATTTGATACCACTTGAAAAAGCTAGGTTTTGCCCATGCCAGACAAACTAGACTTATATTTTTCTCTTCACACTGGATTTGAATATCTCTACAGAAAAAAAGGTAATGATTACTTACATACGGGATCACACCAGAAAGTCTATGCTAGCGAAGGTATTAACCTTAGCTTAGCAGTACTCGTAGAAATCTATGACTGAAACAAAAGCCTATCTGAGAATGAAGTTATATCCATCAATTTCATTGGTATTATTTGCACCTGTTCACCTTTCTACTTCTGTCTCCATTTGCAGTGCTAAATGTTCCAAACACAGCTGGGCTTAAGATAGCCCAAAACAAGAATCCAGTAATTCATCCATCTTTGCAGCTTATTGTAGGCTCACTTTCTCTATGGTAAAGTCACCTTCCGTGCTTTTGTACAGAATCAGGCAAACCTGAAGAGATTTGTAAAATACCTACTGTGATTTTAAAAGTTGGTAAGACTTTTGATGCCTGAAAGGGGTAGGTTATGTGTTTAGAAGGATAGCAGAGAGCCAGGGGCTTGCATGTTGTCTTCCCAGTGGAGGCAGAATCATTACTTTTCCTAGTTGTACTCCAATGTGCCTCATTTCAAGGCATACTAATAATTCAGGAAGGAGAATGGCATGCAGGATAATCTTTTCCTCCAGGAATTTTAGCTCTAGGCTAACATCTGCTTCTCAAGAATAACTCAACCTTGAATATTAACTAATTAGAGCTGAGAGAAAAAAATGTTGATAGTGTTATCCCTCTCTTCAAAAAATTTTGTCTGAGCTTGAAAATGCTTGCAGTGTAGCAACTCTGCTGAAGAATCAAAACTTGACAGCATGCTAGGAATAAGAATCAATAAATGTTTTTGTGACATTTTCATCTGAAAAAAAAAAAAAAAACCTCCTGTAACAATCACACCTGATAATTTCCCATCTAAATAAATGCATTTAATTATACACAGTGAACACTAGCTAGCCCAGACAATATGTACGTTCAAAGTGTATTGGACAAAAGAAAACCTGTGCACACACAGTTAATGTGTTTTCTTTTCTTTCCTGGAATAAAATGTTCCAAGCAGATTGAGTTCCTTGTGTCAAGGTGAATTTTCAAGTACTCCTGGTTTAAGTAACACTGACCTTATCAAATAGTGTTATTCAATCCTGTCTGTCCTGAAATCTTTAACATCCACCACCAAAGTCAGCTTTACTCCATCCCTTAAGCAGCCTCCTCCCCTTTCCACAGCTGTAATGTAATTCTTTTCAAATCACTTAAATTTCATGTATTGCTTATTGAATCATAGAATCACAGAATATCCTGACTTGGAAGAGAACCACAAGGATCATTGAGTCTAACTTGTGGGTCCACACGGGACCACCCAAGAACCAAACATGTCTGAGAGTGTTGTCCAAATGCTTCTTGAGCTCCAGCAGGCTTGGTGCCATGACCACTGCCCTGTGGAGCCTGTTCCACTGCCCGACCCCCATCTTGGTGAGCAACTTTTTCTTAATACCCTGCCTGAACCTCTCCTGATGCAGTTTCATGCCATTCCCTCGGGTCCTATCGCTGTCACCAGAGAGAAGAGATCAGCACCTTCCTCGTCCACTCCCCATCACGAGGAAGCTGTAGACCGCCATGGGGTTGCCCCTCAGTCTTCTCTAGGCTGAATAATCCAAGTGACTTCAGCCACTCCTCATATGTCTTGCCCTCTAGATCCTTCACCATCTTCATTGCCCTCTTTTGGAAACAGTCTTAGAGTGACAAATCTGAGACAAAAATCTAAGACAAATCTGAGCTACAGCAGATTCAATTTGTCAGCTAATTTCAAATTCAGATGCCCTATTGTGTTAGGTTGACGTGGCAAGGGTTTGTTAGCAGGGGGAGTGCAGGGCTGGCCTCTGTGAGACGATTCCAGAAGCTGCCCCATGTTAGATAAAAGCCAGTTCCAGATGGCTCAAAAAGGGACCTGCCACTGGCCAAAGCTGAGCCCATCAGCGATGCTGGGCTGGTGGTGCCTCTGTGAGAGTGTATTTAAGAAAGGGGAAAAAAAAAAAAAATTGCTGTGCAACAGCAGCTGGGAGAGAGGAATGAGAAAATGTAGACAGAGACAACCCTGCAGACACCAAGTGAAGAAGGAGGGAAAAAAGGGGCTCCAGGTGCCAGAGCTGAAGTTCTCCTGCATCCTGTGGAGAACACCATGGTGGAGCAGGCTGTCCTCCTGCAGCCAACAGTGTACCACAGCAGAGCAGATATCCAAGCTGCAGCCTGTGGAGGAGCCCATGGTGGAGCAGGTAGGCACGGCCTGAGGGAGGCTGCAGCCCATGGACAGCCCTGGCAGGAGCAGACTCTGGGCCGGAACTGGATCCTGTGGGGAGCAGCCCATGGTGGAGCAGGAGATATGGTGAGAGCTGCCACCCATGGGGGGAAACCACACTGGAGCAGTCCGCTCCTGAAGGACTGCACCCTGTGGTACCAATGCATAGTAGAGCAGTTCTTGAAGAACTGCAGTCTGTGGGAAGCCCACATAGGATCTGTTTGGGAAGGAATGCATCCTGTGGGAGGTACCCTATGATGGAGCAGGGGAAGAGAGTGAAGATGAAGGAGTGGTTGATGACAAAGTGTTCTGGACTCACCGCAACCCCTATTCCCCATTCCCCTGCGCCACTTGAGGGGAGGGGGTAGAAGAGGATGGAGGGGGGAAGGTGTTTTTAGTTTGCTTTTAGTTCCCACTGCTCTAGTCTGTTAGCAATAAATTATATGTCTCCCTGTGCTGAGTCTGTTCTGGCTGTGACTGTAATTGGTAAGTGTCCTGTCCTTATTTCAACCCATGAGCCATTTTTCGTCATATTTTCTCCCCCTGTTCTTTTGAGGAGGGGGAGTGAGATAGTGGTGTGATGGAGCCTAGCTGTCCATCAGTGTGAAACCACCACACCTGTAGAAGGGCCAGCATCAAAGAAAGGTGGTGGTGGAGCTGGTAGTAGTAGTAAGTAGAGGTAAGTGTGTGTGTATGTGTGTGTGATGTTGGTGGGTAAAATGGAGGCAGATTACCTAGCACCTGAACAATGGAGACATAAATAGACAGAAAGATGAATTTTTTTGGACTTCCTGAGGAAGCTATTGCAAACCAGGACTTGATGAAAGGGGTTGAGGGACAACTTTGGAGTGAAGCCTCAATATGAGAGTCTCCAAAGCCACTAAGCATGTTTGCAAAGCAGGGAGAGAAGAGGATATTTGATCTTGAGAGACTGTCAGGAATAGAGAAATGCAAAGGTTACATCAAGCTACCTTTGCTCTCTCTGTGTTCCTCCTATTGCAGGCAGGACAGATGAAACAGTACGACAGAGTACAATATTTTCAGTTGGAAGGGACCTACAACGATCATTGAGTCCAACTGCCAAACTAATTTGGGGTTGACTCAAAGTTAACACATATTAAGATCATTATTCAAATGTTTCTTGAATACTGGTAGGAAAGGAGCATCAACAACTTCTCTAGGAAGAATGTTCCAGTGTTTAACTACCCTCTTGGTGAAGAACTTTCTCCTAATGTCTAGTCTAAACCTCCCCTGATTCAGCAGTAAGCCCTTCTCATGTGTCCTATCATTGCTTACCAGGGAGAAAAGATGAGCTCCTCCTTCTCCAGTTCCTCTCCTCAGAAAGTTGTAGAAAGCAATGAGGTCACCCCTCAATCTACTTTTCTCCAGGCTTAACAAACCCTGTGTCTTCACATACTCCCTATAGGACATGCCCTCAAGCCCTTTTATCAGCTTTGTTGACATCATTTGGATGCGCTCTACTACCTTAACATCCTTTTTATATTGTGAAGACCAGAAATGCAGATAATATTCCAAGTGAGGTGACACCAATGCTAAAAAGAGTGCTAAATACAATGCTAAATATACAACTCTTTTGACTGGCTGGTATGCTGTACTTAATGCACCCCAGAATACAATTTGCCAACTTGGTTGCCAGGGAATACTGCTGGCTTATCTCCCAGTCTGTACTTATGTCTGGCATTACTCTGTCCCAGGTGCAGAACCCAGCTTCTGTTCTTAAATTTCAGACCATTGCTGATGGCCCAATGCTCCAATCTATCTAGGTCCCTCTCATCCCTCCAGAGAGTGAAGATTACCTCCCAGTTTAGTATCATCAGTGAATTTACTAAGGATGCATTATGCATCCAGATCATTGATAAAAATGTTGAACAGAACTGACCCCAAGATAGAGTGTTGGGGAACACAACTAGTAACTGGCTGCCAGCCAGATGTAGTCCCATTTGCTGTAAGTCTTTGAGCACTACCTTTCAGCTAGTTCTTCACCTGATGATTGCATTATCCTTTAACTGCCTTTCAGTGGCACCCAGGATAATCTTCTTCACAATTTTTCCAGGTGCAGAAGTTAAACTAACAGGTCAGTAATTTCCAAGGTCTTCTCTTGTGCCCTTTTTGTAAATTGGGATAACATTGACTAGTTTCCAGTCAGCAGGGACCTCCCAGATTCTCAAGACCTTTGGTAAGTAATTGAGAGGGATCCTGCCAACTCACTCAGTACATTGGGATGAATCCCATCACGCCCAATGGGCTTACAAACATCAGCTGATACAACTGATTCCTTTCAATTTCAGTGTCAACAAATGGAAAGTCACTGCTTCCCCAGTCATGGTCCTCCAACTCAGATGACTGGGCAACCCAAGACCTATCATTAATATTAAAGACTGAGGCTTAAAAAGCATTAAATGCCTCTGCTTGGAGCCAGACATTGATGCCCTGGGCTTGCCTTTTTCTTCCAATGTCTTTCCCCATTACTGGGAGGATAGAGGAAAACACTATCTGCACACCTGAATTCTTTAGCAGTCTTCCCAGGACCCAAAAATATCTTTTGATTGGCCTGAAACTTCTTGATGCAACATCATTGGTACCTACATAAAAGAGCAGGAGCGGGTAATACTCCCATGGCTGTACTAAGCTCTTAAGTACTCTGGTGACATCCCTGATCCAAACCCTGGGGAGGCAGCAAAATTCTCTGAAAAGAGGGTCCGTTCTGCAGATGGATGCCTCCGTTCCCCTCCAGAGGGAGTCCCTAACTCACCTTTTCTTCTTCTCAGCACTGGTCTTGATGCAGTTCTTGATGCAAGTGGTTGTTTGATCTAACCTTGGTGAAGGCAGTAGTTTTAATACTTCATCCCTCTCCCTCCATTTCATCATGTCCCTCATCTACCTTACCCGGAGCCTCATACCTGCTATGTAAAGACAGCTGGGAGGGCAAGCTCCAAGCGGTAACTTTTTTCCACTCTTCCCTGTCTCTACAGTTACTGATTTCATGCTGGTGCTGAACAGATACTGGACCTCTCTCTGCATTGGTCATGCTAAATTGGCACATGTGTACCACAGAGGGCAGAGCATGGCTGCATTGATCTATCTCCTTCTCAGATTCCTGGATTCTCCTCAGTCTATCCACCTCATCCTGAAGCTCAGCCATCAGACAGAGAAGTTCTTTTCTCTGGGCATGTGTCCCACAGGTATACTCACTACCATCCTCCATCTCTGAGCATCTCCCCAGACACTCTCTGCAGTCTGAAACCTGGGTGTTCACACGAACCTACTGGAGCTCTGAGTGGCTACATTCATCCTACTGGATATTGGAGTCTCACAGGAAGCAGAAAGCACGGCTTTCTGGTGGGTGGTTACTGTATTGCTGTGTGTTTTCTCAGTGCTGCACGGGCCTGCTCACTGCTTCCTGCAGTTTGAAAAGGCAGAGGGGGCAGCCAGCACCACCCAACTCTCACCTGCTCCTCTCTCAAGACCTGTCACCTGATGGCTGACCCTCCCCTCACAACCCAATGATATGAAGGACCAGAAGCCCTCAGACACCCCACAGAGACCTCACAAGCCTCACTCTCTTATCAGCACGCAGCAACAGCAGCTGCTGCCGCTGTTGTTAATGAAGTTGCTGCTTAATTTCTCTCCTGCAGCAACCAGTAATTATATACTTTTGTTTCAAATGATGCTCCTGGGCTTGGGCCCGTTGAATTTAGGGGACTCTTAGGTACCTGGCAAGTTTCCAGCAGAGATTGTTTGGAGCCATGTTAATGGAACTGTTATGGAATATGATTAGAAGTATTCAACTTTTTACAGGAATATTAGTATTCCATTTTGGTGGAATAATTTTATCGGGTCCTCCTGATTCAAGGCATTTTTCCCCAGGAACTGCAGTGGGTGGTTTCTAATATTGCTATTGATGAGCACGTATGCTGCAAACTACTGAAAGATGTAAGACCTGCTTTTGCTGGATTAGTGTCTCTTACATGTGTGGAAGAACTAAGCTATATATAACACCTCTAGCTGCTGTTGCTCGTTGTCCCTACTATGGACATGCCTGTCACTGTTAGAGGCCAAAATGTTCAAGTACTCTGAGTGTATATGCTCAGCTACAGGCAAGGATAGTTGCTGGTCACTGACAGAGAGCAAAACCGTGTAATCAATACTCATATTTCAAATTAGATGTGTTTTGTTCATGGAATAATGACACACAGAGCATGCACTGGTAGTCACCATGGCCCTATGGTCATGAAAGAAAGAGTACAAGAAAAATGACTCAAATTTGAACAGGACAAATAACTCAAGAGTAACTTCTGGCAGACATTTTCCATATTTTTAGAGGTGTGGGGTCTGCTGACATTTCAATGACATAGCCAATCATGGGAGAAAAATGGATTCCTCTCCCCATGAAGACATAATTCTTTAAATATCCCACCAGCTTCCACAAGCTTCTTTCCATGTGCTAGAACCAGTTATTTGTTTATGTTTCTTCCGGGCTCCTTCCTAAGATTCTGTTTCCATTTTTACACTGGGAAAAGTACATTGTAGTCCTGGCTACATTTTTGTCACTTTTGTAATATTAATATTTGCTTTACTGGAAATAAGTCCACATTTGCCTTGTATTTTTTTTCGCTGCAGGAAATCAAAAATCTTATTTCTTTTTCTTTTGTCCCTTTAGTCTCTTAAAATGGCATATTTCAATATCATATTTTTCATTCTAGAAATGGACATATTTGAAAATCAACTGTCAACTTTGTCATAGTCTAACAAGATGATTCTGATATTACTTTAAAAGCTATGAACACAAAGATGTAAAATTCAAGGTCCTACCATAGCAATCCTGACTTATATCTTAATATATTCTGTGATGCATTAATGGCTTAGATTGTACATGCCAAATAACTGATTGAATTTATTTTATTGAATTCTTAACTTCATATTATATATATGTATTCATATATTCTTTAGTATTTATACAAAATTTCATATATACTTAAAATTCTGTCCCAAAAGATTCATTTGGTCTGCAGACTGCAGTCTGCATTTCAGAAATGGAGCCTGCAGAATATAGTAAATTGTATTTAAGATTCAGGCAGAACCTTATATGTGAAAGAATAAATGTTCGTATTAAAACATATGGGCAAGCAAGATTTACTTGAGTGTGTAGCAGTAACAATTTGGGTTTATAATACTTTAACATTTTTACTGGGAGCCAAATTTTGTGGTCTGAGCTATCTCTGTTACAGCTTTATTTTCCTTGATTTTGAGCTGGAGAAAGGAGCACGGGAATAGGAAAAAATGAAAGACAGAAGGAAGACCTTACTTAAAGAAAAAAATAGTATTCTATATGCTGGGCTGCTTTGCTGTAGCTCTGGAATTCCTCTGCCAAAAGGACTAAGAATTTCAAATGATCATCCTCTGCAGGCAAATACTATCAAAATTCTCAAATGGTCTTTAACTAGTATACACATAAGGTAAATTAGGACAGGATTTGACCAAGTATAAAAGCTGAATTGTCAGCTTGTACAGAGCAAGAGCAGCCAACTATTGTACTGCTCCTCAATGCCCTTTATTCTAAGGAGAGTATGGAATAAATGTGACCAGTGTGATGATGATTTGATTTCTCCTGGATGCTGAGTGCGATCTGCTGAAGGTGCTGCTCATTGTCCTTGTGAAGATTAGTCTAAGGATCTCCACTGCTTTCTGAAAGCACACAACAGTCCTTAGATCCAAGGAGAATTACACCCATCTTCTCCCTCCTCTCTGACACATACAGGCTGTAAGAGGACCACTGACAATCTAGTTTCACTGTGGTTAAATGCTTCTCGCTGTGGGGAAAGTCAGGCAAGTTTCTACAGCTGTAAGTTAGAGATGACACCTGCCATCTGGCTCCTCAGTCCTTTCTCACTCAGCAGCTCTTGCGTTCCATTAATTGTTCCAAGGCCCTTTCTACTTTTCGTTAGCCCCTGCTCTCAAACAGATGGTTTCAAATGAAACTATTCAATAACAGATATATATTCAGGCAACCAGTGGCTGCAAGAATGGCTGACGCTATCAAAGAGAGTGTTGGACTTCACTCTGATATGGGCGTTATTATTGCTGTTCCTTTGTGCTGGACAGTTTTTCATTCCCTTTAGGTGCTTTGTGGTTGTGGTATATCTCCCTGCCAAAAGGCCTCTACTTTTGTGATAAGCTAAATTCTTCCCACCTTTTTGAATATGACCAGAATTAAATTCTTTCCTTACTCAATACCTGAACGTACCTCATTTTGACAGAAACCTTCTTAATCACTCTGCTTTAAGCTTTGATTATTCTTTCCAGATAATCACATATTTGAGTAGAGGTGATGGGAAATATTCATCTTTAAAGTATCATTATTTTCAGAGAGAACAACACTAAAATATATTCACTTGCTTTTTTTTTTTTTCCATTCCTGCTACAGTCCTCACTGTTTATACCATCTTTATAAACCACTACTGCTTTTGCCACCTCTCTTCATAAACTAACATGCAGATCAACTGGGAATAATAGAAAAATTAGGTCATAGTTAAATTGAAGTTAATATATTGGCTGATCAGGTGACACCACTCTGGGAGTGAATTCTATGCCACTGATATTAACACTTTCAACTCTGTACCCAAGCTTGGAATAAGAAATACAAAGAAGTGTACCCTTATGTATATCTTTTGATTGTAAGTACGAGAGGCATTTGCAAGTACAGGTTCTGCTTTGAACCTGTGATTCAGTACTCAGGTAGAAAGATTCAAGTGCAGATTTAGCCAATATAGCTCTGATTTTTTTTTTTTTTTTTTTTT
>VXAL01012277.1:44605-67833 GCA_013399475.1 Chauna torquata
AAAGGAAAGGAAAGGAAAGGAAAGGAAAGGAAAGGAAAGGAAAGGAAAGGAAAGAAAGGAAAGGAAAGGAAAAGCTCTTCATGTGTAGTACTGCACTGTCCTATAGTGAATGGAAATGGTTGTTACTTATTTCTGATCACTACTTATTAGCCATTTCTTTGTCTTCTGTGCTTTGCTTGTATTGTGTTTAGCACAAAAAGCTAGACGTTTGCCATCAGGATCTGTTAAAAATAGAATTGTCTTTTGCAACAACTCTGTATTCTATTTCTTCAGCTATGTGTGCTGTTGCTTCTTTCTCCTCTGTTGTTATTCCAGCTGGGATCCAGGAATACACATTGAATTCTTTTCAGCAGAGAAAAGAGAAATTAATTTTCTGCTGTGGGTATCAAAATTATTGGTGCAGAAAAGTCATTTAAATACTGTCCCCATCTCCGTTGTAGAGAAGGAGTGGTTAGTGCAAGCACGAATATATCAGTTTTGTTCTTCTCATTAAGAAACCTGCTGTAGAGGTTAAAGCTGGATGAAGCAGAAGACAGGAGTTTTCCATAAGGTGAGAAATCAGAACTTGGGCTTGATCAAACCTGTATATCAACTTCTCTTCCTGACAACTAGAGTGAAAGGGAAAACTGTCTTACTTGGAAAAGCAACTTTTTATTCTGCCACTCTCTGCAAGGTCCTTCTGTGCCTATAACATGCAAATGCAGAACACCCTTTCCATATCCTATTCTTGAGAGCCGTATTTTCCATGCCTGTTACAAAATAATGTTGTGCTGCCATCTGTGGTGATATAAAGACACAATCATGATGGTATTGATAAAGACCTAAAGAAGCAAGGTTGTGGGCTGAAATGAGCAAGATGAAACTATTTTCAGTGGGATGCAGAAAATGTCACCTCATTTTCAGAAGGCTCCTCTAAACAGCACTAACTGATAGGTGCTGATTTAATATATGGGCTTGAAGAATGGATATGGTCTATGATGTTATATAATCAATGATATATCACTGCTGTTCTATGGTACTGTATTAGCTAACTGGGTAGATAATGGTTTCTCTATGCAGAAATCTTGTATCTTCCTCATATTCTACAGAGGGGTTTTACCCCCTTTTGGACGCCTGAATGTTAGAAGTTCTTGTGAGGCATTGCTTACTTCCACTTCTGCTAAAATACAGTGGGCTATTAAGTTTGTAAAGCTCTCCGTTTTCAAGGAAGTGACCAGACTGGTCTAGATATCACTTTTTGATGTGATCCAAATTGGTAGAGCCAGGTCCAGTTCATTGCTACTTCCTTAGCTCTTTTCTTGTTTGTCTCTCAGCTCACATTCTAGTATCTTGTGGATGATGAAGTAAAGACACGACCAAGTAAAACTCCATCAGCTCCAAAATTTCCTACATTTTCCATTTCTATATGTACCCACCCACAGACGAGTTTGCTTTTATAGCTGGGGTCTCATCTTCATGTGTCATTTCAGAAGGGTGTGAGGCTTCATTGCCACTTGGCATCAAAACCTTTTGAAAACAGCCACCCAAACAAGTAAGCTCCCACTCGTGCTCTGATCTATTTTAACCACTGGTTTCACTGTCTGTACCCACAACATTTTTTTCTACTTACTTGGAGCCTTGTAGTCTCTATGACAACAATAGAAATAATCTATGACATGGTATATGTTGCTTGGCACTCTGCTGCTGATTTGCCTACCCTACCTAGGGGTTGATGAACCTGCCTTATAGAGAATATATTTCTTCCTTCAGGAAGCATGAAGATTTCTGTGATGGTGAGCTGTATTTGTGAACTGAGATGGGTCTCATTATAACCTTCTGAAGGATGACTCACCTTAGAAAGAAGTGATTCATGCTGCTTTAGAAGCAACTTCTACTCAACTCCCCATGCATTTTCAGAAAACTCACATCCTCCCCATCTTGTAGATGTGTGAAAGTACGGATGCATACTGCTCTCCTTTATGAGCCAGAGCAATATACGATTATTCATCCTGTTTGAAGGCTCTCCATCTTTGTTATTCTATTGGCAGGAGGCATCAGATACTTCCAGAAAGGCGTGTTGTATGGAAAACGTGCTCAGTAAATATTCCGTTCTTCTTGGTATCAGCAAGGTCCCAGCTTAAATACTATTCTAGCTTTGGGTTCTCATCATCAAAAATGGCACAGTTCTGTTTGAATGAGTATAGAAGATGCAATAGAGGATGGCAGGAGATCTTCAAAGACTTTCCAGTAGCCTCAAAGAACCCGGTAGGTGACATTTAAATTCTATACAGAAGGCTGTCATTATAATTGTCTTCAAAATATGTAAATGACTACTGCGAAGAGCAGGAGAATAAATGAATAAATAGACTGTTCTATGTTCACTACAGGTGAAACAAGGATTTGCAGGCTGCAATTACAGTAAGGGAAATTTCACTAGAATATTAGCAAAAAAAAGAAATATTTTCAGTAACGTTGACACGGAATAGGCAACAGGAGGGGAGAGACACTGAGGAATTTTAAGTTGTTATTAGACACATCTGTTGGGAGGGATAGGACTAGAGATACATCTGTTCAGGGAGTTCTTCATGGTTCAACTTTATTTTTCTGGACTCCATTGTCCAATTTTTGATACAGTCAATAAGATAATAAATCTCATTTCTAAGGAGTCCTCTCAGGGACTTGACGTTTCGATGCAGTAGATTTTTGTTGTCATCCAAGCATGGTAGATGGTTATATTTACTCTGGTGAATTTTCCAACCCTTTGTACTCACAAGTTCCTTTTGACAATCTGTTGGTGTGACCGTGACACAATCTTTTGAGGCCCTGGAATATTTGACGTGAAATGGTTGATTTAGTTGCCTGTTTCACCACAAGGCCATTGGTAAGCAGGAGCAAATATCTTGTGTTTGCTAAATGAGAAATTGTAAGAGGGCAGCACATGGTGGCCATGCCCTAAGCCATCTCTTTCTTTTTCAGGAATACTGGTTGAAAGTGATGAATGGCACATACACCTGAACATGAGGAGGAAGCTTTTTGTGAATAATGACATTTCCCTCTTCCATGAGTCAGTGTGCACTGTCCTTGTGCTCAACAGGGACAAATATCAGCCTCCACAGTCCCAAATTCCAGGTTGGCTGCTTGTGATGATTTCCTTACAGCTGACAGCCTTTAGGACAGAGAATAGCATCAATACATGAAAGAGCTGTAACTTTTGTCATCTTCGAATCCAATGTAGTTGGATCAGCTAGAGGCAGACTAGCCAGGTGGCCAAAATGGCATGTCTGTTTATGAGAGATGGTTTCCAACAGAACGTCAGCATCAGCTGGTGCTACTGGAACTGTTTGGATACTGGTTTGAGGCGCCACTACATTGGCTGAAAACCAGCACACTTGCAAGGTGCTAAGTGCATGAGCAAAGTGGGAGCTAGTTAACCCCAGGTTGGAACTGCAGTGTGTGCGGTTGTTGGTTCTTTGAAAAACCACATTTCTGACTCCATTGCTTTGCACTATTTAAGGAATTGACTAGTCACAGCATTATTTTGCAAGTGCTGTGCAAGGTGCCTTTTATCTGACATTGACTTCTACTGTGGGAGCGGAATTAAACTGAGGTCATCGAACCATTTGATCTGCAGGACATTGCCTACCACTGAAAAGGATACACTCTGTGAAACATGGGCACACATTCAAATCATTTTTCTAGGTGTAGGAAGTATTTAACATCTCTTTATTGAGTTGCATTCCTGTTTGAAATGTCTTGTACTTATGTTTTCATTACAAATTATACATCCGCCTTTTAAAAACTGGAAACTGGAAAATGTTAGATTACGGTTTTCCCATCAAGGAACTTAGTCTACACAGTCAGGTTATCAGTAAATGAAATTGCTTTGTTGGATATGTTAAATGCAGATCAAAAGCCCATTGTGATCAATTGAAAGATTTCTATTGATTTCAGTACACTTTGGATCACATCCTTTTAAACTGTAGCACGCAAATCTAAACAAAAGGGACTCATTTAGATATTTATCTAGTGGAAGGAAAACAAAGCAAACCATACAGTTTTACTGTATGCAAAATCAGACCTAAAATGATTAAGTTATTTACTGCTGATCTTGAAAGAACTGATCCGCATTTGCTCAAGATTTTGTGTGTAAAAGATAAAATACTTCTCCATAACTGTGGAAAGAAGTTGCTGACCTGAAAATCACTAACAGTAATGACCTTCTTGAAAATGTTATGAAGGTTGCATATATTCTGCATGGGAAACAGCCTCCCCCAAGTGATTTTGGAGGGTCTACTTTGATAAGAAGAAGTAAAATATTCCAAATGGAATACGCCAAGTGGGTCTATTCTCGTTAAATACAACCTACTTCTCACTGCTGCAGGAGTAATCTGCTTTGAACTTTGAGCTCTCTTCTACTGGACACCAGTACACATGCACCTTTTCTTTTCTGCATCAAACTCCCCACAATCTCAAAAGTATAAGCCCTGATGAAAGTTACACATACACCTTGGAACAGTACAAGACACTCTTTTCCAAACCTAGTTGCATAGGCTAACATTTTCCTTGATAGGAATGTTATCTATCTCTCGCAGTGTCTGAGAGAAGGCCTTTCACAGCAATTTCTTTCCATCTTCCTGTGCAATTTGGAGTTCCAGCACTGGAAAGCAAATCTTTGATTCCCCTGCCTCAGTCTGTGGCCTAGTCTGTTCTCACATTTCCAGCATTGTCTCTGTTTTAGGGTGACAGATCGGTAGGGCTCAGTCCACTGCACATTAGGTCAGCGAGAGAGGAGCATGTAATAGTCACCTGTGACTGTCCTGTCTGTACAAAGGCAATGGAGACCGACATCTAACCACACATAAAGCAAAAGGGAGGTAAGGTGGAAGGTTACTAGCCCATGCTAGAACCTGTTAAATACTTCAGCATATGTTATATGTGACTACTGCACAAAAATTTAAGAGGAGAGCTAAAACTAGACACATCTCAAAGGTCTCAATGAAAGGTGGAATCACTGTGAAAAGAAAGAGCTATAAAGTTTGATTTTTATACAGGAGTTTGGAAGAACTAAAGAAACCAATTTCAAAATCTATCGTAGACAATAAGATTAGTAGGGACAAGGATTGCTGTGAATTGCACAATTTGATTTCCACTGAAATTAGCAGCAGCTGGATTTTCATTACTAACAATGATATTTGGAATTCACTAATAGAAATATGGTTTGGGTGAGATCAAACTTATTTACAAATCTAAGTAAAACCTATGAGGAAAAAAAACAGGCCAAAAGGTAAGGGAAGTATTTTATAGAAAATCTAAAGTATTTTAGTCTTTTCAACAGGAAATGTTTCATTTGCAAAGTATTTGAATTTGACACTCCTGAAATTATTTTTTTCAAACTTTAATTGTAAAATATTATTCTTCATTAAAAATGAACAAAAAATCAAGTAAATTAAGTAACCCATAAGTATAAAAAAAATACTACTTGGGTTGGGGGGTAATGCAAAATTACAAAAATTTGTAAAAATGGGTTACAAAAAAAAAAAAAAGCAAATTAAGCAGGTTATCCAAAAGAAGGTGGTTTTTTTTTTTCAGTTTTGTCAAAAAAATACCTATGTTTTCATTTGTGGTTGTTGTTGTTGTTGTTGCTGCTGTTGTTTTGTTTTTGGAAGGATCTACACAATTGAATACAGTTTTGGGTTAAGCACTGACTGACCTGAAATAGCCAGATACATATAGAAGTTCTTTGAGGAAGACCTCCTAAGCCTGCCAACAATTTCTCTCTCACCTTCTTTCCCTGCTATACCAGGTATTATCAAGTACTAAAGCCTTGCAAAGAAAACCCATGCAAAATCCTTTGAAGTTGGTGGCAGTCTTTTAATTGACTTCAAAGGGTTTTAGATCAGGCCCTATTATAACAGTTTAAATAATGCAGTATTTGCACATGGATGTTATGAAATCTGAAGCACTGAATAATTCTAAATACTATTGTCTATAATAACAATGGCCTGGAAGAAGAACCTTGCATCCAATTAGTTTAAATAAATTATTAAAGTTGTTAACCTTACAGTTAACAATCTTGATTGGGCTGTTAATTTTGATGGTAGGAGTTTAGAAAAAGAAAAGATGTAATTTTTGAATAGCTATAGTTTCCATACTGCATATTCTCAGAGTAAAAATAGGTTTAGAAAAAACTTGAGCAGTTTAGGCCAGATTTTTACATACTTGTCATATTAATTCTACTTGCAATTAATTTTAGCCCTGACTCAGATTAATCAGTAGTTTCATGGGACATTCATGGAAGGAGATGATCCTCAGCATAAATATGAATAGAAATGTCATAGCATAGTAATGAGCACTTTTGTCTTTTGCTGTTGCATTAATCTTTTTGGTAAAGACTTCCGCATGTCTGTATTTAGTTTTGAATCATATCTTCATATTTCTCTTCTGTACTTCTCATATATTTTTAATATTAACTTACTTTATTTTTAGCTTTGTTTTCACAACTACATTTCAGAAAGTGCTGTGCTATTTTCCCTTTGTATCAAGTCAATCCAAATTCTGTCAACTCATAAAAGAGCTGTGATTAAATAATAACTGAGAGTCTCATGAAGTATTCATTAGTTTCTTGTATGCCAGAACTATAGTATGGTACTCGCACAGATGACAATTGAGAGGCACAGAAGGGAAGTAACCTGCACAACGCTACCAAATTTACTAAGTGCAGACAGAGCAGAACCACAGTTTCTTGTGACCTAACCTGCACCCTGATTCAGCAAAGCATTTGAATGTGTTTAATCTTGTATGCGTACTTTGGTTCTACTAAATACGTGAGTAGCACAGACTTCAGTTCTCTAACAAATACAGAGAAAATTACACATATGCTTTAATGCAAATGTGTGTTAAGTTGATTTATAGAATGAATTTTCCATAATGAGCTATCTCCTGGACAAGCCTTTCCTTCTATTTGGAAACTCTATGCTTTTTTTTTGTTGTTGTTTGTTTGTTTGTTTGTTTCTTTTTTTTTTTTTTTTATCCTTTTTTCTTTCACTATCAGAATAGAAGTGATAGGAGAAAGAAAAGTCTGTCTAGTTGATTTGTATGTGTTTCAAGAGTTTGGTAAAGAAAGCCTGACTTTTTTTCTAAACTATGCAGGGAGATTCTCTTGGCTTACCTTGTAATAGAATTTTCAACCCCTCATAATGCTTTCTATTACCTTTCATGGGTAACTGGGAGTCAAGTCCATAAGCTTCACAAACTCTACTGCACTCCAGATGCTTCACTGGAAATCATACTGTCTGGTTCTCCCTTGAAAGTGTTTTTGATCACTGTCCCCCAGTGTATCCCATCTTAGCTGGATGAGCATTGTTTTCACCCGAGTGCCAGAGGAAGCCTGCCCTCATTCAGTAGAAATCTGTTCATGTCCGTGGCCACTGGACTAAGGCAGCTGGTGAGACTCACCATCCACAGTCATAAGTGATGCTTCATGAGCCAGTGTTCACTTGCAAGGGAGAGGACACAAATGGGTCCAACAGATGGCAGAAATTGATACAAGTAGTCTACTTTCAGATCTTAACCGAATTAAGTTACAGAGACACAGAAGCTATTTCCTGTTTCCTGCTCCAGTACACAAAGCAGACTGCTATGCTTTCCCTCTATATTTTATCCTTGTTCTGTTCAACTTTTGTAACACAGGTCTCCTCTTTTGTCTTTGTTTCTAGCAACAGACCATTAATTTAAGAGATGGTGCAAGTCACCCTAGCTATTTTTAATGACAAAAGAAATGCATATTTTATTTCACAATTGATGTTGCTTTGTCAAATGAGTAACTGTGTCCACATTTATCAACAGATAATTGAATTTTATTTTGCACATTACAACCTGAAATGTCAAAATTGTGTTGCTGTTTGAATGATGGAAGCATCTGGGAGGATATAGTCTTGATTTAGAGCCCCACTACACCCTCACATGTGAATTTGTCTTGGATTTGACTTTAACATTAGTAATTCATGAGAGTTGATGTATCTTCACTTTTTTTTTTTTTTGTCTGGAGAAAGACAGGGATGTTTTGGCTAAATAGTAGTGTTGATGGAACTTGTATACTACTATTTTAGAAAATTCTCCCATGCCTCCTATTACTGTCCCAGGGAAGAAAAAGAAAACCATCTCCACCCACAAAAAGAAAGAAAGAAACAAAACCAGAAAACCCTGAACTCTGAGACATAAAAGGCTTTTGGTTTGGACCATGACTTTTATCTAAGTATTTTCCAATACTACTTTCCTTTTGCAGGTGCATTCAGCTTTTACATGAAGTAGTAGAAAACATCTTCCCTGTACCACCCAAGAGCCCAGTTTTCCACTGTAAATAACTGATAAATTCAGTCAACTCTGATTTTAAATGAAAGAACAATACTTGCCTCATGTAAATTCCTCTTCTGTCTTTCTTTTTATCTTCTCCTTCCTCCTTCTGGTTTTGGTCTTCTCCCACACATCACCCCTTGTTTTTTAACTTCCCTAATTTCATTACTTTTTCCTTCCACCTCATCTCTTCTAACTCTGCAATCTCATTTCAGTAATGGCTAGTGTACTGCTTTCACTCTCTGCCCATGTATCACAGTGAAATCAATTCATTATGTTTCCTGATTGAAGATTGTTCCATCTCTACAAAAACTTTGGCCTGAAAGTGATACTATGATATATAAGCTTTAGTTGTCAGATCCTGGCACTATAACAACTGGTGGCACATTGGCTTTGTTCAGAATTTGTGTCCAAGAAGAGTAATCTTCATTGCAAATACTGTGCTTAGATATCAGAAATTGACTCTGTACTAGTTTTTGTAAAATACTTAAGTGAGAATTCATCAACATCGAATGTTCAGAAAACAATAAATTAAATCCTTCAAATTGTAAGGTTATATAAATTTTGGGGAGATTTTATAATAGTTGACTGCCATGCTTCCTGTCAGCTTTTTGAACAGTAGCACCCAGGGTCTCTATTGCCTCCCTATTCCATTTTTCAAAAGAGGGAGGAAGGGGTTGTGGCAGTGGGGTGGTTGATTTTTTTATCCTGTCACCAAAATTCAAAAGCAAACTCTATTGGTAAAACAAAAGATACTCAACTAATCGCAAGAGTCAGCAAGCCAGGGTAGAAAGACAGGGCTGAACATCTTGATAAAATAAGAAGTCATCATGGCTGTTAATTGTCTCCTATTCACAGTTCTGAAGCTGTGAAATGTAAATATATAAATAGCAAAGAAAACTATAAAGCAGCACTTTAAAAGATTCCACACTGTCAGTAGTGCTTAACAGCATTAACCTTTACGTCAGCACAGATCTGTTTCATACAGCTGTTTAATCACATCTGTGACAATGAAAATCTCATCCCTCTCTTGTGCTCCGCACATGATTTCTCTGTCACACAAATCATTTCATAGTTTACCATTGATCCCAAACTTCTCAGAAATATCAAGATCTTCCTATTCTTTTCAGCTGAAATCCAGCAGATGATGAACAAGGAAGCACATATTTATTATTTCCCTTTACCATTTACCTCTGCATCCCCTTTGCAACTGGTAACCACTACACTTTGGCAAAGCAGTCTTTTTCTGTCCAAAATGTGGGTCAGAACTGATTTGCTTGTGAAGCTCTGGCTTTTTCTCCAACACAGTTATAATAATGGTGTTTTTTAATTAGGATGTGTGTTCATGAAACAACCTTATGCACTCTGTCAAGGTGAACAAGGGCAAGGGTAACAATCCATTTTACTGTACAAGCTAAGGCAGATCTTTGGAACAGAAAATTCTTGGCAAACTTTGTATGCCATCATGACCATTCTGTTCCTAGACAACTATCCCAGCACAATCCAGGTTGTCTGGACTACTCTATTTTCCTTTCTCTGGCAGCATTTGAACTAGCAGAGCCCCCTCTATGGCTTGCTAAAGTTTATGTATACCACATGGTAGATTAGGTCTTTTCGAAGGTGGGTGTGGATGCAAGTCCTGGATTTCTTGGATTTCTTGTAGAAATTTTGTCTTTAGATAGTATGAATCTTCTCAGCAAAGTTTCTGATCTTCTCTGGTTGGTGTGCCCTTTATTTTATTTTTATTTTTATTTATTTATTTATTTTTAACCTGGGGGAGGCTCAGAGGCTCTTTTTGTCTGTGTTTCTTTCTGTGTTGGTCTTCTGCTTTGACCTTACCCATTCAATTTCAGCAAGGGAACTAAATCTGACAGTAGTCGTACAAGCACTATTTTAAACTCCCTTTATTCTTCATAATGCCTAGAGTTTAATTAGCCTTCACAGCAGATCAAACCTGGATACGTTATCAGAAGGTCATGATCAAAAGGCATGTGGAAGTTTATTGTTGAGTTCCCATTGACTGTCACAGGACAATCTTCCATGACAACATTTAATCCTACACATCTGGTTGCCTACTTGATACTGTATTTAGACTCCAGATTAAGTATTGCATATCTCATTAGGAACTGGAAGCTGGACTTGTTCTGAAAGAGCACTGAAATTCAGGAGCTAATGATATCCATCTACTCCATTTTCCCTCAATTTACACGAACAGCAGATTCTCACTTAGTATTCTTGCACCCAGACAAGCTTCTAGCTCTGAAAATCCATACTATTGAAAAGTTCTACTAATTGTGTTTTAGATGGTGCTGCATAACAAAGCACTGTTTTCAGGTGGAGGTGATTTTTTGTCCCCAAAGTTGTGTGGTTCTTCATTAGACAATTGCAAATATCCAGTTGTCATCTGAAAGTTACAATGATGGACATCAAATGAAGCTGGTTTGGTAGACTTAGAGCAGTAAGTGCTTCTTATTTCAGAGTATTTCTTGAACATCTTTGTGACTTGGGCCTCTTTGAAGTAGCCTGGAAGTCCCTAGCTGATTTCCAATTCCATCCCTCTGCTTCTTTCTTGAGATTTCCAAAGCAGATGATGTAAATAAATGACCTCCAGGAATTCTACCAGAGACTACAAAGTCCATGAACAATACTAGCTTGATATCTTTCAGTGGCACCTGACCCTGGACTGATATGGTACCAATATCCTAACAGTACAGAGTTTTTAATCCTATTATTATTTTCCTCTTTCCAATTATCTTTCCAACCAGCCTTTCTCTGGAGCATAAACTCTTTCCAGGTCACTGATACTGTTCTGCTGACCAAAGCAGAGAAAAGAGATTGTACTTTGTCTGTTGATTATTACAAGAATTTACAATGATCTGCACCATAATCATTCTAATTTACACCTCCTACCAGCTCCTGATTCCTTGCAAAATCTCCAGTCATATTATTCACTCATTTTAAATTATTTGAATTTCAGCCTGCAGACACAAAGGTGGCAAGTCTTTAATAGAGGTTCCAGATTTTTAATGAAAATGCTCTTTGACGTCGTGATGATATATGATTTTGGATAAATAACAGGCATATAAAGATCAGAAGTGTTTGAGTAGGGTCAGATATATACAGGACATATATGCATGTTGACTCCCTTGAGGATACAAGTCCCTCTCCCTGAGGAAACAGCTTTAGACTTTGATCTGTCCTTGTTTGAAAGATGCAATCATAATTTGTTGCCATGAAGAAACTCATTATATGGTGGAAGAAATTTAAAGAACTAAAGCCCTAAAACTAAAAAGTGGATATAGAAGTGCAGTTTGTTTGCTCTTATTGTTAGCAAGTAGAAATGCAGCTTTTACAGCAAGGTGCTAATAGCAGTAAAAGTCCATCCAAAATCAAGTATAATTGCTAATACATTGCTACTTCGTTTTTATTACAATACCTTAGGTTTTTTTTTTTTTTTTNAGTTAGAGTTTTCTTTAAGTTTAGAGTCCTATTAGGAGTATTTATTAATCTACATATTTTTTAGCCATGGTTCGGCCAAGTACAGTTAGCCAGTGGTAGGAATAAATAACTTTTCTGCAAGTAGTAGAGTGAACTTGACAGAAACGTAGAATTTGATCTGAGGGGCCAGACAGTAAAATTTAAATGGACAGAAAGCAAGAGCATGTCATTTTGCACAGGGCTGGGGGGAGTGGGGTTGTGAAGGCTCCTCTCCTACAACACATCTGGCCCAGCTGTGCGAGGAAGCAGGCTGCGCTGACTCCAGAGTTGGAGACAGGCCCTTGGCTGTCATGCTCTATCAGCCTCTATTACAACATCTGTTCCACAGGGGTGCAGTCCAGCTCTGCTCCTCCCTCACAGCATAAGACAATGCACTAGCCTGGAGTCACTGGACCCAGTGAGGGTGCCAGTAGGACGTTTTTTCTGCCCTGAGGCTGTCATGGTGATGAGGGGAGTTCTTCCAGTGAGGGAAATGAGGCAGGTATGGCAGTTTCCTCTCTCCAGGCCTCTTGAACACATCCTGAGTAAGCAGAATTACTTTTAGTGACATTATGTGAAACATCAGTACATAAGCACAAATCAAGAAATGCTGATCATCTACTTCTAGTCTAATAACTCATTATAATACTCCAGAAAAACAAGGACTGGGCTTATATGTGTTATTAAACAAGGTTTATAGGTGTTACTAACTTTCTGTCATTTTGGTACATTGCGATTACCTGGAATGCAATGGTCTCCCAAGTACAGATCACTGACTCTCAATAAAACAATTAATTTGTTACTTGTGAATGCAGTTGTGTTGGTAATTGCTGACGTATCTACTCAAATTTGCATAATTACACAATGACTTACCAGAAATTCCTTACTAATGTAATTAAATTATGCCATTTTGAACAAAGTGAGCTTTATGACCTGGAGATATCCACTTGTAGAAAATTATTTTGTTGTTATTTCTCTAATCTCAGATTGTTTCTTCCCAATATGAATGATATTATCAGGTTGAGTCTGCCATGCACCGTGTATCTGATTTTAATCTTTTTAGAATCAATTCTTCTGCAGTTTACTTAGCAGAAACTACGGGCCCTTCCCTGTGTATTAAACAAGCTCTGATTCAAGAATGGGATTTGCCTAGCAGTTACCTATGTTCCACATTATGTCTTTGGCAAGTCAGCTGGACAACATGACTGTTTAGCTTAAGTTCTGGAAATTAATGCAGCCTGGCCTGAAGGTGCCATGATCAACATTAAATTAAGACCCAAACGGTACATTTTACATAAGCTAGATGAGCTTCTAATGTCCTGAGGGACTACAGTCTGTAAAATGCTGTTTGGGGTGTATTTAACTGATTGTCTTGGCTTAATTCACAGAAGTTGCAAACCTTTGATAATCCAGCCTACAAGGGCTGGCTCTTTAGTTAAAGCTGCAGAGTTCTGCTGGAGATGCACACCTTTAAACCTTTGCAGGAAAGAAGTACATGGTCAGAAAGAGCTATGTGGCTTTGCTGAATAAGGGTGATTTCCTGAACCTGTGCCACAGTAGTTTGAAAACACTAAAGCAGTTCTTTTGATCACTTTCTCAGCAAGAGTCACATTTTGTGCCCAGGGAAGCTGAGAAGCAGCAACTATGACTTCAAATTTTGTTTTAGATAAGACCAAGGCACATTACTCAGAGAATCCTGGAAGGGAAATGGAGTCAGTATTGACATCAATATTTACTTTAAACAGTCCGTACCCGTCATTCAGTAGTATTGTCACGGTAGCCAGGTTATAGGAGAGGTAGCACCCTTGATTAGACACCAGTTCAGGTACACAAGCCTTTCTGCAGTTCCCGCTGTTTGGAGATGCTTTTGAAGGTAAAACAATGGGAACTGTAAAACTGACACAAGTTATGCTGACACAAGATTATCTTGAGTCTCTGTATATTTAATTAACAGAATAGCAGCCTAGTCTTCTTTTATTAGACAAATGTAGTCCTCTGAAAGCTAACGTGACCTTAAAAAACTGCTAATTCCATTTAGCACCTCTTTGGAGAAGCCTAAATAGTTCTCATTCTAATAGAGGTGCCTTTTTCCTACTGTTTTCTCTGAGTCACACAGTATAAATGTGTGGGGAAAAAATAGTTGTTACAGAATATTCTATTTTCTTTTCTGTTCCCACTCCTTTTTCCTTTCCAGGAAACTCTCCTTCTATATACTTTCCAAACTGTACACAGCTCACCTGGTCTGTACAGTTATCCCAATCCCTTGCAGAGCGGGCCAGTGGTGTGCCTGAAACCAGAGCACTGTCCACATGATATACATAGGAAAAAAGGACAAACTGTAAGCAGTGACTAATGCTTCTCTCCTCCTCCTCCTGCATGTTATCCATTACCTACAAACTCTGGTTTCCTCTATTTTCTTTTCTATGTGTGATTCTCTCATTTGTGCATCTAACTGCTTCACTCTTTAGGCAAGGCAGCAGTTCGCAAAAGCTTACACTGCAGTTTCCTTCTTTCATGAACTCTTTCTGTCCCTTGTTCTGCCTTTCTGAATGCCTTTGGAAGATTTCTGCTACCATTACAAAATATCTTTTTTTTTTTTTTTTNAGTGGAGCTATCTACTCTGTCAAGTGAATTATTTACTTCTGTCATTGACTTCTGTCATCTCTTGCATTTTGCTTTCTGAGATTGTCAGTAAGCAGGGCTTAATTCATAGCTAACCAGTAATGAGACAAAAGACATAATACTACGGACAACTAGAGGTCAAAACCACTTGTCAAACCTGTCAGAGAGCAATAGATTTTGTAGGTTGGCTGTGAAAGAGTTAAAGATAAGTTCTAGTCAGAAGCACACTTGGCTGAACTAGATGGGCAGCCCAAAGCCTATATTTATTAAGTTTTCCGCAAATTACTTCCTCAGGACAGTCATAGAAGGAACTTACAGAAAAGGTTTTTTTTTTCCTTTGTTCTTTTGATTGGAGCTAATCCTGTCTGGGTTAATTAGGCTAGGAATGCAAAAGTAAAATATACTCTCACCAAAATGATTTGAAGTGAGTGCTCCTGTTATACTTGGCTCTCTTTTCAGTTAACATTCCCTGAAAAACTGTATCGTCATGACAGAAAAGAAAAAAGAGAGATGCTAGAATGAACCTGATATTTAAAACAGACTTCAGGAAATTCTGACCCCTTTAACAGGCTCTAAACCACCACTGTATGGTACACACTGTGGGACTGCAGAGAAAGACTGTGTCACCCAGATCTTCCGTCATGCTGAAATCAGAACTTAAATTAATGTATTTGATGTCTGTACTGTTTAACTTAAATAGATAAAAGACCACGAGATTTTTGCATTTAAGGAAGAAGGACAACTATTTCCTTTGGTTTACATTAAAAAGAAAAAAAAAAAAAAGAAATAGGGGCTTTTTGTTGTTGTTGCTTTTGTTTGTTTTTGTTTTGTTTTGTTTGGTTGGTTTTTGTTTCCTTTCCAGAGGGACATAATGTTTCAGGAAATTCAATCATAAGAGACCAAAATGAACTCACAGAAGAGCTATGGCTGGAATTTGTAAAGCGCAAAGGAAAATGCAATTATCTACCCAAATCCTATCGAAAATCAATAGCCTTAAGCCATTCTGAAAATCTCAGCACATAAAACTCACCAAAAGTAAACTCTGCAATAAATGCAAGTGAGGTAGGGAAGCCAAGAAAAGAACAAAGAACAGAAGATATGTATTAGACAGAAAGATGTGTATGAATATGAAGTATATGCTGTAGATAAAGCTATGATGGAAGATGCACATGCACTCAGGCTGTGCTTAGCTGTCTCATAATGTATGTATTGCTCTCTTTGCAAATGAATGTATCATCTTTTCTTATTGCAAATGAATTTATCACCTTTTCTGCTTTCTTCTGAGTTGTTTGTCTGAATCTGCTTCAATAACTGGGAGTTCATGCCTATGGGCAGCTTGCTAACTACCACTCTATATTAGTGGAGATGCAAAGCATAAAGCTGCTTTTATTATGGCTGGGGTTAGCCAGCAGGAGTGCCTTTAACCTGATTGTCCTGAAAGGCATGGGGCTGGACCTTCTCAAAGCACAAGAATTTTTCTAGCCACTGTTTTTACTCAGCCATATGCATGTTCCAACAATCTGAGCTGTTTTAAAAAGCTTGGGGTCAGTCCTTCTCTACTGTGCTTTAAAAGGCAGAAGTGTCTGCCACTACTTTTTCTCCTTCTCAGGTGGGGCAAGAAGAGTCCCCCTGTGCCTTCCATTGAAAACTGTGGAATCTAGCTGGGGAGCTGGCAGCTGAAGAGTGTTTTGAAGAACTCAGGTTTTGACAGGATGGACTAAATCCTCTACTTCAGGCACATAAAACTTGCTGTGGAGCTGTGAGCACAGGCTTTATTGCTGAATGATGTGCAACCCTGTATTAATTAAATCAGAAACATTGCCCACAATCACTTGCCAAAGCACCATATTATCACAAGGGGTGTAGAGTGTCACTGTCATGCAGACCAAATGGACGTGTGAGCTCCCACTTCAGCAGTTATCAAAATCTTTTCTCTTGAACTTTAATTTCAATAATTAGTGTTACTGAGTAATCACAAAAAATTTTGGTGTGATTTGTCTGCTGTTTCCTTACAAGTAGGACATGATCATTTCTAATAGGATGTGTTTCCACTAAATAAATAGCAGTCCAGTCCTAAATCAGATGAACAGCAGTGCAGGAATTGCTTGGATTAAGGTACAGTCATAAACTCAAATCTTGATATAAAAATGAGTGGTCATTTCAGACTTTTAGATGATGCTGATCTGTGCATTCACACAATATTTGGGGAGGGGGCATTTTTAGTATGGGACACAGCAAGAAGGGTGAACCTAAATTGTCTTGCACTGACTAGGTGATTTATCTACCAGCTTCCTGCTTTAGCTCTTTCCTTACATGTCTATTCATTGAAGACACTTTGCGTTTCAAGTAATTTGCTTTTTATAAGACTAGGTAGATATGATTTTGTAATTAACCAGAATGTAATGAACTCTGGCTTATCATATATCATGATTAGTTTAATATTCTATTTAATGAGTTTTAAAATGCTGCCAGAAAGCAGAATGCACATCTCCTAACAGTAGAGATGTCTGTGAATCCCAATTGCTAATAGCTGGAATAAGAATTCTGTATTGCATTGATGTACCATTTTGTGTGCTATTATACTTCATGCTATGTCCAGGAGCCACTTCACTAACTTTAGCACTCATACTTTATTTATGCGTGCTGTCTCAGCACTACAGCAGACTGTCTTCTTCCTGTGTCTTAATGGAGGACCCGATCCAAGATCTGCTGAGACCAATGGAAAGCTTCTCCTTGAGCTTCCTGGGCTTTGGACGAGGCCCACAACTTACTGCCAGAATGTTAACAAGTATTCCTAAATTACTGAACTATCATTTTGACAATTATGATAAAATTTTTGTTATTCTCAAAGCAAGTGATTTTCACTAATTTTGATGGTGATTACAGCATTCATCTCCTACCTGGGAAATTGTTCTTACAAAAGAACAATGCTAGAACACATCTCATAAGGAACAAATGAGCATCCCAACAGGTTTAGTTCCCAAAAGTCTGTTTGGGGAGCTTTGTCACTCATTGCCTGAACAAGTTCCAAGCAGATCAAGTGAAATGGGGGCACACAGGAAAATATGTACAGAGCTGTCTACTTTGGATTCCTTCTCAAATAAGACAAGATTTATTTGAAAACTGTTTTCTGAGACTAGCTACTTCAGTTTAATCGAACTTCCAGAGTATTATTCCGGGTTTCTAGGCAGATTGCCTCAGGGTTAGAGGCTCTGAGACTCCAGTGTCTGTGGCTACAAAGTCAACTTCCAGGTACTGTAAGAAATGTCAACTTTTAGATGCAGCTCACTCAAATTTACCCTTCTAACAAGGTGTGCAGGAGGTTCACTGGCTTCTTTTCTCAAAGTGCTGCAGAATTTGTACTGCCTGTCAGCAGAGTGTACCTGGCTTTTAAACACTGTTCTTCCCCAGGCTTACTCCTCAGACTCTTTCTGTGCTGACACAATGAAGGGGCAGGCATATCTAATCTTAAGAAAAGATCAGCTAACATCTTCTTTACAGAAAGTTGCTTTTCTTCCTCCCATGTGCTTTGAAGCATGCAGAGTTAACTTGGGTATAGATGTATTTAAAGATGTGGTGATAATACTTAACAGTGGCAAATACCTGCAGGACAATTCTTATACCACCACAAAAGCAACCACTGAGCTGTGCAATATTATCATGCTCTGAATACTAATAGTGGATCACGAAAACAGCTCCGTTGCTTTGCAAGCAAAGCATGACGGTCAACTGCTTCGTATCACTGTTGTCACTTTTGCCCTGATTGCTAATGCTAATGCCATGTTTAGCCCAGACCTCTGACATTTTCATATTGATAATTTTACAATGGATATGTTGCAGTTCTTGTTTAGTCTCTTTTCCCTTTTGTCACTGGAAGCAATTTTCTGAAGCTACCAAAAAATAATTCATCATAAGTTGCAGTGGAAAAACACAGAAATATGAGGCTATGTCCTGACAGAAAGCAAACTTTCAGTTCACCGCACATTATTGCTCTTAATTCAGTCTACCATCCTATGGCACTCTTAAAAATTAGCAGTCCTTTCCTAAAGTTTGGGATCTCCCAGATCCATTAAAAATAATACCTTAGCAAGGTATTACTATGGTGTGGAAGACGGCTTCAAAATAAAAATGGTTTTGAAAGTCTGGGCATGGATAATGACCAAGATTTCTTTTTGAATATGGCCTGAAGCTTTCTAAGTCATTAGGAAGTAACGTATTGTAGCTTTCACTGTTCTCCACAAGATTTCCATTTTATTCTTTTTTGACACTTGAGACAAATATGTGTTATACATGTAATAATAATATTAATAATGATAATAATTATTACCAGTAATAAATCGATTCATATATTTGCGTTGTAGTAATACGTGGGATTATGTTGTACTAAATATTAGACTACTACCATTAAGAAGATTGGTTATTGCCCTGAGGCCTCTGCTCTCCAGATAATATAGTTAATGCCAGAACTACAGTGATTCTGGGAAGTCTGCTTAGGTAAGGACAGTAGGATTTGTTTGTTTCTCTAAATCTTCTCTTAACAGATTTTCTGAATTTGTAAAAATGAATTCACAACCAGCTATGTCAGTACTTCATTCAAAATGTTAACTTGACAAGAACCATTTTCCTCAGAGAAAATATGGCAATATGTTCTTCTGGTCTTCTTCAAGGCTAACAGATCCTGAGATATAAACAGTAGAATTTGTTGTAAACATGAAAGTGAGCATTAAAAAAAATGCTATTTGGGTTGGAATTTTGTTTGAGGCAGAGATTTGTTCCCTTATTTTCCCATAACAAGGTTTCATGACAACAAAAGTCATATTAGAAAAATGGTGTCTAGAAGTAGGTGGGTAATAATAGTTCTAAATTTTTAGAGGAAAAATGAAGGCTGCCAACGAGTGTGAGGTGCGAAGAGCCTTGCCCAAATTCCAGCTAACAGGAGAGAAAAATCACTGAAACATTTTCTCTTTGAATCTTTACAGACACTAAATGAAGAAAATTGTTTCTTGGAAAGGTTTTCTGTTTTCAAAATTGTTTATTTTTAGCTGAAACAATCAACCCTTGTTGTCCAGATGAAACCTTTTGTGCTGAGGAGCAGAGGTTTGTTAGTGGGTGTACCTTGCAGCAACGTTGTCTCTGCAAACCCTGAGAACATGGAGATCCCTGCAGTGAGTCAGACAGTTGAGGAGCATGTGGGGCTTGCTAGGGAGCAGGCCACCTAGCCGCCTGCTTAGTTGGCAATTGACTTGGAGTGGGACATGAGAGAGCTGACTCGTATATCTCCTGATGTACTGGAATTTCTTACCAGTGGTGTTTGGGTCTGGTTTCAAGAAAGATTTCATTTTGCTCATGTCACCCAACATTCCTACACCATTCCTACCCAAGGAAGAGCTTGCAGATGACATCACCCCATACTGCAGAGAGGCCCAAAAGCATGACAATAGCTTCGTTACATTGGCTGCTGCTCTTCAGCCAGTACAGCCAGACCATGCCATATCATGGCTTCCATCCGCATGGTGCCACAGAAAAAGCTGTAACATACTGATCTCCAGCAAGTTCAGCATGAATCAACCAGAATAAAAACTAACTGGGTCACTTTCATAAAAGCTAATGTTATGCAAATTTCCACCCACCACTTTTTCTCTGAATTTCCTCTTGGAGCAGGCACAATGGTTTGATGGAAGTCAGGGCAAAGCTGATGCAGCGGCAATGTGTGTTAAGACATAGCATAACATTAGGAGTTGAGCATATCTCAAAACTTGCAGCCTGGATTGACTCATTTCACTAGTTCCTTGGTTTGGATACCTCTGCAGTAGCCAGGCTTGATCAAATATTTCTACTGTCTGATCACCTGAAATTATGCACATATCAGAGCAGTAAACAGGACATTGCTTGTTCAGAATTAACAAGAAAAACTGTATTTGTGATGGACCAAATTGTGATGGCAGCTGTCCTGGGAGATTGCACTATTAGCATCCTGTCTGTCAAAGCAAAACACCTTGGATCAGGCTTCAAAAGCTGAAAGAGAATTGTGGCCTCACCTTTCCCAACTGGCAAACATAAAACTGAGCAGCCTTGGCATGTTACATATGGCGAAGATTGAACCATGATAAAGGGGGAGGAGAGTTTCCATCTTGGCAAGCCCCGGAGGTATGCATCTGTGCTCATCCTGAGCCATCCAGGACCATCTTAAGCTCTCAAGCCTTATTCTCCCCTGGCACACAGGAGAAGCTCATTACACAGCGTCATCCATTTCCCTAACATCTTCCCAAGGTATGGAATAAAGGGGCCAAGTTACTTTCATAGCAGACATAATTATCTGCACATCATCTAGCAATGGGCCATAGCAGAATTACAAATGGAGTGGATTTGATCTATTGAGCAGAAAAGGGAAAGGAACGAAATCTAACAGCTCACTTCTGTGTGGTACCCTGCTGCTATTCCTCCATCTCAGTTCAATTCAAAGCTCGGTATCCCACCATAAGTAACTGTGGTTTTTGCTATGAAGTAAGCCCTTACTGGTGTACTCAGTAGCCTAGAGCAAAAGAGCATGAGGCCTTTCTTTTCTCACCATCTCTAATGTCTCCAGCAGGTAACATAATATCTAGGAAGCTGCAAGCAATGTACAGATCCTCTGTAATATTGCTGTACTGCCAGCTGACCTGGGTCAAATACACTGCAATATTACTGTAAACCCATAAAGCTGATGTGGGGCATGGAGTAAGGGTCATCATGTAATTTCACAAGTGCTCACCCCTGTTTACATAATCCCCACTGTACTCAAAACTACCAGAAAAGCATAACTTGAATCTACACATTTTAGACTCAGGTTCACAACTCCCAGTGCCATGTTTTCTTCTTCAGTATCGCACACTTGTGCAAGATCTCCCTGTACTGAGGCTGAGGTGTTGTCTAAGGCAAGAAGGAGCAGTGCTGCACAGAACAAAGAGAGAGGAGAAAAATAAATAGCTCAGAGCAGGTCTGTACAAGATGATTCACATACTGCTTCTTTTGCTTTGCCTTCTTTGTGCATCACCATCCAGAGGGAAAGGCTTCCAATTGCATGAACTGCTGACATTGAAATACAGAACATTACACATGGAGGATGATTTTAAGCCTGCTCTAGAGACCAGATTGTATAAACTGTGATCCTGAGGGTGCAGGTGGAAGGTGCTCTTGGAAACACACTTTGCTTTTGATAACTTATTTTGGCATTAGTCGTGACCAGAGGGGCTGCCATGTACAGGCTGGGAGCACATCAAGTGGACAGGGCACCCATCACTCACACTATAGACACACACTGTAGACAGAGTCTTTATGGCAACAGCCACGTGCCAAAAAGATGCCCACAATGCTCTCTTCCCTCAACTTTCCTCTTATTCATCTGCTCCTCTGTGCTGTCCTCTCAACATTAAATAGAGCCCATCCTGGTGGAAAGCACAGGATCATACTTTGTGAGCAGAAAAGCTAGGGGCTTGTGCCATTTTTATGCCTGTTATTTACTTTATCCTATCACCTTTTCCAGAGCAGGTGGAAATATACCAGCTTGGAGAGTTGTCTATGGAGTCATAAATAATTCTTTTGAGAGCTTATTGGAAGTTGTGCTCATCAAAATTGGAATAAATGTTTACTAGCAAATAACATTTAATTTTTTAAGCGTATTTGATAATTGACTTCTATTTTGGCTCTGATATGTGCCAAAAAGCACAAAAGAGTATGTGTTATGCTCCCAGAAGAAATTCCCTGTGGACTGTGGTTCTGTACCAGGGGAAGTGAGAGTGAGAGAGAAATGATGCAGGGCTCTTTCTGGATCTCAATAAGAAGGGCCTGACAACAACTGGTGTAATAAAATAGTTGTTTTAATAAGATAGAATAAAAAGAGTCATACAGGTAGCAAGTAAATCTTATGTCCCTTTAGATGCAGGGAACTCTAATTTCGTGCAGCAGTGAGTGGACCCTGAATGGATTTTCCCATGACACATTGCACAGAGCAGATCCTGTTCATGGAGAGAGAGATGTTCCTCCTTTTTGCCTACAAGATATTCTATGCAATTTCTTACAAGAAAACAACTCTATTTCTAAAGGCTGTTCACATGAGAGCTTCTTGCTGCACAGTTTATATAGAAGCCAGGCCACACAGATGGCATAATTGATGGTACCCAGTGGGAGCTACAAGCAGGCTCCTTTATTACAAGGAGCTGCTGATCTCATCCTGTGGCCAAGGATAGCACAGCACAGCCTGAAGGCCACAATGGACATGCAGCACAGAGTAGCAAAGAGCTGCACCTACTCAGGTTCATTATTAATGCGGATCACTAATTCCTCCATGTACAATGATCTCCTGGTCAGGCTCACTACAACTACTTTGCTAGTTGTTGTTCTGCTCTGTTCTGCTTGTGTCCACCACAGTTCTTGACACTGAATTTTTATTTTTATTTTTTAAGAAAAAAGACATTTCCACAAAAGCTTTACCTGAAATAAAATCCCATTTTCAGCAATTTTCTTTTTTTTTTTAAGCAAGATTAATATCAACAGTATAACTCTTACTGTAATCAGTAAGACTTTACTGAAGAAGTTTTCCTGAGAGAGGGGAAGTGACACTGTACAACTCTTTAGAATGTGATAGAGAGCTAAGCTTCTGTTCAGCTGCAGTAACTCTTGGTGCCAGCTTTCCCTGAATGCTTTCCAGTGTAGACGCTTGGCTGAACAGAGAAAGTCATTAGATCTACACCCCTCAAATTCTAATCCAACAAAGTATCCTAACATCAGACATGCACATAACTACATGCTTAAACTTAAGC
>VXAL01012277.1:68239-83195 GCA_013399475.1 Chauna torquata
AAAAAAAAAAAAAAAAAAAAAAAACAGAATGGGTTGTCTTTTAAATTGAGCATCTTTCTCCTTCTTTTGGGGAAGAAAGAGACAAAGACAGTTCAGATGGTTTGAAACCACAGTTACTAGAATGTAATCTTTCTTCAGGAGAAAAAAACCCACACACATGGAAATACAAGGGGGAGAACAAGAATAAAGAATGTTTCTCTTCACATGCAAACCTTACCTGCAGAGTTGTTCTGAACTCTCTGACAGACACAAAACTACAAAATCTGGAGGCAAGGGTGTTAATATGATATTAAATAAACAAAAAAATAGCTTTATCTGGACACCTCTTCTGATATATCTTTCAAAAAATTTACTTCTGGAACTTACAATCACAGTTGTGAAAACAGAAGAGGAAATACTTCAGTGCTAAAGAAAATGCACATCTCATCTATGCATGTCACTGAGCATGCTGTGATAATTTGAAATCATAACACAGAGTAGGATGTAGTTTGTCATGGAATAAAAATATAAATCTGATTAGATACATACAAGAGCTTTGTCCACTTAATATCCCGACTGAGAAATTAGTGGTCATTCAGCAAATTGGTTCTGTTCCAGCAGTGGGAGTTTTCAATTATTAGAGCTAGATCAGATCCAGGGATGATTTAGTATCAGCACATTTCTGATTGAAGGCTTTCTCCCACAAAGCATCTGATGAGGCTAAGAGGTTCTTTTTTCATTCTGCTTCCTCATAGTTGATTTTTTCTCCTTGCTTTGCTTTTTCCCATAATTAATATTTTATCTTTGCTAATTTAATGCCATTCTTTCTTCTCCTTATATGTAATTTATTTCCACCGAAAGACAAAAAAATCCTCCCTAGTGCAAGTTACACACAGGAAGGTTGATATTCAGTTGAAAAGGAGAATGGTAGAAAAGGTTCTCTTGGAATTCCTTATTCTTCTCAAACCACCCACACCCCCAAAGCATCTGTTCCCAGCATTACCAATCTTCCCAACCCTGTATCTGCAGTTAAGGTCCTTATATCTCCAGGAGTTCAAAGATTTACACTAACTATCTCAGGCAGCAAAGGAAAGGGTTCATGGCTAGCACCAGGTAATGTTTCTTATGCTTCCACTGCTCTGCCAAGGCATGGAGTTACAATTACAGAGCCTTGTCGGCATTGCAAACTGGCTGATAATGATGTGCTCCTCTGCAAGAGTTTCATTGGAATTGAGCCTTGATAACCATATCAAGCAGGTTGGTCCCTGCTAGTTGCTCAAAGAAATGGGATCCTTTTATAAGTCTTGTGTTACTGCTCCCAGTCTTGCTGTCTGTCAGCAAGAAGACATCCTGCCAAAGTTACTGAGTGTATGTAATCAAGACACTAAAGACATAAGCAAGGACATTTACAGGAGAAGCAAGGGAACAAATCAATCATCAAACCAACCTTGGTAGTTGCCAGTTTTCATGCTCTAGGATGCAGGCAGCATTTAGCAAAAGGCCTGAACATAGGAATTACAGCCGGGAAAAAAGTATAGACTTGCCCTTCACTCTTAGTTGCTCCCCATCACCCTACAGAGACAATGCAGGAGTGTACTGGATAGTGGTGGGGGCACTAGTATTTCTTCCCTGATGCGTGGTTGCCCAGCTTTGACCATGCTTGGTTTTCCAGCTACTTTCCCATCAGTGCAGCCCAGTCTGCTGTGGGGCTCTGCAGAGAACGTAACAGCCAAACAGTCTTCAAACAAGCATTTTAGTATGCTGTCCACCTCTACCAGTGGATGTAGCTCTGCAGCATAGAGATAATGGAGGTTAGTGGTACATTGCAGTTATTTTTGAATATAAAAGTGTATGTATATATACATACACACACCTGTGTGTGTTTATATATATATATTCTATAACAGTTTTCTATTTCCTGTTTTCCTTTTTTTCCCCCTTTCTTAACCCCTTTCCCCCCCCAGATGCTACTATGAGCAACAGAGAGTTGGGGTTGGAGGTGGAGTTAACCTTGGGAACACCTGCGAGGAAGGAGGTGAATGCTGAAGGGAAGAATGTAACAGATAATGCACTGAGGGAAGCAAAATACTTAAGCAAGCAAATGATTGAATCAGTGACTGGAACAACCAAGTCTCTGCTGGAGATTAATATGAATGAGATGTTATGCTTCATTGGCTGAGTTTACCTAATTTCTTTAAACATCAGTATTGTTTTTATGTTGCAGTTGCCTAACTTAGTTCCAACTTGCTATTTAGTCTATAAAGCCATTATTAGCTGAATGGTGATTGGTAAAGCAGAAGGAAGATGCTCTGATTATGCCTTAATTATTGCCCTGCATCTGATCTTCACAGAGAGGATGTATGGTCCTACCCTTCCCTGTTGCTCTCAGCAACTCACATCTGAACCATAACATTATTGCATCTGTTTAAGAACAGAACCAAATGTGTTTCCAATGATTTCCAGAATAAGCTGTAAGTTTTCAAAGCTTTGTTTGCCTTCCCCTCCTTCCCGGTCCCAGGCATCAAAAGCAGATATTTGGTTAACAGCTAATTAAACACTTCCAATGAGCAAGCCAGAGCTCTGTAAACCCGCATCTTCCTAACTGCACATTGTTTAGAATCAGCTGAAAGTTTTGAGTTCATGTTTTGCCAAGATGAAGGCTGCATTCATGCAACTGGAAACTGTGAAGCAAGCCAGCAGGTTCTTAAACTGTGGAAGTGGAAAAAATCCAGAACTCTCCCTTTAGGTAGAGACCTGAAGATATATCCTTGATAATGAGGTGCCATGCTGGCTTATTAGATCCCTGATCATTTAAAATGTAAATCCTAACAAAGGTACAAAGAGCTACAGCAAATAGAAGGAGTGGGTTGGTTTTTAATAAAAGAACATGCCATCTGCCTCTCTTATCTCTCCATAAATCAAACATTGTCATCTTCGCAATTAGCACTGACAAATAGTGCACTCCCAGGAAACAGGACAGTGAGATATAGTGGATTAGTTTTACATCCCCTACTGAGTTAGCACAGGGCCAAAACTTGGTTCATGTTGTGAAATGATTGCAGTTCCTGCTCAGGAAAGCACACAGGTATAGATAACAGAGAGTGGCTGAGATATGTACATTACCACAAAAACCTGGGAACAGCCTCTTGAACCTGCAGTTACGCCACATAGGAGGTGGCATTTAAAACCTAAAGGAAGGCCATAACTGGGTAGAAGTGGGGCTCCTTCTGGCTCCCTTCTTCCTTTCCTAAACTTTCAACAGGGAGCACAGATAGATGAAGTATAAATCCCACTGCAGGGTCATGACACCCTCATAAAAATTCATATATAGGAAATATGTGACCTGAAAATTGGAAGAAGAAGAAGACAGTTGTCTTTTAAAAGGCAAGCTTACTTTGTTGAAAGTCCTTATGAAATCTCTATTTACAAAGCAAATTGCTGGAAAGACACTGAATTGGTTGTTTCAGCTTCTTCTACAAGAAGTCATTAAAGAGGCTTCAATATGTTAAAAGTGGACATTTTTAGTGTTTACAGACTGCTACAAATGGAACTAGCATTGTGCCTCTCCCTCTCAAAGAAGAGAGGAAATGGCAAGCTGTTTCTGTACATTACAGAGGAATTCACTTCACTGCAATTTTGCTGATCTGCACAGGAGGGAGACACAATTTACCTCTTAAGTCAGTCACAGAAGCTTGGCTTGTTGCTCACACCTCTGGGAGATACCACTGAACTACTTGCAAACATACATTTAGGGATTCTGTTGTGGAGGAAAAAAACACACAGGATGCCCTTGAAACATGCAGAAAACATTTATATAGAGAGAGAGAGAGACATAAATATGTATACATATATACAACTAAATAAATAAATGAACAAGAAATGTTTTCTATTTGAGGTGTTTTTGAGTTTTTTTTAGGGAACACATAGTAACTGAGTATCACAGTTAGACTTGTCAGCATAAGCTTATCCATTTTCCTGGTTGAAACTTTTTGAGGGCATTTGCTGAGAAATGTGATGCAGGATCAAAGAATGTGTAAGAGACTACCCAACTGAGTTGAATACTGGCCAATTCTGCCACTGTTTCTAGGAACTGGGATTTCAGAGGGAATTAGACTTTGTTCATCAGCAGTAATTTATACTGACGTTAGGAAAACTACTCTCCTGGAATTACTTTCTATTTCTTATGTGGTAACTATTTGTTATGTGGAAAACTCCCAGGTTGAAGAACTGCTCAGCCTAGTGGCAGAGCTTCAAAAGGAGGTGTGCAGGTTGAGGAGCATCAGGGAGTTGGAGAAGGAGATCAGCTGGTGGAATCATACTCTACCATCCCTGAGACAGATGTATTGGCCAGCCACAACACAAGAAACAAAGGATCCCCTTCCAGGCAGAAGGAGGGGACCTAAAGAGACGGGGGAATGGAAGCAGATTCCCGATCAGGGTGCCAGGTAAACCACCTCCCTGCCTACCTCACCTTCCCAGGTGCCCTTACACAACAGGTATGAGATTCTGGAATTTGATGGACAGGCAAACGACAATGTGGACAAAGGTCTGTCCAGGTTGGAGGGGATGCCTAGGACACAGCAACCTACCCCTCGTATCACAACTTCCATCGAGAAAAAAAGGTTTATTGTCATAGGTGACTCCCTTCCGAGGGGAACAGAGAGCCTGATATGTTGCCTAGACCCAACCTATAGGGAAATCTGCTGCCTTCCTGGGGTACAGGTAAGAGACATTACTAGAAAAGTCACTGGCCTGGTACGGCCCTCTGATTATTATCCATTATTGTTTTTTTCACATCGGCAGTGATGAAGTAGCAAAGAGAAGTCCAAGGGCAATCAAGAGGGCCTTCAGGGTTTGGGGGCAATTGGTTAAAGGATCAAGTGCACAAAAAGTGTTTTCCTCTACCCTTCCAGTACCAGGGAACAATACTGAAAGGAACAGGCAGACCCAGATGATCAATATGTGGCTGTAAGGCTGGTGTCACTGGCAGAATTTTGGGTTTCTTAACCATGAGATATTCTACATGACACCAGGCCTGCTGGCACCTGATGGGTTGCAGCTTTCTCAGACGGGGAAAAGGATTTTTGTGCAGGAGTCAGCAGGGCTGATTGATAGGGCTTTAAACTATATTTGAAGGGGCAAAAGGATAAAACCAGGCCTGCTTGTGATAAGCTATGGGATGCCACACCAAAATGTGAGGGACTGCATGCTAGTGAGATCCTTCAGTCTGCTCCATGGGGTGCTGGGTACAATGAAGCACATTTGAAATGTTTCTACACAAATGCATGCACCATGAGGAATAAGCAAGAGGAGCCTTGGCTCAGTCCCACAGCTGCAACATCATTGGCATAAGTGACACCTGGTGGAAAGAAGAGTCCTGTGACTGGTGTGTTACAATGGACAGTTATAGGCTCTTCAGGAAGGATAGGCAGGGCCGGCAAGACAGGAGGCGTGATGCTGTATGTAATGGAGGGGCAGGACTGTATGGAGCTTGCAGCTGGTGATGATATGGTTGAGAGCCTCTGGGTAAGGATTAAGGGACAAGCAAATAAAGTGGATGTCATTGTGGGAGTCTACTCTAGGCCACCCTGTGAGGAAGACAACACTGACAAAATATTCTTTTCTAAGAGAACTAAGAGATACCTCTAGATCAGCTGCCCTTGTCCTTATGGGGGACTTCAACTTGCCAAATGTTAACTGGGAGTACCACACAACTGATACAAACAGGTCCAGGAGATTCCTAAAACATCTTGATGATAACTTCTTTGTACAGGTACTAAGGGAGCCAACTAGGAAAGGTGCCTTCCTAGGTCTGTTGCTTGCAAACAGGGAGGGTCTGTAGGTGAAGCGTAGGTGAAGCGGCGATTGGTGACCGTCTTGGCCATAGTGACCATGAAGCAGTCGGGTCTAAAATCTTTGGTGATAGGAGGAAAATTGCCACCAAAACTTCAGCCCTGGAGAGCAGACCTCAGGCTGCTCAGGGCACTCGTTAGTAAGGTCCCCTAGGAAACTGCTTTTGAAGGCATTGGGATCCATCAGTGCTGGTCACTTTTTAAGTATCACCTCTTAAGAGTACAGGAACAGGCAATTCCAAAATGTTGGAAGTCAAGCAGGCAGAGCAGAAGGTCAGCTTGGCTGAGCAGGGATCTTCTTCCAGAGACAATACAAAGTGTTTTTAAAAACATGTTAACAGCAAAAGGAGGACCAGAGAAGACATTGGTCCGTTACTTGATGAGGATAGTCAGCTCACAAACAGGGTCGTAGGCAAAGCAGAGACATTTAATGCCTTCTTCACCTCTGTCTTCAACAACAATGATGGGCTCTGGGACCCCAGGTGCCCTGAGTTGGAGGACCATGACTGCGATAACGATGAACTCACAGTCAACCCCAAACTTGTGTGGATTTGCTGTTCCACCTGGATGCATATAAGTCTCTGGGGCCCGATGGGATTCATCCCAGGGTACTCAGAGAGCTGGCTGATGTCATCATGAGACCTCTTTCATCTATTTTTCAACAGTCTTGGGAAACTGGAGAGGTCAACTGGAAGGTGGCAACCTTTGTTCCAATTTTCAAGAACAGCAAGAAAGAAGAACCTGGTAATTACAGGCCTATCAGTCTCACTTCAGTGTCTGGTAAAATTACGGAGAAGATTGTTCTGGGAGATACTGAAAAACACCTGAAGGACAATGCAGTCATTGGTCATAGCCAACGCAGGTTCACGAGAGGAAAGTCCTGCTTAATGACCTTAATATCCTTTTATGACAAGGTCAGCCATCTAGTTGACAAAGGGAAACTAGTCAATGTCATCTTTTTGGATTTCAGTAAAGCCTTTGATATGGTTTCTCACAGCATCCTTCTGGACAAAATGTCCAGCATACAACTAGATAAAAATGTAATACGATGGGTGAACAATTGGCTGATGGGTCAGGCTCAAAGGCTTATAGTAAATGGGGTTATACCAGGCTGGCGGCCAGTCACTGGTGGAGTTCCCCAGGGCTCCATCTTAGGGCCAGTTCTCTTTAATGTTTTCATAAATGACTTGGATGTAGGACTAGAAGGTCTATTGAGTAAGTTTGCAGATGATGCTAAATTGAGAGGAGCTGTTGACTCCCTCGAGGGTGGAGAGACTTTGCAGAGAGATCTTGACAAACTAGAGAGTTGAGCAGTCACCAGCAATATGAAGCTTAACAAGAGCAAATGCTGGATTCTGCACCTGGGAAGGGACAGCCCTGGCTATATGTAGAGATTGGGGAACGAGAGGCTGGAGAGCAGCCCTGCAGAAAGGGATCTGGGGGTTCTGGTCGATGGCAAGTTGAATGACTCAGCAGTGTGCCATGGCAGCCAGGAGGGCCAACCGTACCCTTAGGTGCATCATGCACAGCCTTGCTAGCCAGTCGAGAGAAGTGATTGTCCTGGTCTACTCCTTGCTGGTGTGGCCTCACCTCGAGTACTGTGTGCAGTTTGGGGTGCCACAATATAAGAAGGACATAAAATTATTAGTGTCCAAGGAGGTCTACATGGTCTACACCAAAGATGGTGAAGGATCTAGCAGGGAAGACATATGAGAAGCAGCTGAAGTTACTTGGGTTGTTCAGCCTAGAGGAGACTGAGGGGCAACCTCGTGGCAGCCTACAGCTTTTTCATGACGGGGAGTGGAGCAGAGAGAGGAGTGGAGGGGCTGGTGCTGATCTCTTCTGTCTGATGACAGTGACAGGACCCGAGGGAATGACATGAAACTGCATCAGGGGAAGTTCAGACTGGATATTATGAAAAGGTTGTTCACCGAGAGGGTGGTTGGGCACTGGAACAGGCTCCCAAGGGAAGTGGTCACAGCACCAAGTCTGCTGGAGCTCAAGGAGCATTTAAACAATGCTCTCAGATGTTGTTTGGTTCTTGGGTGGTTCTGTGTGGTTCTAACCCAGGAGTTGGACTCAATGATCCTGCTGGATTCCTTCCAACTCAGGATATTTTATGATTCTATGAGTATGTGGAGGGGTAGGGGAGGATTCAATCTGCTAGCAACATAGATACTTCTAACACCAGATATCCTCCCCCCCAGAATGTCATCTTCAGGAGACACTGTTTTAGCAACGTTCTGCTTGGTACTGAGAAAGTCTTAACAATCTTAATGTATGTCAGCTTTGCAAAGCTAAAAAAATGGTTTTAAATCTTCTGGGAAAACTTGTGCGAACCAATTCTCAGTGCTGAAACAGGACTGCCAGAATTTAAAGTAAATATCCTTGGATATTAGACCTTAAAACCCTATGCTTTTGTCTATAGAATATTCACTGAAAGTTATTTCAGATGTTCAGGTAACATCTGTATTGTTGGCTTTTATTTTAACCTCATACTTCATTGCCATGGAAGTATGCACATGTTTAAGTCTTTTGCCAAGTCATGCCAGGTCTTAATGCTTGTGGTGTAACATTTTAGACTGAGCTTGGATACATCTCTCTTGAGGATTTTTGTATGAAAATCTGGCTAAAAGCTCATTGTTTCCAGTGGGCAGGAAATTCCATCCTTCCCTTCTGAATCAAATTTAGATATAATTAAAATTTTCCTGTTTGCAGTGACCTGGGAGGTCCCAGGAACGGCAGTTCAGTGGAACAGATGATTAGCTGGGTATGCTTTAGCAACTTCACTGCTCCATGGAGACAACGGGAGTGGAGAGATGCACTTCCTGGACATCTAGTCCTGAGACAGGCACAGTTCTGAGGTCGAATCATATGAAAAACACTTCATACTTGTAGAGTTGGCAATTTTCAGCAAAAGTTTGTGATTCATCATCCATTCATCAGCATTCATTCTTATCTGGAGGAAATTCATGTCTCTGGCCCACTGCCCCAGCACTTCTCAATGTATCTCATGTGAATCTATTAGCAGGCAGAGAGGAGAGAGGTGTCGAGGGTCCAGAAGCATTGTGGGGCAATTTAACCTTTAACCCAGCTTGTGGTGCACAAGTTGCCTTGGAACACCACAGCACAGCTGCCCTTCCAGTCAGGCAGAGGACGCCTCTGCCCTGCTGCTGCTTTATAAAACTAGGTGTCTTGGGCCATTGCTTTTACTTTTTCCCATGCATTTTTCTAAGCTTTGTTCTCCATTCTCCCTCTTCTGCAGGTAGAGTTGGCTTTATTCCTTAGTACTTTGTAATTTTATTTGCCTCTGCTAAGCTTTAGGTGGGAAAGACATGGAAATTCTCAAAGCAGATGAAGGTTGTGCAGCAAAGTGCCCTTCTGAAGACTGCAGGAACCTGACCAACCAGCTCAGCTCATTTTGCTGAGGTACAGGCACTTGCACACAGGCTTTGGTAGTCAAGGACAACACTTTTGCCTTGAGCTGGACAACAGTGTATAGCAGAGTTGGAATACTGTTTTCAGATGGTAGTGGTAGATTTAAAGCAGAGGTGAACTGTTTATCAGGGAGCACTTTTTTATCTTTCTTAATGGTGGCCATGAATATGCCATCTGAGATCTGTATCTGATTATTAGCTGTAGCAGCACTGCCCTCCCAAAAGAGTGTCTAGTCTAACTAGCAAAGGCAGCTTGATATGGTGGATATGACAGAGGTGTTAGGCCCTCAGTTCAGAGACCCTACCTAAGTCAATGCTGGGAGAAGAAAGGAGATTGCAAAGCCAGACAATAATTTGGTATAGGGTCTTGCAATTGACTAGCTCTAATTGATTTGCCCAAAGACTTGCCAAAAGAGTCCTTTAAAGAAAGTGATCTCAGTGGTCCCGTGCACGTTGCCTAAATTACACAACCACCTCTGCAGTAAAGTACAAATACTACAAAAAAGGAGACATCAAACAGCACTGCAGACAAGTTTTCCTCCCCCTCCACAAGAAGGCTGTGACTAAAGCTCACTAAATAATTTATAATTAATTTATTTGATAAATTTTGGCTGTTTTCCATTAGTGAAGTGTTCATGACATGATGGCAATTTTCTCAGAGGTACTCTGAATTATTCACTGAAGAGTGTCTGTAAATACTCCTTAGTCTTTAGCTTATTTGTGAACAATTTCTTGCAAATCATAAACGTCAGAAAATAGAACAACTTTGGACACAAGTATCATATGGCATATTCCTGTCTCCCCACAAAATTTGTGAGATACTTTGAATTTTTAACCAAACTTTCTATGTGAAATTCCATCTTCATCCTGCATTAATATTCTGGTGTATTCACTATCCTGAAACAAAGAATCTTGTTGTAGATAAACTCATTTGCAAGTTGGAATAAATATCATCCACTGAGCCCACTGGAAGTCCCACTTGTTTTGGATGTAATCTCTGAGACGGCTCCTAGCTTCCAGCTGGTTACCCTCTGTCCCTGCTAGCCCTGATGAGATTGGAGATAATCAGCAGATCTCCTGTTGTTGTAAATAATGAGGCAAGGGTCACAAGAACCCACTGATTCCTCCTTCACTTTTGTATAAATCAAAACCTCTTCAGACTTCAAAGAAATATAAATATGGCTGAAAAGGCAGTGCTACTTCATCCATTCCATGTGGTTTTGTTCCCTCCTCCTTGTTAATCCTCTCTCACTCAGTTTCACACTATCCTGGGCCTTTATAGCATGTCTGTGCTTTGTGTTTTTGTGGGTACATCTTATACTAGAGCAGATAACCTATACAATTTACAAGCTGCATACTCCACTTAGCACACAGTTGAGAGCCTCTGGACCCTAATACCTGCCTCAAAGAATCAAAAGGGGAAGCTGCAGGAATTCTTCACAGATGGATGATACTAGAAGCCTGCTGTTGAAGGATGGATTTGGAATGGATGGATTTTCTGACACCTGACCCACCTCAGATGTCTACCTTAAGCAAGCTAAATCTAACCGTTGAGAGCAGTGAGAGGGAAGAGGCAATGCCCTCTCTCACCTGCCCCACTTTCTCTATCTATCTGGTTCTTTGGCTGTTCTTGGAACTCAAATAGTCCTTCTGGAGTGTCCAGAAATTTTACTGCACATAAGGAATACTGTTGTGCATTATGCTGTCTTTAAGCATCAGGATAATGAATTTATGGATATATCAAGGTTATTATCTTTAACATTGCTGTTCTTTCCCCTGGAATTTTTATTGCATTGCCCCAGACCCAAATGATCTGGCTAGCTATTAAAGTGTATGGGTTCCTTCAATTCTTTAGTATGATCCAAATAAAGCAGTTAACTGGGAGAAAGTTGTACTTTCCGGCTGTATTTTTGAGTGAGAAGAGAGCCCTGCTTGTACACTAACCCCTACTCAATCAGAGTGGAATATGGCTGTTCTTTGGGCTCTAAGGGTCTCTTGTTTACAAGGCAAAAGTTCTCTGGCTCCTTGCTGTAGCTGAGAACAGAAAATGCTCCACTGTGAAACCTTGCCTGTCCCTTTCACTCCGGCATAGGGCTCTGTGGTTAAGATTCCCCTTCTGACCTGATGCTCATTTACTTTGAACCACATCTAGCTTTGTGCAGTACAACAGGCAAACAACTGAAAGTGGATGACCTTTCATGAAATGAACTGGGGGAACCCCTGAACAAGCCACACCAGGTCTGTAGCTTCCTTTAATCTTACAACTCAGTCATGGCTATGCTTTGCAATACTGTTGCTTCATGACTCTTACCAAGCTTCCACTGACTTAGTGAATGTTCCTTACATATCCTCACCAGCAGTGCTTCTGGTTCTTTGCAGGATTTATAGACCTGTTTTACTTAAATTGCTCTTCTTTGCTAATCTGTGTTCTTTCTGAGTGGTCAAACACTTCACTGGAAGCTTAACTAAATTGTTAGGAATGATGCTCCATTTCTGCACAGAGGCATATCAAAATTTGACATAGCCAGTAAGAACTCTGTTTTTGGCTGAGGTTCTTAATAATGAAATTTAATCTTTTCCAGTCTGGTGTGGTGGTTGCCATGGAATCATACGCTGACTATTTGGGTCACATAAGAAACTAGGCTAATGGGTAAAACTGTATCCATCTTACTCTGCAGCTACTTCAAGCCAATGACCCTTAAAAATGTTGAAAAATATATTAGTAGAACAGGTAGAAATCTGTGTTGCTTATTTGTCTGGGAATTTTGATAAAAAATAGGCCTGTAGCAAAGTTATTTCTTTCAGTTACTTTTTGCAAAAGAACTAAAGTTGCTTAAAATGACATTTGTTTGCAACAACATTCAAAATAAAATCATTTCACCAACCATCTTTTTGCAGCTTCTGAATGTTTTTGCTTCAAAATAAATGGGAGTAGCTCATTTTTGTCTCAGATTTTTATTCTCTTGCCCTTTTCTGGAGAAAGGCAGTTAAAAAACAAGAAGTAGGTCTTGCTATCAAAACAAAGAGAACAATATTTAAAAGAACTCTTTATAAATTAAAACAGTCTGTGAAAAGCTGCCGGCATTGTAAACCATCTCTGAACTGTTATTTCTTTCTATAAAACTTAATTGTCCTTTTACATTAGTCCTGAATATGACATTTTTGGGGAAGAATATCTGGTGTTAGAAGTATCTATTTTGCTAGCAGATTGAATTCTCCCCTACCCCTCCACATACTCATAGAATCATAGAATATCCTGAGTTGGAAGGGATTTCATGGAGGGATGCTTCATTATTAAAACACACACACACACAAACACACAGCAAAACTAATTGGCTTATTTTGTGGCAGGATAAGAATACTCATATTTATGCAAGTAGCAGAACAGTGCACATATCTACCCACTCATTAGAGGATATGAAACTTTCTTTGACAGAAAGATTCTAATTACAGTATACCCACCTTTGGTCTGTAAACAATTATCTGCTAATAAAGGTTACTGAGCAAATGACTACTAAGCAAAACAGGTCAAGTGAGTGACCAGGATGATGATGTTAAATTTGCTCTCTCTGTCTTGACTGGTAACAGCAGAAAATTATTGGGGATAGAGGGAGCAGGGGGGGACAAAGTAAAAAGGAAGCTGAAAGGAAGACATATTTTAAAACTTTTCCATAATGGTGGTCAACACTAATTTTTACAACCACAGGGCTAATCGGAGACAACAAAGACTCAACAGCATCATGAAGTTGGCACAGACTCACACTCAACAGCAAGAAGCAACCATGCAAAACCATAACAGAGATAGCAGAACAGAAGAGAGCCTTAAGAAACACCCACTCACTCAGAATGATTCACTTCAGCTCTCTTTTAAATGAGATTTCATTCCAAAAGAGCATTTCTTATTCAGAGCTCATCTCCAAAGAATCTACCTTGACATTCTGTTAAGAATGTGATTTGAAACATAAAAAAAAAAAAAAAAAAAAAAAATCAGAAAGAAGCTTTGCAAAGATATCTTAGCATTTCCACACACCATTTGCAACAACACAGGCATGACAACCTTAGAAGAACATTTCAGTCCTTCACTGGACCTAAATACTACCTACAGCCCATGCCCCCATCCACCAAATACAAAGTGGTGTAACTACTTAACTAGGTCTTGACTGTATGCCACAGTTGCTCCCCTGCCATATGTTTAAACACACAGGAGGAAACCCGTTCTTAACCTCTCGCCACTCTCCAGCCTGGCCTTCATGCTCCTTTGTGTGAGCTCTTGGACCACCATCTTTTTGTCTGCATGTGTGATGCTCAAGATCAGAGTCAAGCACCTGATTATATTAGAAAGCCAACACGAATATATATGTACAGTGGTCAAAATGCCCCCACACACCACAAAGGAGGAAGAGAAAACCCCCATTTTCTCCACTCTCTAGATGTCCTTTTGCAGCTAGGCAAAAGTGATGATACAAGGCCTGATCCCTTTAGACCCGTAATGAACCATTAGCCACAGGAAGGCAGCTGAGATCCCAGGGACCCTGGATTCGTTTGGTGGTTTACCTGATAATAAGTCAGTGCCCCAAAGAGTACAGAAGAAGGTGAGTTTCTAGGGGGTTTTCCCACCAGGTGAAGACAGATTTTTCACTATGACTTTCTCCTCCATAGTGCACCCTTTCTAATACCTTTCAAGCTGTGTGCCAGCTGTCTGGTCTTTTGATTCAAAGTCAGCCCCAAGGGGTGGGAAGTGCTCTTCTAAAGCACCTTTCAACTCACAGGAAGCTGAGAGCCTGATGTGAGCTTTTGAAAAAGTCTGGAGGCCTGGTCATGCATACTTATCTCTGTCTAATTAGGGGACCTCAGTGCACCAGATTATGGAGGTAGGCTTATTTGTTTCTTGTCTAGAAACAGGTGTTTGTTTAGAGCAAGACTACTGAAATAAAATGACTCCTTTTTATTAGTGTGAGCAATGTGGCAATACCACTTGCCAGTATATCACTAATAGAGATTGAAATACGATGGGAATAAAAGTCTGAGCTCCAGTAAATCTAGATGTGATGTTTGGAAACACTAGGGGAAAATAAGAGTTTCTCAGCTTTTATTCTTAAACCTTAAATACAAATGAAGTTGTTTTCAAGCTTTGGTTTTTTTTCCCCTGAAATATAGTCACATCTTTACATGTGTTTCCATGTTGTTTTATAGTACATCATTCTGTAGCAGNTATAAAAATACACATACATGTATAACAGAACCCAAAGATTTAGAATCCCATTCACAAATATTTAACTTACTAGGGCAGTTATTTTTTAACTTAAGTTTCAACAGAAGACTATTTTTCCTTTTGAATGTTATTTAAAAAAAAAAAAAACAACCACAAAATGGTAAAATAATCACACAATATTGCTACTTTCTCCAATAATTTATTAGAAAGCATCTTAGATAAGTCGTTTGTAATACATTATCAATGGTTCAGGCTATGGCAACTTGCTANATTCCCTGAAAACCATAATTATGAGGAACTCAAAACAACATAACAGGCTAGAAGGTGACCTCAGCAGAATGTAGCAGGTATTTGAGCAACCCCGGAGGAGTCCAAAGCTGCTGCTCTGTCCTCGATAGCCTAGAGCTCCCTGTTCTCTCTCTCTCTCTCTCTCTCCCCACCCCTCTCTCCCCTCACGCCCCTCTCCCACCCCGCTC
>VXAL01012277.1:89730-141888 GCA_013399475.1 Chauna torquata
TTTTAACCCTCTCCCTTAGCTGGGCTTAAAGGATGCTATATATTGCATTTAAGCTTAAAAAGTTAATGAAGGTCTGCAGAACACAAAACTGACTAATAGAAATGGAGCTACTATGGGAACATACATTACAATTGAATCTGCTGTGACATCTAAACAACCTCTAGGAAATGTAAGAAGACATTTCTTCATGTCAAAATAGCTTGATCTGCTCTTGCTTCTTTTTGAAGTCAGATTCTGCCTCAGTAACTCCTTCTCCTGATTTCACCGAGAATATTCAAGGAGTAAAGCACTGTGTCATGGTTTTGGCTGGCACAGAGTTAATTTTCTTTGTAGAGTCTTGTATGATGCTGTAATTTGGACTTTTGATGAAAGTAGTGGTGATATCACATCAATGTTTTTAGTTGTTGCAGAGCAGTGCTTATACAGAATCAAGGACTTTTCCACTGCTTGTGCTGCCCTGCCAGCGAGGAGTCTGGGCGTACACAGGAAGCTGGGAGGGCATACAGCCAGGACAGGTAACCCCAACCAACCAAAGAGATATCCCATACCATATGACATTATGCTCAGCAACAAAAGCTGGGGTAAAGAAGGAGAAAGGGGGAGATGTTTGAATTGATGGTATTTGTCTTCCCAACAAACTGGTATGCTGATGAGCCCTGCTTTCCTGGAAGTGGTTGAACATCTGCCTGCCTTTGTGAAGTAGCAAATTAACTCCTTGCTTTGATTTGCTTGCATGTGCAGCTTTTACTTCACCTAGTAAACTGTCTTTATCTCAACCCATGAGTTCTTGCACTTTTACCTTTCTGATTCTCTCCCCCATTCCATGTGGGGAGAGTGAGCCAGCAGCTGTGTGGTACTTAGCTGCCTGCTGGGGTTAAACCACAATACACTGGCAGATTCTGGCACTGGGGTTCTGGTTTGGTGGTGGGGTGTTGTTCTTCTTGAACTACACAAACTGTGGATCAGACTTTTTTTTTTTCAATTAAGAGGTCAAATGAAGAATTTTTTAAATTTGGCTTTGAATTTGATTAATTTCTGCATTCATCCTGTGGATTTTAAAAAAAAAGTAACTGAAAAGAATTTTAGAAATTCACTGAAATCTGTGATGATTGGAAAATGTACTACTTAAGGCAAAATCCCTCACTGGCACATTAATGCGTGTTAAATACTCTCCATATGGGAAGGCAGATATCTGAAAAATACCTTACAGCAACTAATATGAAGATGCTAAGAACTCCCCAGCTTACCAGATGGGGGTGGAGAATCCTGATTTAGTATCTGTTTTTGTTTGTTTGTTTGTTTTCCTGATCTGCTTAACCTGGTCCACCTCTCTCTAGGATACCAAACAAAAACCAACTGTCACCTAGATCTATGAGATTAAGTTTCTCTCTTCATCAGTACTAGCCCTTAAGTCAACTTTAGACAGTGGAAGAATTAAGTCGAGAGGAGAGGTTAGTAGAAAAGAATTATTCTACACAGAGCCAGGCTGTGAACCGCTTCTCACTAAGGTGTAATTTTACCAAAGGACAGTTATATTCAAAATCCACCAAGACTTTTTTTATATGAATGGTTATTCACTGTTACAGGCAGAGCTGATAATAAATTTTTAAGGGATATTTTTGTCAGAAAATAGCAAGGGAAAAAAAAAAAGAATTCACACATTTTGCACTGATGAAATGTTTCAACATTTAGAAGAGAAAAATAAAGGACTATTTGATAGTTTTTTTGAAACTCCTGAAACAACATTTTTCAGATCACTTCACAGGAAAAATAGAATTTTCATCTTAATCTGAGAGGAAAATTAGAGATGACTTCTGAGAAGACTTAATTACATATAAAGGACTCACAAATTGGCTCATCAGAATCTGTGAACTTCCTAAATTTTCATCATCTCATTTTAGGAATAAGGATGGTGCTGCTAGATAGAAGAATATTTACTTCTTCATGTTTTTCAATCTCAGTTTTGTAGCAATGTCCATTTAAGAATAAGAAAAAAAAAAAGCTTCACCCTGTAATTAAGATGATTGGAAGAAATATTTGGTCTCCTGAGATTACTAGAGGATAACCATTCTTAAGGCTTTGAAAATAACTGAATTACTGAACTATACATTTCTACTTTTTCTTACTGTCTTGGTTTCCTCAGGTAAAGATAGCCACTGTTTTACTGCTTGTTGTGCTGTTGGATCTAGCGTTAACAATAGTTCTGAAAGTTAATGACCATAAATATTTTTCTTTTATTCCACAGAGTTCTTGTACATTACGGTGTTCTGTGTGTACATGGTCTTTGTTTCTGTATAGGTAACCCTTAAAATGCAAACTGTCAGCAAAAGTTACATGTGAACAAGTACCATGGCAGTGTGGAAGTGAACTATTTAAAAGCCCACCACTAGGCTGTATCCCAGCTGATATTTCACTTTCTGCAGAGTTCAGTTCTATTTAAATGCTTTTTTTTTTTTTTTAAACCCTCCATCCCTCCATATGCCTAGAAAAACACTGTATTACTGATGCCGTGTATAGCACCAGTGCTTGCATTTATATCAGATAATGAGATTCCACAACTTCTCTCCAGACTTCCAAAAGGCTCTAAAGCTGCCTGTGAAAAAATACTTCACAGGTTTAGAGCCTTAAAAACTCTAATCAGGTTTAAATAGATTTTCAATGCTGACTTTTATTCATTTATTTCTAATCACTACATCCTGGCATCAGACAACTCAAGGACTGACTTATTCACTTACACTAGTGGGAATTTTCACTCCTGAGTGAAGAGGGATTGAGCAGGACAAGCACCAGTTTGCCAGTTCACAAGTAACTCTAAGAACTTTGGAAAAAGGACAGGCAAAGCAACCTTGACCCTACATCTTCACAGATGGGAAAGGAAGTTGTGTGGCCTTCATCCCTTAAACAGTTTTTCTGTATTTCTGGACTGGGTCTGTCTGCTCCAGCACTGCAAACTATCTTCAGCTTGCGGTACCCTCACTTCATTGATTTGTCACCTCCCAGTTTTTGCTCTGAGCCCAGGTTTTCTTCTGCTTCCATTGCAGGCTTCACAAGGTTCTTATTCTCAAATAGCAAGAAAGTAGAGTTTTGAGAAAGAATCAAAATGGAAATGACTGTTTCCAGCATGATCTCTCTAACAGAGTGTCTGCCTTTCTTGGCAGCCAGGTTCTTCCACAAGGAGAAAATTCTCCAATGTGTTTAGACTGACATAACAGGAAAAGCAGCCCGAGGTTCTTTTTATTTTGCAAGATACTGCTATGTCACAGCTCCATTGTCTTGACCACATCCGTAAGCACCAACCCAGGATCCCACCAGTGTTTTCAGACGCAGACTGCATCTATTCCCTGTTGCTATTGGGGTTAGAAACCCATTTACTTACAGACTGAAGACATGATGGCTGTCAATGGGTGTGTCAGTGTCTATTTTCATCTGCAGAATACTGAAAGTATTCCCAATCTGCTCAAGCAGAAAGACTGGCTGAGTTTTCCCCTCTGATCTGAGAATAACCTAAAGGAAAAGACCTGAAAAAACATTCCTGTTTTCCTGTGGATGCCAGTAACAAGTGATGGAAGTTGTCTATATAACTGTTGTCCCTGACTGCAGCAACAAAGCCCAGGTTTCAGGCAGAACACCATGAAATTATGCACAAACAGGGAAATTTTCCATTTTTTCATTGGTCCCTCTCCCCATTTCACTGATAATGTATTAGCCTGAAAAGGCATGAACCATACATATATCATGTCACCATTTGGATCAAATCACTCTTATCATCTCCTCCTTCTCCTCCTCCAGGCCTTCAGCTACTCCACCATCACTGGTAGTTCTCTGGCCCTGTTCCTGACTTGCTAATATGATGACTTGTTAATAAAGGCACTTGGGATCTGCTCCTGAGAGGAGCTCCACCTTCAGCCATCCTCCTCCCCATGCCAGAACAGGGACAGCTCACCACCTCTAGGCATGAGTTAAGGTACAGTGAGTTTGTGCTGGTCCATGACGTATGTAGGATGGGACACAAGACCAATTATCACAAATACAACAATTGTGTCAGAATCTAAATAAATTGGTTATCAGTGAACTGGCGGTCAGGTCTAGGCCAGAGCAGGGCAAGGTGACGAAGCACAGAGTGAAGGCATCCAGGTCAGCTTGTTCAGAATGGCCTTGGGTCCTGGAAGCAATTTAGCTGCCTTCCCAAAATGCAGCCCTAAGGAGTAGTACCCTCAGTGAAGCAGGGACCACCTGCAACTGTGAAGGCTGTACAACACCAGTACTGCTTCCAAAGCTTTGATACTCCATCTGCAGTTCAGGTCAGCATTCTTAGTAGGGGATGTCAGACCATTGCATGTGAGCCCCAAATAGATGTCTATCTCTCTGCTGGCTCTGAAATAAGGCAGATGTTTGGCACATGGCTATGCAGCAGGGCAGGCAGATGGATGCAGTAGCTAGACACACAAATCCTAGATGTAAAGAGACGTCAGCACAAACGTGTTTTCCCACTACTGCTCCTGTGGGAGCTGCAACTGAAGATGCTAACTAGTTTGAAATCAGTGGGAATTTCAACTGAGGAAATGTCACACCCTGGGCATTCAGTATTGAAAGTGTTATTTTCTGTATGCAAAATTAATTCAGTGTCTCACTGATGTGCTCTGTATCAATGCAATGGATTGGATTCTCTCTCCTGCTAACGTTCTATTGAAATCTTTTTACACTCCATTGACATTATTTCAGCCTTAATGGATACCTTATGAGTTACCTCATATGTACGTTGTTTTCTAATGCTCTATCAGCATAAAGACTTTTCTTTCACTAACTGAGCTTGTTCCTTTCAGATCCCTGCCAAAGCAATCCTGTACTCAATATATCATTAAGAAATGTTGCATATGTAAAAAAACCCACACGCTTCCACCACCACCACCACCATATCTACAGTCATTTCAAGTGAGTCTCAAAAATCTTATTCTGTTACAATTTTATGGAAGGTAGTAGAACATTTATGGTTACCAACAATATAAAAGCTGGTGGCTGTTTGTATTTGGAGAACCATTTTCTAGGCACATGCCAAGCTATCCTCAATTTCTATAAAAGCAATGAAAATTACTACTGTCACAATTGCCCAATTGTGGTCCATTATAACGGAATTAACATAAAACATCTAGAGAAGCATTTCAAAGTGGTATGTTTTTATACAATAATCTCACTAACTGAGGAAAAACTACTTGAATATTAACATGACACCCTGTGTTAATACAGAGATAAACACTCCCATGCTCTGACTGAGAACTGCAAACTGAATGTATTTGTCTCAATGCATTCCTACAGATCTCAGGGAAGCCAGGAAAACAAAGAGGACTGAAACCAGGGTAATACACTGACTGAAGTCAGCAAAAATTAATCAGATATCACAGATCTGATCTGCATTGAGTACAGATGACAATTTCTTTTGAAATAGTATAGAATTTTTTTTAATGGTGAAGTCATGAGACACTTCAAGGAACCATGTTTTTGCAAGCTGTCTGTTTTTCTGGTTGTTCTCGTGCTGGTTTTAGATTTCATAAACTGTTAGAATATAAAATATCACCTTTCTGTACCACATTCAGGGTCTGTAAAGGCACTCTGATAAAGAGCCTGCAAACCTCAGGCTCAACATTACAACTAATCACATCAGAGCATGTAAGATGCCAGCCCACAATACAGGTTAACTGCCTGAAACAGCACACAGTAAACTTTCTCTAACATAACAAAAATGCCCAAGAATTATACCCTGGGGGAAAAAAAAAAAAAAAAAAGGAAGATAGCAGCAAAGACAAAATTAAAAAAAAAAAATTCTGTAAGTGCTCAACAGATTCTCTTGCCTCACGTACTCATCTGCCTCTTAAAGTGTTTATATCCAGCATCTAGTGACTAGCAGCAGACACCAAACGTCCATGTAGTTCTCACCTGATCCCCTCGGTGCCTGAATCCTCTTGGGTTCTGCCCATATGCAGGAGTGAAGCTTCCCACAGGGCAATGCTGTTACAGAGACAATGATCTGGACAGGCCCCAGAGCCACATCAAAAGTCTGGAGATCATGAAATGATGTCATCAAACTAAAGGGAGGAGGCTTCTGTTCCTGTTCCTGAATTTCATCCAGAGACTCACTCAAATTGTAAACACTATTTCTGGGGCAAGGACCCAAACTAGGTCTCATCCCTCCCTTGTGTGTTGCTACTTGCTTGATCTTTGCCTTTCTGGTTCCCAAAATGATAGCCATGCAGGTCAAATATTCCTCAAAGATTAAAATTGCAATGCAAACATCACAGCTGATACCTGTTCTGAAGGCAAAGAACCTCATTCCAAAAGCTTTTTGTGACCCACAGGAAACTGTCATACACTATAAGTGGGCAGAACTTGAATCTCTTCATCTCTTCTTTGAAGTATCATGATGTAGCGTCTGCTGTATTACTGCATGGCAAAAGCAATCTTTGTTCAAACAGACATTCAAGAAGGGAGCACCAAAAGCCAGACCCACATGAAGTGACAGACTTTAACTTCAGCATGCTCCTGATTTAATGCAAACACATTCCATTTCTGGCTGTCGTTGATCCTTGTGAGAACAGGCTGGTATAATAGACACAGCATACAAAATCACATGCCTTGCCACAGTGGCTAGGAAGATAACACATCATCAGTGTATCAGAGAAATTCATCAACACATAGGAATGCAGACACGTTTTCATTCAGGCCAACTCAGAGCTGAGTCACTGATAGCGTGGTGAATGCGTGTGAAGATAAGCAGCACCAGGAATCAAGGATTTGCCTCAAAAGGCAAAGTATCAGTTGTGCAGTGTCGGAGATTATGAGCAGAGATGCAATTTAAATTGAAAATAATTTTTTTTATCAAGCCTAAGAAGGCTTGGTACAATCTGTTACTCATGGTCTCAAATTACCAAATGGTTAATTTAGTATTGTTTGTTGTGTGTGGGTAGCTCTGCTACTGGCTGAGTGGTTTTCTTGTAGGACTTGTAAGAGATCTTGTAAGAGATTTTCCAAAGAATACATTTCCATGTACTTCAGAAAATGGCCAGATATTAAAAAGTTCTTTGCAGATGTGCTTAGAATGAACTACATAGGAAAAAAATGACCTGTGATATTTTTCATAATTTTTGAACATACTACTCAGATGATGGAGTAAGATACTTTCATGTATTTGTATTATCACAGAAAAAAAATATCATCATGAGGCAGTCTCAGAGTTAGTCATGCTTGCCTCCTTCTTTCTCTGGAGGACATCTGGTCCTCCATATCACATCTTCTGTCATGCTGTTTTCTCTTCCTCTATCATACACAGTCATTTTAAATAGAGAAATAAAACACATCATCCTTAAAAATGACAAAATAAACATTGGTTTCTAAATTGTTTCTGCTTTATTTATTACATGAACAATTCTGCAAACTTGACACAAATTTTGGAAACCTTTCAGTATTGTCAAATAGGCATTTTTCAGATGAAAATAAGATTCAGCTGAAAAATTTTGCCCAGATCTAATGTTTGAGTGCTCTGCCGGATTGGAGCCAAGAAGGTCAAGTGATTTGCTGAAGGTCATGTACAAAAGGGTTAATACTGGAGTTGAGTATGGAACCAAACACATTCTGATTGTCAGAGTATGTGGAATTCTCTAAAAGATTGCCTTTTGTCAAATGCCTTTGCAAAAGATAGGCAGTCATGCTACATTCCACTGGCAATGGCTGTACCAAAAGCCTGAACACAGTAGTCATCAAGACTGGGGGCAAGAGAAAGCCAGAAGGCAGCAAGTTTCCTTACAGCAAGGAAATGGAGACAAGAACCAGCACCCATACTCCACTGTCAGCTTTTACCATAAGCATTTCTCATAGATTCCCAGTTTAGCACCTAATAATGATTAAAGCATTGGATTGGTTGGATTAGGGATATATGACAGAAGCAGTATATCGAACATGGCAGTGGCTCCCTAAGACACAACTGGCAGCATGTGCTCCAGGTACCATGTGGTGCTTGGTAAGGGAAAGTTTCAGGCTAGCTCGACACAGGGAGCAGACGTTGCTGCTCAGCTATAGTCACACATATTCATATAAGGAAATCTGAAAATTTATTTTCACAAATATGGCCAATAAAGCAAGAAGTTGAATACTCCTGGTGTCTTGCTGATGTTACTGAAAGACAGAAGCCAGGTGATGTTCCATCTTTTGATACCTCCAGGAGGCTTGGAGCTTTGGAGATGGAACCAGGTAGGGTGAAAAGACAAAATCATCTCAAGCTTATGGTCTTGATTACTGTTTTGCTTGTAATTTGGGAGATCCATAACAGTTATCTGTCTTGCTCCTCAAAACGTAGAAAGGAAAAAAGGACTTGCAAGGACCTGCAAGGTGTCATGGTACGTTGTAGAAATGGTCTCTGTTGGTATGTGTTAGTTTCTTTATTATATGTGCCCTACTGCAGGTCTTCTCATTGTAATCCTCTGTTCAGAATGAGACGAAAAATTTTTTTTTTTTTAATTAGCTGCCCTTCAGCTACATAACTATCAAGGCAATATTATTTATGCAGGTCTAACCTAAACCAAGACTTTACTGCCTTTAGAGTATCCAACCTCCCTATTATGCCACTGTATTTCACTTTCTGAAGGACTCATATATTTAAAGCAGAACCACTTCGCACTGTAGAGACTGTTCAGTAATTCTAGTCAAAGACATATGTACCATGAATCAGGCATAAAACAATTATTTAAGCATAGTTTATACTATCTTACATTCATGACAGAGGTAAAACAAAGGGATTAGTGTTGTCAACCTAGATGTTTGAATGCGGATAGCAAATCTCTATTTTATTTACCTTAAAAAGTAGTGCTCCAGAGAATTCACCATTATACTGAAATCTATGGAGCAGATTTTGTTCTGCAGTCAGAAACCTACACTATTTCTAGAGAAACTAATACAGGTGCTGCACTAGTTTGAGAAAGAGTGCTTGACTTAAAAAGACAACAGATAGCTGTTCCTATTAGAACAGCAGTTACACACTGTCTAGATGTGAAATTTAAATCTTACCTGAGATCAAGGCTGCATTCCCTAAGACATTCAAAAAAAAAAAAAAAAAACACATAAGGAAAGAAAATTTTTGTCCTCAGTAGGTCCTGTTCAAAGCTGAGAGGTGAAATGAGTTGTCTAAGATTTGACAGCTGCCAGGCACAGGACACAGGCCTTACAAATGCCCACACTTAAGGTCTCATGCACCTGTCCACACTGCCAGTTATGAAACATAAAACTGAAGAAAAAATTGTCTTTGAAATAATTCATGCCAGCTGATGCTTCCTTACAACCACTTGATCTGAGCTGAAATATAAAAGGCCTGAAATTGTGTAACTACCTCTTCCTTTGTAATTCTATTATGGTAACATCTGTATTCAGAAAGCCTTGAGACATTAAATATATGTGATTTTTTGACTAGGGAAAGCTTCCTGAATTGATGCTTAAAATAGATGAGACAAAAGGTAGCATTAGGGAAAATGTGGTTTTTATTACAGGCTGCCAGTGTTGCCGTGGCAGTGAAGTAGGTGAATGTTGTCACTGGTGCTGGCTTACCACTATGGCAGTGATAAGAACAGAAGACAATGCTTTAGAGAAATAGCAGAGGGCCAATAACTGCAGGTGCCCCTGAACATGCACAGGCCCTCAAAGTACTGACATGGCCTCCTCCATACAGAGGACTGTCCTCCCAGTTCCTCAGGAGCTGGCGTCACTGAAGTTAAAGAGAGTTAAAGTGTAGGTGTCAGCACACACACAGCATGGATGTAGTCTGCTTCTGATAGAGACTGTGATGGAAACCAGAGTAAAACAACCTTTATACGGCTCCTGTTCAACTGATGGGAGTTACTAATTGTTTCTGGTGTACACAGAGGCTACAGGCACACTAAATAAGAGTAGTTGGGTTACAAAGAATTTACTTTGTAAAGGTACTTTTGTACCTTGTGTCTATGTTGCCCTTGTATGCAGTCTTAACTCAGTTCAAATTCAGGATGCCCTTGCAGCAGGTGGTGCTGGGGTCCTTCTAGGGCCTCAGGCTGTCTTACTGCTCAAGTTTTGGGATACATGATTGTTGCCAGACTAAGCACAGAGCTCCAATACAAACCAAAAGGGCAGATAAGGGTGTTCTTGAATACATATGTGGCTTCTCCTCCAGTAATAGCAATTCCATTTTCAGGAATGGTGTTTGAACTGGTAGCATGCTTGACCTGAAGCCTGAACTGTCTCCCAGGACTCTGAAGTGCAGGGTTTAGTGCTTCAGAGGAGTCCTGGCTCTGAGCCTGACTTTAAGCAGCTCCAGTGTTCTCTGCTACCTGGCTTGTCCACTTAAATGAGCAGATTATCAGGCTCAGTACTCTATCTGCATGGCTCAGATCAAGAATACATGATACACAGGTTTCGTAAGAATCTGACCATTCTCGAAGTCAATGGGATTTCTACAGACTTCAGTATGATCCTTCTCACCATTGCTGGGTGGCAGGGCTTTTCCATGGCTTAGGCCAGGGAAAATCAGGACAAGTGGTTAGGAGGAAGGACTGTTATGAGAAAAAGGAAAAAAGAAAAAAAGGAAGAAAGTTTGCTCACAGATAAATAAAGCCAGGGAGGTATCTGGGAGTTAATTCTTTTGTCTCCTCTCTAAATAATGCTGCCATTCTGTCCTGGAGTGCACACTGATTTTTGTTGTCAAACAACCCTTAGCAAGTGTTGTCCTGGAGCTGGTAAATTCCATTAGGAGCTGTGCACCTGTTCTCCCATTTTTATCTCCAAAACCTACTGACAGTTTTTTGTAGGTGCCAGAGTACATCAAACTGCATCCACAGGATATGTCAGTTCATACTGGCAGAGAATGAGAGATTGGCATAAGGCATGATTTGGAATTACATTAAATCTTTTGGCATACCATTCCTTTACATTCAACTTGTAATTTATTATATCCAAGCCTACCAGATGTGATGTGGAGTACACTTTAGAAGGGTAAAATAAACTTTTCTGTTGGCATATTTACATTAAAATTAAAGGCTTTCCCTTTTTTTACACAGGAAAGAAGAGGATTGTTTGGGCCACAAATGATATAAAGAGTCTTTTTCAAAAAGGGATATTCCCAAATGTGTAGTTGAACAGTGAGAGCAGTTACCACAGTAACACAGTTCAGATTCTGTTTCCTGAATTGGATGATGAAATAATGATTAATTATCCTCATGTTGGGACAGTTACCAAGACAAATGCATTTATTTAAAAGCCTGCTTTTCATGGACATCTATATAGATTTTATCTATGTCTGAGAATTAGATCAAAAGGCGTGTGAACAAGGTCAAAAAAAAAAATATATATTCTCATGTTTTCAAAATATCCCTAATTATTTTCTGCTTCAATCCACCAGTGATAGTTGATCCCAAAATAGAAGCTTTGAGTGGGATCCTTAAAATAATTTCCTACCATTACTCAGCCTCTTAAAGCTAGTTGTAAAACTTATTTGACTTCAGTCAGATTTCATCCATTGCTTAAAGTATTTCAGAATGATCCTAGGAGACAACTTTGAGAGCCATACACTGTAGACAGAGGTTGAATTTTGGTCTGGAGTCGTCCTGAAGCCCACTTCTAGTTGTGCGTGATCACAATTCATCTTAGAGAACCAAAGTCATCAGGCTGTGAAGTAAAATTTACTTCTATATTGTGAGTTGTGCTTTATTAGAACACTAACCTGACAGTAACCTAGGCTCCAGCAGACTTAGGCCTAGAGCATATAAGATGCCCACACTATCTGGCTGGATCTATATCCTAAATATCATAATGCATGAGAGAGCAACTAAAATAAAGATTTTCTGAAGAATCTTATATTCTGTAAGGGCCAAATCCTTCAAGAAAGCCAATGATTTTAGGGAAAAAAAAAGCAGCCAACCTCACATAGATGTCTTGATGTCTTAGAGTAGCAAATGATGGGATACCCATTGGGGATACGTCCTTTCATATGAAATTATTTTTCCTGGAAAATTTTACTGGAAAGCCAGTATGGTTGGGAAGGCTGATGGCTTTTCAAAACCCAGTTGCTTCACTAAGGTTCCTGCATGAGTAATGAGTCCCAAATATATTCAAAGGCATTCAAGGTGCCTCCAAATGCAGAGAGACTTCTTGGCCCAAATTTGAGTGATAGATACCTAAGAACGTCAAAGAATCACACCTGGCACATACTGCACAGTTTCAGGAGCCCAAAGTGTTCACAAAGTTCATTATAATCATTTCAGAGAAATTATGGTCCCCTCAATAATGAAGTCTGTGCTGAGCAGTGCATCACCTTCACAGGAACCCATTCTCCATTACAGTGTCCCTTGCTGCATTATCTCACATTCCTGCAATTAGTTCTCCAATACTTACTTGCTTGATGTTAATATCACAATCATAGAATAACTCAGGTTGGAAGGGACCTCAGGAGGCCTTGAGTTCAAACTCTTGCACAGAGCAGGGCTCCATTAGAGCCAGGTTCCATTAGATGAAGTTCCTTAGGGTCTTGCCCAGCCAAGTTTCAAAACTCTCCAAGGATGGAAATGCCACAGACTGCTCCAGTGCTCAGCTGCTTTCATAGAGAGGACATTTTTGTTAAATCTAATAATAATTTCCATGTGTAATAATTTGCTTGCAACTATAATTTCCAACCAAGCATATGTAAACATAGCTTCTTGTCCTTCTGCTGAGCACCTCCAAGAAGAGCTTGGCTCCATCTTCTCTGTAGCGCCCCCTACTAGGTAGTTAAAGACAGCGGTTACCCTCTGTCCCCCAAGGTGCATCTCCTGAAACAGCCAGGCCTATTGACATTCACTGTGCAGGTTTGTTTCCATAGTCACCAGCAGTTCTTACAGTGATCCTAGCAACCACTGTACAGTTTCCTTATTTCAAGAACAACAGTGTATTTTGAAGTTATATTGAAGCTACCAGGGCATGTAGAAAAAAGTGGTATCTGGTTCAGATGCCAGACAACTGCTTTGCATAACTGCTTATCAACTTTATAGAACTCGTAAGAGATAGCTAATTAAAACATGGTGTGATCAGAAAACTGAGTGTTCATCTAATCAGAATAGCTATCCCTTCCCTCCCACATCTTCATTCTGATGCTTTCATGGACATTTTGAAAATTATTAAGGTAGTACCAGATTACATGTTACTTTAACATTCATTATAGTAGTGACACTTCAGAAAGACAATTTCTCCTTTAGCAGCAAATTTGATATTTTCACTGATATTTTCACCACATTTATCACAAGAAAAGCTTTTATTTCTTAATGAGATCACAATTCACTTAGAAGAACTATTTGGAGGTTTCCTTTTCACAGTAAACATATGATTAAACATAAGCATATGTATAAAAATAAACATCCATTCTGACACAAAATGGGTTTTCAACATATCCTTTTAAATCTAAGGATGTGCTTAATTTTTATCCTGACCAGGAGAAACCTAAATTTTTATTTTTTGCTGATAACTAGAAAGGCTACGTGCAATTCTGTTCCTAGGCACCAAATGGGAATCTTTAAGAAGTAACCTGATTTTGCTGACGGTAGAATATTCAGCACCACCCACAGTCCCTCTCCCTTTCTGAAAAATACAGCTTGTGTCATGAATGCATATGAACAAGAAAGCAGAGCTAAGGCTCACAGCTTTACATTTCATGCCTTTATTTTTTTCCTTATGCTTAAAACCATGCATGCTTAAAAGCCCTCAGTATGATCTTAATGTTGGTGAGGGATGACAGTTGTGTGAGTTTTATAACAAAAGTTTGCATCAAATGCCCTCAGCAAAATCGTTCCTTTGTAAAGTGCTTGTGCTGAGAAAGTTGGGCTTTTTAATAATGTTCTAGGAAGCTGTTTCAATGCTAAATGCACAGTGGGATCAGACAGAGCAGCTGCGACTGACAAGCTTGTAGAGGGGCAGTTTGAACTGTATCAAAGCAAAGATGGTTGAGCTTGGGATCACCCTGTGTCTTTGAAACTCCAGCTGGCAAAAAGCCAGACTTCACATCCCAAGGGGACTCTTACTTCATTCCACTTTGCTCACAGTGTGGCTAACTGGAAAAGTGTCATATACAGCCTACTGCATAGAGAAATTTTCATAGTGCAATCAGCAAAAGAAGCTATTTTTGCAGTTAGTAGAGGAGAGCGAATTAAAAGGTATTGCAGAACTGTCTCTTTCAATTTACATGAGGAGGAAGCAGGCCTTGAAGTGGGTATCAATATGAATGATATGGACCTTATTTACATCAAATCAGTCTAGGTGAGAGGCAAGGTATCACACTTAGTCTACTTTTCATTGGACAGAAAGTTGGATGTATGGACAAGGAAAGATATTCACTGTGCTCCAGCCAAACCCACAGTCTGGTCAACCAGGGGATCAAGACACTACATACACTCCTCACAAGGCACCCAGGTAGCTAGTGCTATTCTGCACCCATTACTGTCACCTTGCAAAGCTCAGCAAAATTACATGATGGTTTATTTATTTATTTATTTTTCCCCATGACCACAATGGTTGGCCTCTGAAAGTGGTTTTCTGAGGGATAGCTCTTCCCTAGTTCCAAGGACTAAATACCGAAACTGCTCTCTCTGCTCATATTTAATCATGAACCAAGAAAGCTTTCAAAAAGAAGAAGGAGTCTTGCTTGGTAGATATGTTTTCTGGACTGCAGTTGCAACAGAGAGTTGAGAAAAGTGCCCTGCTCCCTTGTATTTCTAAATGTATTCTTAAATATTGTTGAGGACAATAACAGTACGCATTTTTTAGGTAGCTTTTTTTCCCCTGGAGTATAATGATTTTCGCCAAGTTTGCACCATAGGTACATGGCATTGACTGTAAAATTGGAAAATGTCTCTAACAGTACAAATACTGTGGGAAGCCAGATTATGTGTCATAAATTCACAACAATGTGAACCAATGTGAAGTTAGTCTGGAGAAAAAACTATGTAAACAAATAGCTTCTCATGTGAAATGAAAGTCTTCTTATGGAGCAAAAACCCTGCAGTAGGATTCAACCTATTTTAAATGAAAAATTACTCCAATACAGTCAAACACTGTTCTGTTCCTGGTTTTTACAAAGGGATAGCATCCTGGAAATCCTTACTGCAGAGATTAATGAACTCAAGCTCTCAGCTCTGCTAACCCAAACTCACAGTACTGTCTGCACCTTCCCCAGTCAACTGTGAAGGCATAGGTCTCACTTAAGCTCAACAACTCCTAAGTGCAAAAAGGCACCTGGGAGCAGCAGGACATGAAACAAAAACCATCTTCTCCCACCTGGGGAGGATTCTGGTGTGTGGGGAAGTGTTTCACACTGATGGGCAGCCAAACTCCACCACACTGCTCTCATCCTCCCACCTCAAAAGAACAGGGAGAAAATATGATGAAAAAATGGCTCAAGGGGTGAGATAAGGACAGGGAGAGCACCCACCAGTTGAAGTCATGGGCAAAACAGACTCAGCATAGGGAAATTAATGGCCTTTATTGCCTATTACTAACAGACTAGAGCAGTGAGAAACTAAAAGCAAACTAAAAACACCTTCCCCCCCATTCACCATCTTGTTGTCTCCTCCCCCTGAGTGATGCAGGGGAATGAGGAATGGGGGTTGTGGTGAGTCCATAATGCTCTGTCATCTGCCTCTCCTTCATCTTCACTCTCTTTCCCTGCTCCAGCATGAGGTCCTTCCCATGGGATGCAGTCCTTCCTGAACTGATCCTATGTGGGCTTCCCACAACAGATGTTCTTCATGAACTGCTCCAGCATGGGTCCGTACCAAGGTGTCCATCCTTCATGGAACGGACTGCTCCAGCATGGTCCTTCATGAGCAGCAGCTCCTGCCATACCTCCTGCTCCAACATGGACTCCTCTCCACAGGCTGCAGTTCGAGTCCAGAGTCTGCTCCTGCCAGGGCTGTCCATGGGCTGCAGCCTTCTTCAAGCCATATCCACCTGCTCCACCTTGGGCTTCTCCAGAGGCTGCATCATGGATATCCACTCTGCTGTGGTACATCTCTACCACCTGTAGAGGAATAGCTTGCTGCACCATGGTGCTTTCTATGGGCTGCAGGGAAATTTCAGTTCTGGCGCCTGGAGCACCTCTTCCCCCTCCTTCTTCACTGACCTTGGTGTCTGCAGATTTGTTTCTCTCTCAGTTTCTCATTCCTCTCTCTCAGCTGCTGTTGTGCAGCAGTTTTTTCCCTTTCTTCAATGTGCTCTCACAGAGGTGCAACCAGTGTCTCTCACTGGCTCAGCTCTGGCTAGGGGTGGGTACCTTTTGGAGCTGGCTGGAACTGGCTCTTATTTGACTTGGGGCAGATTCTGGACTCTTCTCACAAGAGGCCACCTCTGCAGCCCCCTCTGCTACCAAAACCTTGCCATGTAAGCCCAGTGCAGGGGAGGAAACCTTGTGTGTCCCTAGTCCAGACTTCTACAACAGAGGGAATAGTGATGTCCAGAACGGTCTCCAGAGCACTGGGCTGTCTAAGGGCAAGACTCTGTCACGCATGAAGAGCAGCAGGTTAACTCCAGGGCATTACATCGCTCATACCCTGCACCTCATGATGGCCTTTGGGTAGGTAAGAGAGGTCAGATACTCCATCCTGGTTCATGGATTCTGTAGCCCGCTTGGCTTTTTCAGAGCTGGTCTTAGTGCTTCTTGCTGCATCTGCAGTGGCATCAGTCACCGTGAGAAATTCTTGATGCTTCGCAGAGTGGGTGTGAGGTGGGTGCTCAAAATTTATAGCTTCTCATGTGGAACAGTGTTTACAGCTTCATTTCCTTACACCAAGAAGGGCCTGCTTAAACTTTAAACTCTGATTTCTCAAGAGGAAAAGGAAGTAATATTAAAGCTGACTTAGTTCCTCACCTCAGTCAAAATAAATAATAAAAAAAAAAAGATGTGAAATCATTAAGCTCCAGAGTATAATACAGGATCATAAGAAGTTTTTATTATAAAACCCAAGAACCAAAACCAAATGATGTTTTGTACTGTTTATGACAAAGAGGAAAAAAAGAGGAGCAGTTTCAGAAACATAAGTAGAAGGTGAGAATATAGTCAGTTCATGAGGTAAGGTGCAAAATTAAGGAGCAATCATTTTTTGATGGGCACAGTATGAATTTTAAGTGATTACTTGGGACTCAATGTATTGGAAGAGTCCCTTGTAATGAGCTGTTGATTCATTGTCTGGAAAAAAATATTAAATGAAATATGACATTTTAATTGAGGTAGGAAAGGGAAATCATACTATCAGCATGAAGAAGATAAAGGAGAATAAGATTACACTTCTTTCATGCTTTTATATGAATATTAAATGCAGCTCATGTCAGTACTACTTTTGGGGCTTTCATTTTGGTATAAGTTCATTCAACATCTCATTTTGATCCACAGTTCTGAACAGCATGGAGCCCAGGGACAGCATAGTGTTAAAATAGCTGACTCATCTGCTTTCAGACATTGTGGATAGAAAACTGGCTCACAAACACCACCTCACTACCCACTCCCCTGTGTTGCCGGATCTGGACGGCCGAAGTCATGACATACACCAATATGGTTAAATCATGCTCATTTATTGCCCGAATAGATACATTGTTATAGCAAACAACGGCGGGTGTAGCACACAGATACAGTTCCCCATTGGTTGATTTATACTGAACAACAACTCTTAAATTTAGCCCCTTGTAGTTAACAACTTCGGCCTTGCAGTTATCAGTTCTTGGTCTTGCATCCGGGAGGCGTATTTTTCTCAGCCTGCAAAACTGCTTAGGTTCCTCCTTTTTGTAGTTCAAGGTTAGTCCAGTATCACAGTTGTTGACAGATTTCTTAAGCACCTGGCTTGCTCACTTGTCATATTTCATGTCCTCCTTGCTGTTTCAAGAAATCCTCAACACCCCTGAATACAAACAGACAGACTGGCTTCAAAATTGGCTTCAGATTTTGCTGTTGATCGTAAATAAGTTAGTCACTAGACCTGATCCTCACCTGGAATAAGCTAAGCTAACAGACAATGGACAAAACTCTATCTGCAGACAATTGAAAGTCTGTCCTTTTCTAGGTAGAAAAATTAGGAAATATATGTCATCTTCCCAAAAGGGAAACCCAGCAAGTTAAAATGTTACCACTAGGCTGACTGAAATATCTTTTATTGACAAGCTACAAGAACTTCGGAGCCCCAAACCACTAAAATGAAGTACCCTTTTTGTTTTAAACGGAGCTGGATTGTATTCAAAATGTTAAGTTAAACCATTTTTAAAACAAAGACCTAAAGTCACCCAAGTTCCTTTGGCAAGTGCTTGTCTCTTATTTTAGAATCTGTATCCTGTTCTGGAACTAAAAACCAACGGATACAGCCATATTGCTAAACCAGACCTCTTTGACTCTCAGTTTTCAAGAGTGGCAGCTCCACCTCTAATGAAACCAGGCATGTTCCATAAAAAGGGGAGAAGGTTGCCTGCCCTTCACAGGCACTTTGTTTTTCCCCTAGTGTATTTTGGGTTGGATTGGGTTACTTGATACTTACATCAGATTAATGCAAGATCTCTACGCTAGGAATGGTCCTAGGAACTGCACCAAATACTCCTCTACATGGTAGGTGCCAGTGGCAGCAGTGTGTCTTCAAGCACACTAAGTTAGAAGAAAAGCAAGTAAGAAGCAATTGGAGGGAGTCAAGGAGAAAAATTCTGCTCCAGAAACATGTGTGCACTAGCATAATACACCAATTTGTTAGTGCCTTCTCTGAAGTGCTGTGATTAAGGCATCAATTCATGTAATCATTCACAATGTACAACACCATTACCTTGTCCTTGGAAGACACATAGTCTCCTGAGAATCCCTTATTTTGTGCTGTTAATTATTGTTAATGAAGATTTTGAATGTAAGTGCAAATGACACTCCTCTTACACTCTTTCTTCTTTAGAATCCTTTTTTGGAAGCTGCCAGAAGCATTTGGTTTGGAAGTGACACATATTCCAATACTGATCAAACACATCTTTGATTTACATTTGTTGCCCCCTTTTCTCTATCACTAATTTACATTCCACAAATCAGGAGTGATGAAAACTGCAGGCTAGGCACTAATATTAAAAATGCAACTTGGAAGAAATACAATTTGTACCGTTGTCCTTTATCTTTCAAGCAGCTAAAATGATCACTAATATTTCATAAATGAAAGGGAAAAATTAAAATGCAACCATTACTATTGGATTGGATTATAGATAATGATTACTAGGTAGATTTCAAGAGTACTTCAAAAGACATGAGTCTTTGAGAGGAACTGAGATACGTATTTCTCTATGTTCTAATGATATCTTTTGAAAAATATTCCCTTAAGTCATAAGATCACTTTAAAAAGTATGGCAGAAACACAGAGGACAATATTCTGGAAATCCATAAATCTGACTTGATTACTAAGTGACCAGAGCTTGCAGATTGTGTAGCCAGAGCAGTTGTAAAGTAGCAGTTGGTAGAGCAATTGTTTCAAGACTTTTTGGACTAAACCTCATCACACCTTCCATTCCAGCTACTGCCACTGCCTCTCAATTCACCCTCCTACCTCCACAGTGTCTCTGTGCCCTCCTCACCTTTCTCTTTAATCCTGCCTCTTGTTCCAGCTATGCCAACAGGGACCCCAACCTAATAGGCTAGGCAAAATTTATTAATTTGGGACCTGCTGTAGAGGTCTCTTTCTCCAGTGCTGAGTGCTTCAAATAGCGAGTCACTATTTCAGCTAAAATCCAACACCACCAGAAAACAGTGTTCCTACAGATTCTAGCTTTTATGATGCATCATTATTGATTTCTCTGTTGCTTCATGTTCATTCACCTCAACTGAAATGTGTATTTTTGATATAAAGTAATTCTCTGTTGCCTCCATTTTAGATCCCTAATTTGAGAAAACGGCCTGGAGTAATAAAAGGCACTTTTGAAAACCAAGGCTGCTAACAGTCAGAGGAGTTTTGGAGAGGAGTTTTGTCATGTGGCAGTCGCTATCAGTTTATCAGATGGAAAATTTTCTTTCTCCAGATAGTAGCATAGCTACAGCACAGTCCATGTCTGCAGCAGCAGGATCAACACCTGCCCTCCGTGCCATATTCAACATAAATGTTCACAGACCACCCACAAGCACTGTGCCTCAGCCGCCATTCCAGCCTGCTATCTTGCACTAGCTCTGACCAGATGTCTCTGGGTCCTGACTGAGAATAGCCAAAAGAGATATTCTGGGGAGGAATATAAGAACAAGTCAAACATTCAACAATGTTTCCTTCACATACTCCCCAACCTCCAGCTTCCTCAGCTGGACAATATTTTTATGTCTTGGAAACTATCACAGTATAATTCTCCTCAATAACTTCTCCTGTCTTGACCTGAACCCCCTAAACTCCTTGCATCCAGCGCAGCTTTGGCTGGTAGTGCCATACACGTCTCCGAAGAGCGACCTCTATTTGCTTGCTTTCAATCTACCTCCTGCTAGTTTCGTCTGACAGCCCTTACTCCTCTTTAATAGACATGGTGAGCAGTCATTTCGTTCTCCATTCACATCAGGGACAGTTAAGGAACATTCAAGAAAATGAAGACATATTTTAAAGACATGAATTAAGGAATCTGAGAATCCTTTAGAACCTAACTGCTGAACCAATGTATTCAAACTATTTCTCACGTGTAAAAAGCTCTTGGGTCTAAGATTTTTCCAAAGTCACAGGAAAAGCCAAAAGCAACGAATTCCTGGCATTCGCTAGCACAAATAGGTAGGCACTCAAGGTGCAAGGCCATCTTGCTCCCCCAGATCAACAAAGAGCTCTATAACCTTGTGACAGCTGGGATGCAGTCTCACATACAACACATCAATTCAGTATGTCATCCTAAATAATACTTTTTCTTTTTTTTTTCATTTGAAATGGCAGAACTGCAGAAGTTTCATGCAGTTTCACACGTACTTTAAAGGAACAATGATGATGATGAAAGAACAGTCTCTTGAGCTGGAGAGGAGATGTAATCCCACACATCTAGGAGTTGTCTGCACTTAGCTTTAAATGAGACTGGAAGAGTCTATGAACGGAGAACATTACCGAAGCCCCTGCATACTGTCTGTGAGTTTTCATTTACATTAAATAGAGATAAGTTGGCCACCTACTGTTCTTATTTGCATATCAGATGGTTTTGTCTCACATCAAGAGAAACTAAATGGTTTTAGTTTAAAACAGATGGCAAACTGTTGGCAGGAGCTTTCAGAGGCATTAAACAACTGTACTGTAAAGTAGGACTCATAGGACAGATGAGAAATGAAATACTCAGTGATAGAAAGTGACCTGAAATGAAATTCGAGGTATAGGCCATCACACAGCAGGATGTTGAAAACCTTCCTACAGACCTGCATTTTGCAACTAGCTCCTATCTCTTTCAAGGACAGAGCAAAAGCATCAGGTTGAAAGGAAATTTGCTTTTCAGAGCAATGAAAATCCACATCCAAGTCCAGATCAGAGTATTTGTATGTTTTTCACAGATTGTTTCAAGTAGAGTTCCCGTTTCTCCTGAGCCAGGTGAGAAAATCTCTGTGTGAGATGGAACAGCCAAAATGAAACATTGCAAAATCAATTTGCAGTAATAAAAGCCGTTCTGTCAGCCTAATAAACAAGATTGTACTAAAGATATTCCTGAAAAACACATATATAAATATGCACTATCTAGGTTGTCACCTGCAGCTCACCTGCCTGAAATCCCAGTTTAAACGTCTGGCCACCTAGCCAGATGCTGTTTGAATGCACAGGCAGATCAGTAAGCTTGAATATGCTGAGAGGTTACCACAGCTGGCAAGGCTGGAAAGATTAATGTTTTGCCTTGCTTCAGTGCAGAGTCCTAAGCATGGGGGAACCCATGCAGCTGTGGCTGGCTCTTCATCTGGTGCAGGAGCTGCTGCTGGGATGGAAAGCACCTCCAGAACAGGGAGACTGCCTAGGGGCTGTTCCTGCTACAGGAGATGAGTCTGAAAGCTGCCACATAAATAAAAGGGAAGCACAGGCCAAGGGCTGTTTAATTCAATCTGGAGGAAACGAGACATGCAGAGTGACAGCTGTTATGTGGCACTTGGTTGAAGGTGGCCCTACAAGCTTTTGCCACAGTGCAAAGCACCATTTCTACATGCCAGTTAACTCTTTCCCTACCATCATCACCATAGCCAATTAATCACTGTCCCTAACCCTCCTTCTAGCATTCCTATTCATCCCTTCATGATGCCCTGAATTTTTGATCCCATGAAATACTATCAAGCACCCCTGAAAAATATTGGAGGTAAAAAACTCTTTGGTTCCTATTCTGCTGGGAGCTTTGAATAACTGCAAGAAGATAGTCGCTTTGAGGAAACCCAAAATAAGAGCTGGAGGTTTTCTCCACTAACTAGTTAAAGAACACTGAATCCCATGGAAGATCTTCAATACTTTAAAAAATGTACTAAATTCCCTTTTCCAGGGCTTCAAGGCTTCCCTTATTTAGATAAGACAGAAGTTCTCTTATGCATAGATGCATTTGAATTACCAACTATCTAGCCAGAAGGAACTGAGTAGGGAAGGAGAAAGATAGTTAGTTCTTCATGAAAGGGGTAAGATCACATTCAGTTTCTCCTATTATGCCCAGAATCACATAGTCCCTTTCCATTACACTTTCTCATAACTCTAGTGAGTCATAAATGCTTTGCTGATGAACCTAAGCTGAACCAAATGCTTTCAAAACATGTCATGTTTTTCTTAAGCTATTTGTCTCTCCTTTGCCCCTTGGCACAGTTCTCCACTCAGAGCTCTTTCTGGAGCCTAGCCCTCCTGGGCTCATTTATACAGCCCCCAGGCCTCCCAAATTCTCCAAAGAAGAGTAGTGGTTAAGTGTGATCAGTGTTTAGATTTCCATTTTCATGTGAAAGACTATGTACTGCTGGTTTAACTGATTTGGCTATTGTTTCTACCGAATCATCAGAATGAAACTCTATTACAGATCAAAGAAGTGGCACTTAAAGCAACGTTGACATGAAACGCTTTTTTTTTGCATCATTTTGTATCCAAGACAAGTTGGCAAGATTGCTACATTTACATATACAACACTGATGAATCTTTCATTTTTAATAGAAAAATGCTTCAGTCCCAAAATTTTGCTCTTCAGTGTTCTTGCTCCCCCTTTTTTTCATTCAGTCATTTCCAGCACACATTGCTGCTTATCTCTGCATCTGGAAGTTATTTCATGTGGTAAAAAATCTTTTTTTCTTTCAACAGAAATGCTGACATTGGTTCACAATATATACATATTCCTATAGACAATTAGAAAACCAGCACACAACCATAAAACCTTCCAATATAATAAAAACAAATTTAAAAAAAAAGAAAAGAGAGAGATAAGAAGCACCTCCCTCAGAGAACAAATGTAATTCCCAAGATGGTCTTCCATTTTTCAGATGTCTTTCGCCTTTGCTACCAAATTGACTCCAACACACACCAGTCAGCCCAACCCATCTAACATCACATTTTTTGACCAGATCCAGCATGAGCACATTCTCTCTGATTTGTATGCTTGGAGCCCTTCCCTAATTATGAGAGTATAGTACAGAAGCACTTACCACCCAAAAGGCAAAATCTTCTCTCCGCATCCTGATCCAGGACAGTAAGACTCCCAGAGCTAGTGCTTACTGTTGATATCAGATCCTCCTTTACAGTAACTGAGAGTAGCAGTAAGACCACCACTCCTTGCCAGATAGACACATCCATGGAGAACTGAAGGCAGTCTACCAACCTTTTGAACAGGTAAAGTTGCAGAGCCAGGACCTAGAGAGAAATCACAGATGATTCCCCAAATAATATATTTTTTCTTTATTTCTTTAAAAACTGGAGGAGAAAGCTCTCCCAGCACACACACACAGTAAAGCACCTTGATCTGGCCTGTGCTACAAATGTGCTTCACAGTTCCCACATCATCTTGGGACAGCAAAACTCAAAGCAAGGTCTCTACCCCAACTATAGACAGAGGCTACAGGTAGATATGAATCCTGCAAAATTTGCAAACAAACCTCACTAAATGTTGGGTTAAACCCTTAAAACAAGGATTTAAGGGTTTAGACCTTAAAGCAATTAGGAACTTCATTGATTTTAACCTGAACTTCCAGGGTACAAAAGAAACTAAGAACAGATCCAGTCTCCAGAATGAATTTTGGTGTGATGACTTTACTCAGTTCTGCTTACCACATTCAGGATGCAACCTTGGCTCCTTGCTTTTCCTGACTCAGGGAGGAAGGATGGGTCAGGATAAATAGCAGTGAAATAGAACATCAGAGTTTGGAACAGGGGAGTACCAGGAGGAATAACACAGTTACACTGTCCCTGCTATTAAAAGCATCTATCCTCCTGCAGAATACATGGCCACCTTGTCCTGGCATCAGCTGATTCTTCAGAAGAGGTATTGCTCCTGTCTTTGCAGGAAGTTGTCTGTTGTGAGCATTGATAGAAGCACAAACCAAGTCCACATGGTAGGTACCTGATTCAGAATGCACTGTAAACAGTTCCAAAGCCTCACAGGAAGTCAGGAAAGGGTTACTTTTCTTTCTAACGTTTTACAGCACTCACATCACCTTGAAGCACACTAGATATTTGCAGCAAAAATTGTCTTCTTTAGCTCCCATCAAGTGGTTCCTTTTCCTTTTGATTTGGTATCTGTGGGATTCTGATATATGGATTGCCTATACAGGAGTGAGTTTGGATTCAGCTAAGTGTAGCTTTTATTTATTTATTTATTTATATTGCTCAAATACCTGGGGGCAACCTGGCTTGGATACCCTGTGCAAAAATTAGTATCTATTATCTCTATCATTCTGTTTGATTCAGCCAGCAGAGCATCTAAGCAAAAAGGTTTCTTTGGAGTTGTGGTCTTGTCTAAATGCCCCAGGTGCTTTCAGTATTTTTTTTTTCTCCATGAAAATTGCAGCCCCAAATGATAAAATTTTGTGAAAAGTGAACAAAAAACAGATCCCGCTTTGCTGATTAAAAAACAGCACTGGCTGTGAAAACAGGACCTGCCATGCTGCACTCCTCTATCTCAGTCACTTCTCTTTGAGAATGGCCAACACCAGGTGCTGCAGATAGAGGTAGGAAGAATCAGTGCAGGCACATGTAGGCAAATCTGCCTCCATGTTGGTCCTCCCTTGATCTCTAACAACTCTTACAGATCCACTATGGTGTCTCACACTGTAGAAGCTGATCACCTTACCCTGTCCTACTACAGTGTGGGAGTAGTAGGGTAGAAGTATGGCATGGAGGTAAGTACTCTCAGGCAGGAGGACAAGGCATGCCATGGGGAAAGAGGAACCACAGCACAGTAAGTCTCCAAAGCCAACCTGCCAGAGACCCCAGAACATGGTGGTTCAATTTCAATTACACAACCAGAACTTCATCCAGTGCTGACAGATGATCCAGAGAGCTCCTTGTCTGAAGCGACATCGTTCCTCTCCTGAACCAGAGTGGGCTGAGCAAGTGTTCACCACAACCCCCATGTGAGACCAACCTAGAAGCTACAGTAATATGTTTTTATCCAAATGAAACAACCTGGGGCTAGAATTTTAACAGAAAAAATGAATCAGGAGGGAAAAGAAAAGAAAAGAGAGAAAAGAGAGAAAAGAGAGAAAAGAGAGAAGAGAAAAGAGAAAAGAGAAAAGAAAAGAAAAGAAAAGAAATATTTTTAATGCATTTAACTTTATTCCAAACAATTTGTATGCCTCCTCGTCCCCCTTGTCATCCCATAAATTGTAGTCTTTCTGCTTCAGCAAGAGACTGAAAAACTGACTGTACAGGTTCATTGCTAGCAGAGAGAATAGGAATGAACTGTAAAGAAACTTTTCAGGGCTCAGTGATTAGTACTGAAGACTACACGTTCATCTTGTATTAAAGGAGTAGTTCCACCCAAGAATAATTATGGCATGAACAAAATGGCTAAATGGAGAGGAGAGGGATCAAAAAACAGGCTAACACAAATCCAGAGATTGCTGAGAAATCAAGCCATCTGGGATTGGAAAAAAAAATAAAATATATATATATNTTTAGATGTTCAGGTTGTCAACTTCTTCCTAATCATTAATGTTGCAGCTTCCAAGAAAGTAGAATTTCCTTTTTATCCAGAAGTTCAAGCATGGGCCATAAGACAAAGATGCTATGAGCATCACATTTCTGAAAAAAATAGAGAGAAAAAAAAAAGCATTCTCTTGTTCTTTTTCGTGACAGAAAACATTTTGAAAAGTTGTTGATCGTAATATTGATTTTTCAGTTTGAAGCAGCTTCTCATTTCAATACCCTTTTGTTAGACATGAAGTTGTTATAAAGTCAAAATTCAAATGACTCCACCAGAAAAACACTTTCAGACAAACCTTAATGATTAATTTTACCAGTAAAAAAAGTCTTCTGTGGAAAATTGTAAGGCCATGTTCCTAGCTTTGGAACGAAGCCAGACTTCACTGCCCAGTGCAAAATACAATCCCTTTCCTCTGCTCAGAAACAACAAGGCCATATCCTGGCCAGCACAAAGCTGAATAACTGCACTGATGACAGAACCATACTCACTTTTTCAGTACTGGAGACCTGGGCTGAAAATAGTTGTACATCTGTGAGAACTGATAATTCTATAGATCAAACCAACATATAGATGGAATAAACATACACACACACACACAGAGAAAAGCATTACACTTCAGGCGTATAGGATTTTATAGCAAAAAGAACAATATTAAACATGCTCTCCCTTTAAGAAATATAACCGATTTTGAAAATGGTCTACAGATACTGTCCTTTATCTTGCTATCTTTCAGTTATTTACTTTGCTGTATTTGTTTTACAGAAACAGTAAAGAAAGATGCAATGAAGAGCAACACCAGGAGAAACTTACCTGTGTGTGACTTGTACATTGCTGGAAGAGTGAAATCATCTTTTGTCAGGGAAGGGTATGCAGGCAGCCCCAGCAGCACTTAAGAGGAGGCACGGAAATTAAGGTAGGGGATAGAAATATTTGGATCTAACAGCCTGTAGGTCCTGTCACCATTTATTAGCCATAAAGAAGACGTGATAATGTAAGAGGTTGTAGTGTGCAAAGCACCTCTATTTTCTAGATTATACTCTTTGTTAAAATACCTGACTAGAATGTAGGGCAATAGAAGTTGAGGTAGGGCTCTGAAAAGACTCTGCCAGTTCAATCTTCTTATATTTTGTTGAAGCAAAATTTAAAGAGAAATGATAAGACACAGAAGGTTATAATTTAGCTTGAGCTCATCAACTCCAACTGAACAGCAATTGCTTAAGAAGCACATTATACATACTCTCATAAATGAGAGTATAATGCTGGCATGTGAACTTTCCACCACTGCAAAAATTACTCATTTAAGTGATGCACCAAAAAGTCAGTCACTCTAACTGAGTGCTTAAGATTGCAGTTTTTATTTGTCTGTATAGTTATAGAAAATACACACAAGAGCCCTGTGGTGAAAAAGGCTATTAATGGGAAATGGTCAGCAACAGTGTTTTTTTTTTGTTTTTTGTTTTNTTTTTTTTTTTTAACTTAGGAACTGGTCTTGAGCTTTCTATTGTATGCAAGAGCTCTCACCTTTCACATTTAGCTGCTCTCCCTATAACTCACAGGGCAATGCTCTGAAGACCCTATCTTCTGGTAATGGTAAGGAAGTGAAAACGAGCAGCTGATCTAAAACAAAATTTTCATGGCTGAGCAAAATCACTTCTGACCGGTTTTAGAAAAAAACTGAACGGGATGAATCTGAGCAGAAACATTCTCCACCTGACCACAAAGAAGAATATTTTGAAAAACAAACAAACAAAATGAACAACAACAAAATAAAACAACGACAACAACAACAACAGAGCATAGTGATTTCTGGGCTTATTATACATCTGAAAAAAAATGTCTGACATTTGCAGGAGGTCTTTACCAAGGTCTTACAGCCTTGTTACTGTCACACAGTCATCAGCATCAGGACAGGATCTTGCTGGTTCATGCACAGCACCACACTGCTCCTCATCATCTGAGGAGACCTGATCTGACATTTCACCTGTGGGTACAGTGTCAAACTATTGGAACAAATACAATCATGTTCATACTGGATCAGTGCCTTTTGTCATATGACTGCTGCATTTCTGGTCTGAGGAGGAGGATTTCCTGTACTTTAGCTCTTAGCTAAACCTTCAGCTGAGTTTTGCTGCAGCTTTGCTGGCTGAGGAGACAATTACAGACAGCCTGCTCCTATTTCTTTCTCACTGACCACCAGCAGAAACCTCCACCCCCTTGTATGAGCCTCCCTTCAGACACAAGCAGCTCGAGGAAGTACCCTGCTCACATGGCACAGCTGAAGCAGGAGGATTATGTTTGCCCTCAGCCTTATGCCTTGGCAAAACATGAACATAAGGGAACACATTATAAGCTACTGTGGACAAGCTGTTGAGGATCTCTTCCCATCTCCACAGAGAACCGAGAGCCAGGCAGTCTCTTGTGGCTGTTTCAGCTGCTTGACACAGTATTGCTGCATCCTTTCAATTCCCTGTCTCTGATGCTAAAATCACAAGAGTTGCTTAGAACTTCTAATCACCAATACAGTAATGATATTAAAATGGTGATGATGGTGGGAGAGGTGATTTTTTTTTCTTCTTCTTTTGCAATCTAGTTTCTGCTTTTAGGGTCACTTTTTAGACATTATTCCACAAAGATAAGAACTACAGTCTTCCCTTTTATTTTGGTGGGACATTCTCAACTGCAGAGCCATTTCTACTTTATATAAATGAGGTTTGAGAAAAAATCCTCCACTGACAGTGGTGAACTGGAAATGCTGTTCTGAGGGTGAAGGGTCCAGACATTTGATGCTGCTCCCAGCTTTATAGCAAAACAGGTTCCTAAGTGCCACGGAGTCACTGCTGCTCTCCAAGACCCAAACAGTCCCACATGTAACAGTGGGTTGTCTCTTTCCCTTTGCAAAGCAGCTTGAAAGCCACAAACAGAATCTGCAAAGGCCTTGGCAGAGCAAATATTATAGAATATAATAATCTGAAAGCATTTCTGATCTACAGTAGTTATATACCAGTGACTAATGATACATGACCTGAGTGCATTCAAGGAAGAGCTTACTATTCCTCTAAGTATTTTAAAAGTAGCAGCAGGAAAAATATTTTGTAGGGCTGGATGTGCTGAGTACAGCGTGACACAAGAGAGCTTAGACCTACCCAGGAACCACAGACCTTCTTTTAATGCGAACAAGTGAACAGGCTGTCATTCAAAGCTGGAAACTCTTGGATTTCGAGGTATTGGTTGGTTTGGTTTTGGCAAATGCATTTCTACAGGGAACTCAACTAGCTTCTGTCACAGCACGGGACTGAAAAGAATTTCTCTCTACTATGAAACTCTTCAGAAATTTTTGAACTTAATACTGTTAATGCTTGGAAATATTTTAGCAACCTTTTAATATAACTTTTGGCTGTTTGAAAACAGCAAAGATTTTATTTGGAAGAAAGATGGGTGAAGCATTTTGGAGATAAAAAACATTGCAAGTCTGCAGGATTGCTATCAAGTAATTTAAGTAACAACTGACTCTGCCAGCATTTTTATTTTCTGACACTTTCTTTATACAGTAAACATTACTGTCTAGGATCCTGATTCCCAATGAAGTAGAGGTGTCAGTTTTGCTCCATTCACCTGGGTAATTCTGGCTGCTTCAGAAGCCCATTTCCAGGCAGATACTCCTGGGTCAGATCCTGATTTTCCAGGTGTGCATCAACTGGCCAGATGCTATAGGAAGCAAGGGAGACCTGAGGCACTCACCTCTACACCTCCAGGTCAAGGCCAACACAACGTGGGACAACAAAAAAGTCATTTCCACCCAGCTGCCTATGTCACTTTAAAAGTAAAAATGAAAGATGAGAATGAATGAAAAGATGCCATGAAAGAGTAACAGACAAATCTGAGAGCAGAAAATACTGAGAAAAACTGACATTTTGACACAAATTCTGTTTGATTCACTTTTATGAGAGAAGATTGGACATGGCAGTATTTCCAGGATATAGTGTGGCTAGAAAGCCTGGTCCAGAGAAGAGAATGAACAAGCGTCAGCATTACAGTTCCTTTGAAATACCAGAGCAAAATTGTCCTATCTAGGTTAGTATCAACCAGCACGAAACCCAGCACTGTTATTTCTGAAGCATAATTTTTTTTTTCAAAAGTATTTATAACAACATTTTCAATATTCCAACATTTCTGCCATCTTCTTTCTATCATGGTTAGGGTGAAAACAAGCACTGAGACACTTGCTCACAGAACAGAAATCCTGTTTTCCCAGTCACACCCTGCATTTGCCTTTTCTGAAGACTTCACTGTAAGGACATGCATAATTTATAAGCAAGAACCCTTTCAAACCTTCCTGTGTTTCTCTGCCTGTACTAATACACATACAGCAATGCTGTGGCATTTGTCAGCAATTTAATTGTACTTTTTTCATCATGTAGCAGTAATGAAGGAAGGTTTAATCTTAACAAATGCTTAGATTAATGTAGAGACTGGCAGCAACATGTCCACTAATAATGTTAGTTCCTTCCTTCTGTTTTTGAAGAAGAGATAATTTTTATTACCCAATGTTCACGTTGTTGTTTTTTTCTCATAAGAGGTGCACCAAATCAAACTAAAAACTGTTATATGTAGAGCTTAGTGATATGGTTTAATAGTGGACATGGCAGTGATAGGTTAAAGGTTGGACTAGATGATCTTGGAGGTCTTTACCAGCCTAAATGGTTCTATGATTCTATGAACTAGAGAAGCTTAAGAAGAAAAGAGCTTTCATTCAACTTTTTTTTTTTTTTTTCAAGTATAGAACATACCTTCTACACAGGCGCATAAAAAAGTAATAAATAATCAACATTTTCTTGAAACAGCCCTATTGAACACAAATTTTAGCATTCCACTCCATAGCTAGGCAGAGAAGTAAACACTTTTACAGAAAACTAAACAATACTCCCCAGACCCTTTGAAATCTTTCCTTATTTATTCATCTCATTAATATAGCTGGATTTTTCAGAGAAACTCAGCACACAGCAACGAAGGCCCAAGAGCCAAAGAGCACTTAAGCAAACAGAGTTGATGTCAGTCACATTTCACATACGCACTTCTCTTCTTCATTGGTGTGTTATTTCTCTTCTATGGCAGTTTGTTACAACTAACAAATCTTTCTCTGTTTAGTGCTCTGTTCAACAAGAGAAATATGGTTGTATGAGCAATGTGCTGATTTTTTTCTGTGACTTGTTCACTAATTCAAGCAGAGAAAAGGAATAATTGCAAGCACATCACCTGTAGAAAATTCCTTCTCATTTATTCAGATACGAGCTTCTCCTACTCCAGTAACAACTGAAGCAAGAACAAAAAAACTTACTGGACTAATGTAGAGTGATTATAGGAAATGGGGTCTCTTTTAGAAGTGAGAATTCCAAACTGGTAGAAATTAAATTGTTTAGGAAAGATTCAACAAGGTGTCTTCAAAAAAAAAGTAGATTAGGAAGAAGCAGTGGTTTATAAGAGCTCTGGGAAAGTAATTAAGATATTTATGTTGATAGCTTCAATGCCTAGATGTCTGCAAATAATCTAAATCAGCAGTCTACTTTAGAGAAATTGTACTAGAAGGGACTTGCTTGTATCATTTTGCATTTATCTTGTTTTCTTACTCTGTCATAGCCAATCTTTCCTTATTTTTTTTTTTTTTGTAGAACTCACAATAAAATACAAATACTTTCAAAAACTGGGAAATGTAACTTCAGAGCACAATCACAAACACCAATATAGATGCGGTTCTTCAATTTTTTCTCTCCTTCTTTGTTCTCATGTTAATCCCTGTCCAGGAATGTTTCCTCTTAATACAAATTCACCCAACACTATTTTCTGGCAGAACAACAAAGTCTAAAAAGAAAGAAAACCATAAGCAATATAACAACACTAATCTTCAAGTATAAAACTCTTATCATGTCAAGTTTCCATTAAGTTGACCTGAAATCATAGTTGGAAAACAGCAAGAGAAATATCGAATCTGTAGATATTTAGAATTTAATTCCTCACAAAACTATTTAGCTTCTTCACCAGCTGCCAAAAAAAAAAAAAAAGAAAACCAAACTAAACACCGATAAAAGTCTTTTGGTCAAACACAGCTACAAGATTTCAAAAATTACTTCTGTTTTGATGACAACCCCCCTTCCAAACAAACAAACAAACAAAATGCTTTCATTCCACAATCCTCTCCCCCTTTCCCAAGAAAGAGATCATTTTTGCAGAAGCATACACAGGAACATCTAGCCCTTTGCAGAAGCTGCTTTTGCATGTGGGGAACACCCCAACACCTCAATGGAAAGTTTTCAGCCAGTTTTATTTCAAATGGAGTGAAACCCTCCACCTCCAGACCACCAATGCTGGCAAGCCTCAGCTGCAAGATGTCCCAGAGGAAGAAGGGAGGAAGAGCACACAGTACCATCATGCTGTGTTTCTTAACCCTCTGCCACATTCAGAGCTTCTTATGTCCCCAGACTAGGACTGAGTGAGCTGTCTGGGCTGCAGGCTCTGAGCACAGCCTCTAAGCAGCAGAATTCAACAGGACAGCTTTTAAGTCTGGCAGGTATTTTCTCACTGAAGGGACAATCTCTCAGGACAGAGGTGATCAGCACCTTGCCTGCCATAGTACAGTCCTCTCTTGTTACAGTTTGCTTATGTGCAGGCTTTCTAGCATGTTTGCAGTCACAGTGTCACTAGAACAGAAGGTATCACCATGGCAAACTCCTCTGCTCTTCTTCAGAAGTTATCTGCCAAGCTCACAAAAGCACCCTCAGTTACCCATCCTCCTTGATATCCCCTTTTTATTCTTCTTCTTACGTTTCTTCTTTTTTCTGTTTCTTCTCCCCTTCTCCCATCACATTCTTTCTTCCTCTCCATTCATCTTGCTTCCTTCCCTGATTGCTTTCACTTTCCCATTTCTTTTGTTGGGGACAAAGTGACTGTCAACCAAAATGCATCATCACCTCCTCCTTTGAAACCAGGCCCACTTCTTGACTGCAATCTCCATCCACAGCCAGGTAACTTAACTGGTATTTGCTAGATCAATTAGAGCATCAGAGCCTATATCCCCCTATCTTAGCTCCCCTTCCCTATTTACTGCTTTGCCCTCTGTCAGTAAAGGCCATCCTCGGAAAAGACCCTTAAGATGTGATGTCCAGCAGAAGGCCCTGGACATTATACCCCCTTTTTAAAACACATAGTGTCATTAAATTAAACCAAACCAGAGCTACTCTTTTCATACAGTTTTCACTGGCTTGGCAACACAGTCAACCAGACACAGAGGACAAGAAAAAGCATCACCCTTGACTGAAAACTCATTAGATATAATAGCATGTAAAATCTGATATCACTACTCAGGTAAGGAAGAGAATCATAGAGTCATTTGGGTTGGAAAAGACCCTTAAGATGATCAAGTCTAATCATCAATCTAACACTACCAAGTCTACTACTAAACCATGTCCCTTAGTGCCATGTCCATACATCTCTTAAATACCTCCAGGGATGGGGACTCCACCACTTCCCTGGACAGCCTGTACCAACTCCTAACCACCCTTTCTGTGAAGAAATTCTTCCTGATATCCAATCTAAACCTTCTGTGGCACAACTTGAGGCTGTTTCCTTGTGTCCTATTGCTTGTCACTGTGGTAGTTTCACACTGATGGACAACTAAACTACCAAAACTGCTCTTTCACTCCCACTCACAAAGTAAGAGAGGGAGAAAATATGATGGAAGAGGGCTCAAGGGTTGAGATTAAGGACATGGAGATCACTCATCATTTACCACCATGTCCAAAAGAGACTCAGAATGGGCAGATAATGTAATTTACTGCCATTTACTAACACACTAGAGCAAGAAACCAAAAGTGAACTAAAAACACCTACCCCTCCACCCACTCTCCTCTACCTCCTTCCCCTGAGCAGGGCAGGGGAACGGGGGAATGGGGGGGTCGCAATCCGTCCATAATGATTCATTATCTGCCGTTCCTTCATCTTCACTCTCGTCCCCTGCTCCAGCATGGGGTCCCTCTCACAGGATGTGGGGCTTCCCACAAACTGCAGTTCCTCAAGAACTGCTCCGATATTTGTCCATACTATGTGGATGGGGTGCATCCTTCAGGAATGGACTGCTCCAGCATGGGTCCCCCACAGGCGGCAGCTCCCAGCAGGTCACCTGCTCTGCTGTGGGCTCCTCTCCATAGGCTGCAGTTCCGGCCTGGGGTCTGCCTCTGTGAGGGGTCTCCATGGGCTACAGCATTCTTCAGGTCAGATCCACCTGCTCCACCATGGTGGATATCTGCTCCACAGTGGTGCACCATGGGATGCAGGGGGAAAACCTGCTCCACCATGGTGCTCTCCATGGGCTGCAGGGGAAAATGGGAAACTCTGCTCTGGCACCTGGAGCACCTCCTCCCCCTCCTTTTTCACTGACTTTGGTGTATGCAGGTTTGTTTCCCTCTGCATTTTCTCACTCCTCTCTCCCAGCTGCTGTTGCGCAGCAGGTTTTCTTCTTTTCTTAAATATGCTTTCACAGAGGTGCAACTAGTTTCACTCGTAGGCTCAGCTCTGGCCAGCGGCCGGGCCCTTTTGAGCCATCTGGAACTGGCTTTTATCTAACACAGGGCAGCTTCTGGACTCTTCTCACAGAGGCCACCCCTGCAGCTCCCCCGCTACCAAAACCTTGTCATGTATACCCAATACAGTCATCTGAGAAGAGACCAATACCCACCTCACTGTAGCCCCCTGTCAGGTAGTTGTAGAGAGTGATGAGGTCTCCCCTCAGCCTCCTTTTCTCCAGACAAAACAATCCCAGTTCCCTCCACCACTCCTCATACGTCTTGTTTTCTGGTTCCTTCACCAGCTTCATTGCTGTTCTCTGAACTTTTTCCAACAACTCAACACATTTCTTGTAGTGGGGGGCCCCTCTCTGCTCACTCAACTGCTTAGCAGGGGAATTAACACTTTGCAGATGGCTCATTCTTTCCATCAACCTTCCCAAATCATTTCTTATACTCCATCCTCATTCATTGAAAGTACAACCATATATAATGATGTTTGCTGTCTCAGTTGTGGTATCTAGGTACCTAGGTACCTAGATCTAGGTATTTAAGTGAAATAGTAGTCCTGTTGGAAGTCCTAAAGGTTTCAGCAGAGTAGACTTTGATGAAGCTCAATGCTTAACTGATAAAGTTCATTTAACAGTTTGTCTGCTGTTGGGTTTGTTTTTTTTAGAACTCATTTGACTTGACAAAGCATTTTTAATTGTCAGCAAAACCTGCAAAGTTCATATGGTATGAAAGAAGTTAGTCAAAATCCTGCTAAGTACTTAAAATGTAATCATAAATGGCAAGCCATTGTCACATGGATGTTTTTCTAGTGAGATTCTGCACAGTCTGGTCATGAACTGCTAGCATGCCAGTAGAATTACAGTATTACTGCCGATAAAGTTGGCAGGTGATATATTCATAGAATGTGAAGGTGGCAAATACTACATAGAAAGTCATTAATACATGAAGACTGGTGTGTTGAGTACAAATGTGTGGAACCAGCAGTTGGACTTGATGATCTTTGTGGGTGCCTTCCAACTTTGGATATTCTATGATTCTATGATTCTGTGATTCAATTCTCCTGTTGGTTTTGACATTGCAGGTGAGAGGCCTGAGCATTCCCTTTTATCTGTCATGGTTTTGACTGGGACAGAGTTGATTTTCGTCATAGAGGCTCACACAATGCTGTGTTTTGAATTTTTGATTGAAATACTGGTGATAACACATCAATGTTTTTAGTTGTTGTAAAGCATTTTTTATATAAAGCCAAAGACTTTTTTTCTTCTTATGCTGCCCTGCCAGTGAGGAGGCTGGAGGTGCACAAGAAGCTTGGAGGGGACACAGCCAGGACAGGTGACTGAGACCGACCAAAGGGATATTCCATACCATATGACATCATGCTCAGAAATAAAAGCCAGGGTAAAGAAGGAGGAAGGGGACAACATTCAGAGTGATGGCATTTATCTTCCCAAGAATCCATTCTGCGTGATGAGCCCCACTTTCTTGGAAATGGCCGAACACCTGCCTGCCCATGGGAAGTAGCGAATTAATTCCTTGTTTTACTTTGCTTGTGTGCGCGGCTTTTGCTTTACCTAGTAAACTGTCTTTATCTCAACCCATGAGTTCTCACCTTTCTGATTCCCTCCTCCATCCCACCTGGGGAGAGTGAGTGAGCAGCTGTGTGGTACTTAGCGGCCTGCTCGGGCTAAACTACAACATTCTCCCTATCCTAATTCATGCTATCACCTCTTTTCCTTACTATTATTTAGTTGTTTGTTTGTTTGTTTGTTTTTGTTTGTTTGTTTTTGCTATTATTGTTTCAAATCGGCCTCAGAACTGCGAATGGATGAATGGAAAAGCCAGGTGCTCATCTTGGTATCCTGCAGCCTCCCACTGTTAATCCATGACTAACAAAATCTTTTGTAATTCCTCTCAAGTCATTTAAGTACCTTCATTTTTATCAGGTCATTAATTTTTGTAAACACAGTTTTAAGTCCACTCTGCACATTTTACTGGGCTATTGGATTAACATTAACTGGGAATAAAAGGCGGAGAGTCTTTGTGCCTCCTTTCAACATTATTGCTCTCTTTGGGGCAAATATCTGCAATTTAAAGTTTCCACCTGTAAAACAACGATGATAGCAACTCCTTGAACTACTGAGAGGTGCTGAGAATATATTAGCAAAGATTTGTACAAGTTCTTCAAGAAAACTGTACCAAGTACAATTGATTGGAGACTCTGTTAAGGTTGATCCATTCTTGACTTACAACTATCAGGAGAGTTTAATTTCTTCTTTTCCGTTATGCCAAATTTTATGGGAGGTTTTTCTTGATCAAGCAAGATAACGCCCGTGTTTTTATTAAGAGCTTCCTTTACTGGTTAGAATGTAAATAAAAGAGGGACAAATGGCTGTTTCTAATGTCAGAATTTATTTTTATTCACATTGTTTTCTTGCCATACTAAGAGAGGGGAATGCTTATGGCCATCTGGCTTTTTTAAGTTTCTTTGAGTTTAGCTGTACAAAGTCAAAACATGCTGGTTCAGTTTTGTACTAAACTATGATGTTTCAGGGTAAATCAAATGTGAATTCAGCCGTACTGACAGCGTTGTGGGAAACCCCTTTTTGCTTTTTGTTTTGTTATTCCAAAACTATACTATTTGTACCCTCTTCCTGATGTAGATTTAGGCCATGATATCTAGCACTAAACTCTGGATTTGTTCACACCCAAAAGTTATGGAAACCCATGCTAGGTTTTCAAATCTTGGGCTTTTCATTCAAAAAAAAAAAAAAAAAAAAAAAAAAATGCCTCTAAAGGGAGNGGAATAGGTCCTAAAGACATCAGACACGAGAAAAACACAAAAGGTGAAAAGCCAGACCAGCATGACCAGCTATCACAGTTTTATTGCAAGCCTAGCAATGTTTATAGGTGTTCTGAATCCCCTAAGTATCCTTCAGATAACCTGTCAGTTTTCTTTCTTTGACAGGTTTATGTATTTATTTTAAGTGCACACTTCTAGCCTTACTGAAAGTTGGAATCCTAAGTACTAGACACAGAAGACACATAAGAATACGATGCAACACCAAAGAGCCTTCATAGCCTCAATGTGATGCTTTTCAGCCAATATCATAATTTCAAAGGTGTCACTGTTGTATCAACAGTATAGCATAAAGTCACATGGTTGTAGAGTAAAAGCCTGACATAGCTTCTTCATCTGATTCCTTAGAAATCCTTAGATTTTACTCACTGGAAAAAAAAAAAAAAAAAANAATACAAGTGCATCAACAAAGAACACTTCTGAATTGTGACAACTTTCACCAAAGCTGAAGTGCTATTTTTGGAATGCATTTTATACATCATGTTCCTCTTGCATATTTCTTTAGTGTTCTGGATTGCACATTCTTAAGCCAAATTATTTTGCTTCTTTGAAATAAATTGAAAGTCTAGGGACTTCCCTAGTACTGCATATGAATAAAAAAGATACAGGCTGACAGCATACTTACGTTCTTTAAACCATCAATTATACTCCTCCTTAGATACTGTACTTATAGGTGTGACATAGGAATCTAGATGATAGACTTGATGCAGCCTTCCATTCTGCATTTAGTCTCAAATGAGTTTCCCCACTAATCTGTTACTAATCAGTATATCTCATGTTTGCACATCAGAGATTAGCTCCCTAAAATCAGATTCTGCTGCCTTTCATATGGAGATGGATTATTTTGCTTTACATGGTCCCATTGAAAGCCGTGCATCACAGCACACCCCAGTCTAAGGGAGAATTAGAATTCTTCCCCTGGTCCCTGCCACTGCAGTAACAGTGTTACCTGCAAGCAGATGTTTCAGAAATACATATAAGAAACTGAGGGAAGGTGTGTTTTCTTCAGTCATTTAGAGATGTATTTGTGGTGAAAGAGTAGTACATGCTGCAAGATGGAGTATCTGAGTATCCTGTAAATTCACCAAAACCTTGATGCTTTCTATACATTCTGACTATAGCATTTTCGAATTCCTTGCCCTTCATATTCTCTTTTTTCCCGTCATGTTGTACTTCCGCCACTGTCCTTAGAGAGAGAGAGCTGAGGCAAAACAACTGCTCAACCTGCATGGCATAATTAAACTACCCTTGACATTTGACACATTCTCACAGCACAGCAACTCCACTTGTTGTTGTTGTTACATTTTATCTAAAACAAGACTATTTTCCAGTTTAATTTCTTCATGGAGACTAATTCAGCTGATTTTGGACAAGTCTCCTTGAATGCTAAAGCCTTCTGATGTAAAGCTATGTTCTCAGAAATAAGTGCAGCTCCATAGTAGAGCTCACAAATGTGTTGTTTTCAGTGTCACAGCATTTTGGACTAAAGATAGTCATTAGGTCAAATTTCACATCTCTTCCATTCTGAACATGCATGGAGGGCACATGAACATATTGATCCATGGCAATCTTTGGAGATGTTTTGCACAGTTGCTCCTCAAGAATTCTATTGCTACAAACACAAAGCAGCTAACAGCCGGAGAGCCTATATGAGGCATTTGGCAACACAGCATAAGTGCAAGGTGATGTCGGACTTTTAAAACGTTCTGGGAAGATGTCTCTGCTGAAAATGTTCTCTGCCATCTTTTTGCATTGGACTTTAGCAGGGAGGAGAGCCATGACAGTGGAGCACTTAAAGCATGTGGAAACAAAAGTCTCTTTTATTGCAGACTCTCACCAGTGGGCACCTCCTGTTGACACAGTGGAAATTGTTCTTTTCGGTAAGGAGAGAAAGATTCAGATGTGAATTTAGAAATAGTTGCCAGTACTCAAAATTGCTTGCCAAAACTAGTGGGTATCAACCATGTCAAGCAATTGGACCTGTTACTCTCAAATGGACTTCCTGCCCTTAACAGCCCCAGTCATGCGCAGACCCTTCCCAACCCTCACTTCCTTTGTGGTGTTGAAGAAAACAAGTGAGCAGCAGCTTCTACTTTCCCTCAGCCTGTACCTCCTAGATGGTAGAAGGCTCCTTAGTCCTTGCAACTTTTCATTGGCAGCAGCCAGACACTTTTGCTTTTCGTGTTATCCGAATAAAGAGTTGTGAAGTGCAGAGAAACAGACATATTCCATTTTGTCCATGGCAGGTTTTCCATGGGTACTCATAAAAGACCACCTTCATTTCAGCATGGCATGCTGAGAGTACCTGGCCTGCACTACATGCAAGAACGCCAAACAGACACAATCTCCTAGTGGGTTTGGTTGTGCGCCAATCACACATTCAAACACATGGCCACCTTGAGTGCACTAGTGCAAGCTCAGTTTTGGTTCCTGAACTCTTTATGGAGCTAATGCAAGGAAACATGACAGGAGCAGGGAGAACTGTCAACACACTGGCTGATGGTTCTGCATTGAAATGACCCACTCTGTTTACATTTAGAAAGGAGCAGTATATTTTGTTTTTAGGCTACTTGAAATAATTCCAGCCCATGATTCATTTGCTTCCATAGCAATTTCTAGCAGGACCTGGGGCTTTGCATCACAGGGCTGGTTAGAGGAAGAAAAGGCAGGATTGTTATGAAGTTAATCTAAAGGTTAGATTGTTATGCAGATGACTGCAGCTTTACTCCAAATCCCAAAAGAAGCATTGCAATCATTTCTGAGATTGGGAGAGAGAGAAGGACCAGGAGCAAATTTGATTGGATGACACACTCCAAGTTCTCCCCTTAGTTCCAATTAAGAGACAAAGCTAAGACAGTTTTAAGGCTGAGAGTAACTTAAGGGTAAAGAACCCACACCATTGAGACATTATATATTTCCTAAAACCCATCATTACAAAGTCAGGAAATTATCATCAATAGTTTCACTTAATTGCAAACTGATTTCCTCAAATATAGCTTCCTTGCACATTTTCAAATAATTTTAATGGCGTGAAAAGTTTGAAGAGGTTTTGTTACTCCCTAAGAACCTTCAAGACAAAAAAATTAAAAAAATAGAAAAATGCTGGCACAGATGTTAAATTTCTTAAAAGACATAACTTCAAATTAATTTTCAATCCTAAACTAAGTAATGGCTTACTTGCAAATTCTTTTAAAGTTCATTCTGCCCTGAGAAGCTAAGTGCTGTAAATTGAGAAGGAATTAGTTTTTTTTTCAATGTAATCTGAAAGGTGAATCTCAGTTTTAAATGTAGAATAAAACTCAGACCATCCTCAAGGGAGGGAAGCAAGTGATACCTCTTAATGAGGAAAAAGGAATGTCTGTATACTGTAAGCTGTAGCTTAGTATTTGAGCTGTGGGTTTGAGTCTTTACCCCTTCTCCCCAACATCAGCATAATTAGATCTTACACAAATTACTGAGCCTGTCTCTGCTCAGCTATACAAACAGAAATTAGCACAGCCTAGCCCTGTAAGTAGTATGAAAATAAAACAATTTACAGACTGCAAGGTGCTTGGACTCAAATTCACAGCAATCACAAAAATATTGAGAACAGAGAAAGTGTCCAATTAGAGGCAGTAAGCAACAGCATTTGATAGCAAGAGTTCAAGAAGAGTTTGGAATCAGATATATGGTTTAATTTTTAGATAGTCCAATGTGGAGTCAGGAGTTGGACTCAGTGATCCTTGTGGGTCCCTTCCAACTTGGGATATTCCATAATTTTATGATTCTAAGATTTAGGGTTTCTCACAGTGAAGCATAGTTCATCTGGGCCAAAGAAGCTGACTCCCTAATCCACACCATGGTGAAAGGGTATATCAGAGCTCTCCTTGGTCACATTTTCAGTTCCTAAAATTCAACCTTAATCTAGCTATTGGAATGCTCTCACAACATATCACAGCAGAGCACCTGGTCAGACGTTAGCTGGGACAGAGCATGCAGATTTACATTAGAGATGATTTTCAGTCTTAACAGTCTTAGGAATCTGTGGAGGTCCCAGACAACTGGAAGCTGGCAAATGTCGTCCCAGTTTTCAAGAAAGCTAAGAAAGAAGACCTTGGTAATTACAGGCCTGTCAGTCCAGTGTCTGGTAAAATTATGGAGAAGATTATTCTGGGAGATACTGAAAAACACCTGAAGGACAATGCAGTCATTTGTCGTAGCCAACACAGGTTCACAAGAGAAAAGTCCTTCTTAACAAACTTAATTTCCTTTCACGACAAGGTTATCCATCTAGTTGACCAAAGCAAGCCAGTAGATGGAATCTTTTTGGATTTCACCAAATACTGTTTCTCACAGTATCCTTCTGGACAAAATGTTCAGAATTCAGCTGGACAAATTCATAATATAATGACTGACAGGTCAGGCTCAAAGGCTTATAGTAAATAGGGTTACATCAGGCAGGTGGCCAGTCACTAGTGGCATTCTCCAGGACTCCATTTTAGGGCCAGTTCTCTTTAATGTTTTCATAAATGATCTGAACTCAGGAATCGAATGCATACTAGGTATGTTTGTGGGCGACACTAAATTGGGAGGAGGTGTTGACTCCCTTGAGGGTAGAGAGCCTTTGCAGAGAGACCCTGACAAACTAGAAGGCTGGGCAATCACCAAATATATGAAGTTTAAAAAGAGCAAGTACTGGATTCTGCACCTGGGAAGAGACAGTCCTGGCTATATGTAGAGACTGGGGAACGAGAGGCTGGGGAGCAGCCCTGCAGAAAGGGATCTGAGGGTTCTGGTCTATGGCAGGTTGAATATGAGTCAACAGTGTGCCCTGGCAGCCAGGAGGGCCACCTGTACCCTGGGGTGCATCATGCACAGCCTTGCTAGCCAGTCTAGAGAAGTGATTGTCCTGGTCTACTCCTTGCTGGTGTGGCCTCACCTTGAGTACTGTGTGCAGTTTGGGGTGCCACAATACAAGAAGGACATAAAACTATTACAGAGTGTCCAAAGGAAGACAACAAAGATGGATGAAGGGTCTAGAGGGGAAGACGTATGAGGAGTGGCTGTAGTTAATTGATTTGTTCATCTTAGAGAAGAGGAGACTGAGGAGAGACCTCATGGCAGCCTACAGCTTCCTCACGAGGGGAACGGAGGGGCAGGTGCTGATCTCCTCTCTGGTGACCAGCGATATGACCCAAGGGAATGACATGAAGCTGCATCAATGGTAAGTTCAGGTTGGGTATTCGGAAAAGGTTCTTCACTGAGAGGTTGGCTGGGCACTGGAACAGGCTCCCCAGGGAAGTGGTCACAGCACCAAGCCTGCCTGTTCAAGAGGCGTTTGGACAATGCTCTCAGACACATGGTTTGGGATTTGGGTGGTCCTGTAGGGAGTCAGGAGTTGTACATGATGATTCTTGTGGGTCCCTTCCAACTTGGGATTTTCTATGATTCTCTGATTCTCTGATTAACATTCTCCTTAGGAACTCTTGAAACAACTTGTATTATTTACTTCAGGACACATGAAACTCTTCACCTCTGGAGATATCTGAATTAAAACCGTGTATCTAAAACAAGATCTGATCTTAGTGTATGTGTTATGTTATAAAGAAACACCTACATAATAAGATTGGGCTAAACACCTACCAAAACAAAAAGCCTTAGCAGGTGTAAGTCTATAGAGTTAAGTTCCACATCAAACGCTAATAACTCTTGGAAGAACTAATCCCCCCCCAAGCTATTACATTTGTGTAAAGATGTTACTGACCACTTTTCCAAGCATTTTGCTCATGGATCAGTGATTCCTAATCACTTTGTTCAATAAATGACAGTCTCCATTACCTCAGCCAACTACAATTAAAGCTAAGTTTTCAGTCCTGCACAGCATGTCTAAAATTGCAAGTGGAACTTATTTCTTCTTTAGTTAAGCAGAGAGAGAGAGAGAGAGAGAGAGAGAGAGGCCACTGCTGCAATTTTACTTACACTAGATCAGCCTGGCAACTCTAACTTGTCTGCGGAAAGAACGATTTGTTTAGTATTTTATCCGGACTGAGTTCCGACTATGAATTTATTCAGCCTTTCTGTTGCCTTTCATCAGTGAGACTTTCTGAATTCATAATATTGTACTTCTCTGCAGAAACACAGACTACTTGTGACCACTTGAATAGAATTCAAAATGTTTCTCTGGATCATATTATACAGTAACAAAATATTTTGACACCACCTTATCAGTATGGTAATTTGTTTGTGACTGAAGCTTGTTCATGTATCTACAGGCAAGATATGCACATAGGGGATCCACAGGCTAACCTGGAAATGGCCTTTTTTATTTCTAACCTGAAGTCCTAATAGCAATAGCTACTAGGATTTCTTTTCAAGTGTTGTGTGAGAATTTCTTTTCAATTGCTGTGCTCTGTGCCCCATTTCATTACACAGCACAGTTTAAGCTCTCCCCTGTTTACATCAGTCACAATCAGAATAACTTCTAGAATACAGAATTGAATTATTTTATTTTTCAGAATGGATAAATCTTTTCCATTTAGGTAGTACTTCAGCAGGCTTCTTAAAAATCCTAAGCTGAAATTTTTGGTAGTAAGAAACAAATCCTGGTAAATAAAACTGTTTCAGAGGTCATAATGTCACATATGTTCAACATGCACCTAAAGAACGCATATTAATGGAAAAAAGAAGCTACACATTTTACATGAGCTGAAAATTTGACATCTAGAACACAGATAATGAGGAATATCAGGTGGGAAAATGACAGTTTAATAGGAAGCAATGCATAGCTGTGTGAAGTTATTCTAATACTCTGCAGTATTGTTGGAAAGACTGTAGAAATGATCTGAGCATTACAGTTTTGCAACTGAATTACTGTATATTTGGGAATAGGGGGACACAGAGTTTGCCTCCTGGTTCATCACTAGTTAGGTTTTCTGAGCATTGGTATTTTCTTCTGACAGTGGTTGGAAAACACTTTCTCCTAAGTAACAACTAGTGTTTAAGGAACTCCAAAATAATTTTTATCTATTCAGTGATTTTTTTTCACGCATCATGTATATCAGAAAATTAAACTGAAATCACTCTGTTTCTTTGTATTAGTCTGAATTCTGCATGTGCTTTTGTATTCAGGTACTGGGTGCTTGCATTGAAATGTGACATTTACATTGCCTTTTATAAGTGTTGCTTTAATTAGTTCTGTTTCCATGGGATCCTAAGTGTCATGTGATGTGGCTATCGGGCAAGGGCAATATTCATAAAACAAGTGAGGTCACTTCTGTAAATGTTTGCACAGCTTTTCCAATATAGGAACGGATGCTGTCAGATGGCTTATACTAAAGAGGATTGTTTTTCAAGCCCTTCAAAAAATAAGGTATAGCCCTGTTTATGTTGATCTCCAAATGCTGGTTCATTGGGACTGGGGTGGACAAAACCATTGAGAACTATATACGTTTTCATTGGCTTTCTCCCATGTACCAGAAGGAAAAGCAAGTCCGTCAGCTCACAACACAGTAAACACCTGCCTGACAAGCAAAGGCAGAATAAGGGCAAAGGGCCCCTGATACTTGATGAGATACAAGGATCGGTGGAGTGCACCGACAGCTACTTCCCAGTCATGTTAAAAGAACAGCTATAAAATATTAAGCAACAGAAAGGAAATTAAAAGACTTGTGGGATGCAGCCACATCCCATTCACAGCAACATTCCGCCATCAGCCAGAGGGACTGCAATGCATTGCAGGCAGCTAAAAGGCAGGAAGATAGATGAGTCTTTACAAACTCATTGAAGTACAATAGTCCTTGAGGGGAAGGGATGGAAGTAGGCTAGCAAAATACACCAAGGACCACACATGCACAAACATGCCAAACGTTACATGAAGAGACAAAAATACAAGCTGAACTCATCAACCGCCTGATCCTAGATAAACCAAACTATATTAATAGAGGCCTCTCAAAAAACAATAATGTTTCAGTAGATTTTTGTTTATTGACACCATCTCACGCCCTATGATGTTGCTGTGGTAACTGGGAAAAGCACCCTGGTAAAGGCATTTCATGTTAAATGACTGAATTTAATGATAAGCCAGAGTTAAAGGTTACTTTCTCAGCAGAAAAAGAGGTTTTGGAAAATGTCTGTTGACTCTTTCCCTTGGAGATGACTCTGGTCCAGCCAGACTGCCATGGACTCTTCCGGAGATATTCTGAAAGGGGGAAGGAAAAAAGAAAAAAGAAAAAAAAAAAAAGAAAAAAGAAAAGGAAAAAAAAAAAAAGGAGAGGAAAAAAAAAAGGTAAAGGATTCTCCAAAAGTTATAGCAGTCATAGCCAAAATGACATGCACAGTTTTCTTACCACTAAAACCATATGGAAAATATAATGAGTGCTGCTTTATGTTCAGAACTGAGATTTCCTTTTTTTTCCAGTGACAGTTTGAAACCCCAGATAGTTTGAAAACTGAGACAGTCACTTCAGAGAGGTGCCACATAGCACCTGATGAATCAAGGTGGCTTGAGTGTCCCATGCCCTGTTCCTCCCTGCAGGCAGAGTCCCAGCCATAGTGATGGGACATCTGCATTAAAGACAAAAATGGGAAGACTGTTCTCATTGGGGAGCCCAAATCAGAAAAAAAAAAAAGAAGATGAACTTAACAGAGCTATAGCTCCCAGGAAACATTATAGCACAAGAATGCCACATTTAGGTGAAATACTTTTGGGTGAAATATTTTCCTGAACAACCCAGGTTTTCTGTAAAGCGCGCGCACACACACACACAATATATACATATCCCCCTCACATCAGAAATCATTTTTCTCAAGTACAGATATTTTGTTATTAGCATAAAAAAATACCAGTCTTTCCAGTGAAATACCAGTGAAAACCAGTTTGTGAAATGTGGAAAATTTTCAGCCAAACTTATTCCAGTGCCTTGAACAAATTAAAGAAGGACTAAGACTTGATATAAATCATTTGTCCCCTTCACATGTGCTTTCTGGTCGTATAAAGCATTTCCTTCTGAGCTGTATTACTCTTCCTGTATATTGGATCCTCAAAGAATGATGAGGCAAAAGGGCAGCTGGACACGGTAGGAATCTACACAGGATAAATAAAGTCTACATAATAAAAAAAAAAAGTCTAAGATAATTCCAAAAGATGTAAACATATCCAACAGCAGCCTGTTGAGAGTTATCTAAATAATCTGAGAGAAAATTGTTTTACCTTGAGCCATTTGCAATACTTTCAGTCCCTTTTTACTGACATTTCCTATTGTCATTCAAGGAGCTATTTGCCACAGATGTGCAGTGAGGGAGCAGCAGTAGCTAACACAGCAGTAAATCTCAGGCATGGAGTAGGGCAGCATGCCACAGAAAGGCACTTTAGACCTCATTTGCAATCAGCGGAAGGACAGCACGTTTCAGCTCTGGAGAGAAAACTATACAGAAAGGACTGGGGTCTGTCCTTAAGGACCCAGAGCCAGCCCGGGAGTGCCAGATGGGCAGCTTGCAAATCATGCTCATCCCCTGCAGCAGGCACCCTGGAGAGTTGCTTCTTGTGTGTCTAAGTTAGTTCCAACACAAGAGGAGGTGTGCAGGTACTGGTGATGGAGGGTGCGGTATGAAAGGGTAGGTTGAGACACAGGAAAATTAATTCCATGAATGTGTTAAACATGAAGACACCTGGCATGGGAAAGGGCCATAACCAAAGTCAATTTTCAAAATGTGGGTGTTGCAGTCTTTGTAAGGGCTCAGATGGGGAGCCTAAAGTGGAAACACAAAATCAGGTACATCTTAAACCCTGGCTGAGACTTCCCCTGGGACTGACTGGTGCCTACTACAGATGTGATCTTCAACCCTTTCCAGTTCACAGACTTTTTTGAGAGAAGCTGCAAATCTGTGCAGAAGATAACATCTGTCAATAGTGGGCTTGCATTTCTCAATCACCTTTCATATACCCCTTTGCAGTAGAGCCTAGGTCCTCAGTACTTTCTAGATCAAAACTGGTATATTCACTGTTACAGTACAGCAAACTCTCTCCAGTTACTCTCACCACTTACACCTTCCTCTTCTGTGCTGCATGGTTTGAAGCATTGACAGAAACTCTTTTCTTCCAACAGTGCTCCTTCCTGATAGACAAGCTCAAGATGTTACCTTGTCTTGCTTACTATTTTTTTTTTCCTTTCAAATTCCTATCTCAAACAAATTTATATGTCACAGTTGCTGTTGCTGTCCAGCTCTAGCGCAACCAGTGGACTAAGTAAAACTTCAGTGATGTGAATAGGACAGCTGAAACCATCATTCAGCTCACTTCAAACCTGCTCATATCTGCCCCTGCAGGATATCACATCTCTGAAGAAAACACACGCAACTCAGTAGAGCCGAACAACTTCAGTTGTGCTGTCACGCATCCTAGGCCACCTAATGCATAGTAGCACCACTCCAGGTGATCAAGAGCATCTTCACCTCCCCAGCATCCCTGGGAGAATGAACTGTGACTTCCAGGCCTCATTTTGCAAGTCAGAAGCACATTAGTAAGAAATACTCAAAGCCAAACACAGGAATAAAACCTCTTCCCCATCTCCTAGGGTGCTCCATATATCTTCATGGGCCAGAAGGTAAATGTCTTTAACCATCCTCAAGGGGCTATACTTTCAGCAGCACTCAATGCCTCTTAAGGTCGCTGAAGAGGAAAACCATTTCTGATTTGCATTGTACCCAGGCACCCAGTTATTTTACCACTGTACACTTAAACATCTGGCTCTAAGACCCTGATACCAAGCTTTATTCAAATATTAGGTGTATTGTCAAAGTTTTCAGGCACATAAACTGTAGTTTATCACTTCCTCTGAGTCAGAGGCCTGTGAAATTATATAATTGATTAGCATTACTGAGACAACATCACTTTGTAGATGTGTTTCCTTTAAATTGGGTGACAAACATCTACCATAGTATGCTAGAAAAAATAATTTATTTCATTTTCAACTTTGATTTTGTTGTGCCAGACTACTGCCATTTGGGAGAGGCATGAGTTTTTGCAGATGAGACTTTCAATTCCCGATTCAAAAGTATAAGATTTGTTTCTTTCTTAACCAAAAAGGAAAACAGAAGAAAAATCAGTCAAAATATCTGTTTTGTTTAGTAGTTCTGAAAAAAGTCTTTCTGCATTATCAAGCCAATACCTAAAGTTGCTGCTGTGCTTGGAAGAATCACTACCAAATGCATCTATCTGCTGGCCCTTTATGAGCTTGGTTGGACATTTCAGTAGAAAGTACTGGATCTGAACCATGCAAAGGCAATGACTGTATTAGCAGTCAGCTGTAAAATACACTCCGAAGAGACCCAGAGTTCAGTATGAAAGGTTTGGCAGTAGAAATATCCAGTAGACTAGTAGTCATTAGTTCCAGATGATCTACTCTTCTTGACACAGAAGAGGTTCATTTCAAACTCTTGTCATTCAAGGGGTCTCCTCATAATGAAAATGAAAAGCCTGAGGTGAGAGCTGCACAGTTTATGACTTAATTCTTCAGTTTTTATGGTGTCACAGTCATTTCAGCATCCCAACTGTGTTAATACTTTATGTTTCATTGAAGACATGGCAGAGGACCCTTCTAGACTGCAAGTGGCTGCCACATACAGACTCTTTCCCACATCTTATATTCACAGAAATGAAAATACCACTTCAATCCCCAGAGGATAGCCAGAGCTCTGGTGCACAAACTTTGATTTTTTTCTAAACAGATAAAGAGCATGCTCAAAAGCATTGATGAAGGCCTAACACTGTCTACATGAAAATTAAGTAGGTACTTGCTAAAATCAATGAGTTATTTATTCTCTAGAATACGGTACTTAGAACAACTTAGTACTTGTCCCACACATCAAAAGCTGGTTAATTTGCCACCAGCTTGAAATAATGTAGGCAGAATGCCTTTGAGTCCCTCTGAGTTCTTACAATTTTACTATTTTGTTGTCTTTAATTTAAAAGTGTTTGTCAGCCAAGGAACGGACTTCAGGCCCCAGCAAATAGACTACATTTAGTCTGTTAACATAGCAACCTCATGTTGTTATCATCTAATTCAAAAGTGGGTTAAAACAGAGCCTGTCTTACAGCTACACAAGAACTGTGATGAAATTACACAGCATCATCTTTATTAACAGATAGAAACATACATACACAATTTTAGTCCTTATTTTGTTTATACAAAGTGGAAAAGTACACTTGTCACTATGCAAATATTGTCATGTTGGAACCCAAGTTCTGTAAACAAATAGCACAGCCAATTACAGTGCAGCTAACAACATACACAGGCAAATGTTATAAATGTGGGAGGGAGTGCCAAAGTTAGGAAGGTTTAGCTTTACCAACAAATTCTAAAAAGTTGTCTAACCAATTACCAGATCTGCATTTTTTTTTTTTCCCCCTGTTTAGATCACCTTCACTGAATACCATCTTGGAAAACATTGTGCTTTTCAGAGAAAAATAGTTAGCCAGACAGCAGACAGGGACATTGTGGCATTTATTTCAGAAACCTTGTTCTTCTGAAGAAAAGGTATTCAGTCTAAACTGAAGCTCGAAAATGTGGTAAAAATGGCCATCACAGAAGAACAAAGTATAGATGGCAGATTTTGACATAGAACTTGTTTGTGTCATGTGAGATCCTGTCTCTCCTGTTAACTAGTGCTGTTCAACCCTGGAAAAAGGGAGTTAGGTCCCTTTAATAGACAGGTCTTTTTGAAAACATCTTGCATTGCCCTTTTTAACCAATATGGTTTATTTATGCACAATCTCTTATTTGGAGATTCTTAATAGACGGACTACTCTTATTTCTCTACTATACCTTAATGCATTCTTTTAAAGAGCTAGGAGATAAACTCAAATCCTAAAGAAGCTTTGTTTTATTTAACAGAATCCTTTTAAGTCTAAGAAAACAGCAAGCATCACCAGAAATAACCAATTGCACTGAAGGATAGTGTAAATTTGGAAATGAGTAAATTTTGTGGTTGTTTAAAAAGTTAATAAGTACAAAAACAATTTCTTTTAGAATAGTTTGGTAATTCCAAGGTATATTTGCATCATTTGACAGCTAAGAGAGAAAATGAACTCCACTCTTTTTTATTTTCCATAAGCCCCAAAGTTAACCTTCCTGAATCTATGAACGTTCAAGGTCTGTTTCAAATAAATGTATCTGTGACCTGTTTTCCTAATGAAAACCTTGGTTCAGCTGAACAAATTAGTTTAAAGAAACAACATTTTTTGTGTAGATTCTAAGTTACTGCTGCAAAGTGAAATGAGCTGGAATAGAAGCAGCTGCTCCACACCTGTAACCCCAGGTATCTATAAAACCCTAGTGAGTTTTGCTGAATCATTAAGTGATGATACCATTTCAAAAACTATTATCACTAACAGAAGACCATAATTATGGGAGTGTCATAACAATGCCAGTCAATTAGTACTCTGAAGGCTGCAATATGACTTTTGGAGACAGTGTGCAACAGTGGAGCAAAACAATAAGAAAGTTGCTAACAGCAGCAAAGCTGTGGTAGAAACACAGATACTTTGCCTTGGGCCACAATGTGGCTTTACATTCAGATTGCACTATGAGCAAATGAGGAATATTGTCTTGTACATGCCCTGGACATGCCAGTTTTTGGGCCAAAGGAGTCATGACTATAGAGAAAATAAACCTGAAAGAGACTTTCCTTTGAAGGGCAACACCCTTCTGCTGGTAACCCTGCCTTAAAGGATTTCTTCCAAAGGCCTAAAAGCTCCCCCCTAGAAGTAGTTTGTTTCTTTGCCCCAGGCACTTGCACTGGGTTCCAGAAACTTGTCACTGAGACAGCAGGAACCTATTTGTAATTTCTGTGCTTCAAAAATACTTCCTGTTTTTGTAAAAGCTTGGCCCTTTGGATTCAATCACTTTTCTCACACCCTGGTGCTGTTCCATCTGAGATGTTTACATAGTTAGATGGTGATTCCCCAGTCTTTATTTTGCCAGATCAAATTAATTATGCTCTTGCTGTTTCACCTCATACAGTCCTCCACCCCCTGGTCATCTACCCAGTCCCTTTTAAGTCAGGTCCTCTCCAAGTTTATCTTTCGTTAGAATGCTCAATGGAGCACTAGATGGTCTTGCTGCACTTCCCACAAATCAGAATCACAGAATCAACTAGGTTAGAAAAGATCCCTGAGATCACTGAGTCCAACCTATGACCTAACACCACCCTGTCAACTAGACCGTGGCACTAAGTGCCACATCCAGTCTTTTCTTAAACACCTCCAGGGATGGTGACTCAACCACCTCCCTGGGCCGCCCATTCCAATGCCTAATAACCCCTGCCCCGTGATGAACTTCTTCTTAATGTCCAACCTAAACCTCCCCTGGTGCAGCTTAAGACTGTGTCCTCTTGTTCTATTGCTAGTTGCCTGGGAGAAAAGACCGACCCCCACCTAGCTACAACCTCCTTTCAAGTAGTTGCAAAGAGTGATAAGGTCTCCCCTGAGACTCCTCTTCTCCAGGCTAAACAACCCCAGGCTCCCTTAGCCGCTCCTCATAGGACTTGTGCTCCAGGTCCTTAACCAGCCTCATTGCTCTTCTCTGGACATGCTCCAGCACCTCAACATCCTTCTAAATTGAGGGGCCCAGAACCCGGACATAGTACTCG
>VXAL01012278.1:3888-8888 GCA_013399475.1 Chauna torquata
GGCCGGGGCCGGGGGGGGAGCGGCTGCTCCGCGCCGCTGCGCCCCGCGGCAGCGTTCCCCGGCGCTCTCGTTTAATCTAAACATCCCTAAACTTGCAAATTAACAGGCTCTTCAGCTGTAATTATACAGATACATACAAGTGCCACGGGGTCAGGCTATGCCACATCTATCCGTTTTATTTGTATACCTAACGTTTGAAGGAGAAGGTCACGCTTTGCACTTTTCTAAGGCATTCTACCCAGTTAATATCAGTAATATCTTCATAATCCTAATTGGGTTGGACACTAAAAATCTAAAAAAAAATAAACCTGAGTGAAATTACGGGAAGCCCGCGTCTTTCGAGGAGCCGCAACGTCGATGCGTCACTTCGGCGGCAACGCCTTCTTTCCAATAAACCTCTCCCCAAAAGTCCCCTCTACAACCACCCAGGCACGCACCGTGGGAAGGATGATGGCTCGCCAGGGGTGGGACAACACTAGCACAAAAAAGTGATGGAGCAGGTGCAGTTTCTCACGCATCGCGACTCAATGTGAGTAAAACCCAAAGGACTTAGCCCCCAAAGCCACCCTGTATTCAGGCACATTCGAGCAGACACCACCCGCCTTGGCACATGGCATCTTCCCGACGCTCTGTACAGCTTCCACTTGGGCACAAATGAAAGCCATAAAATCCAGCAACGCCAACAGGCACGCTTATCCCTTTGGTGCCTAACGCCTTCCCGTCGATGTTCTTATTTTTTTCTTTAAGCTTCGTTAGGCACCCTAAATCGGACACACAGGCACTTCTGTCAACTCGGGGAACGTCTGGAGCAACGCAACGTCGCATGGAGCATTTCCAATAGTCAGATGATCAAATCCAGTTCTTTTACTACAAAATTTTATTTTTTCCTTCAAGTGCTAAGCAAACTTTACATTTTATATTGTTAAAGATTTAAAAGAACATTTTTATAACCTTACATTAATATATCACATTGCAAACTTAACAGCAAACATGAGTACAACGATATTTGGTGTACAAAAGCTCTACCCAAATTTATGCTTCTTGTCATATCTATTTGTCATTTTACTAAAAGTAAATGGAAAACACAATTTGTTCATAAAACCTTTAAAACCTCCGATACAGTAATTATTACAGAACAGCAACAATGATTCTTCTCCTTCCCTTCCCCCATTACTGGTTACAATGCCATCCAAAACATATTTTTCCCTATCGATCGCTTGCTTTCAAATATTTCGCATGGAAAGAAATGAAATACATTTATATTCTGCGTATGTACAAAGCATTTTTTGTACATGTGCATGTCTATACATTCATGTAAGAAATTTCCAACTTGGCAAAATACTATGCTTTAAGATGCACTGAAATAGACTCCCAGTGAAGAGATGGTCCCCTGTTTTTGGCGTCTCCAGGTTTCAGTCATTCTTTACCTTTAATACGTTTGAAAGTAAAGCGTCCCTACCTCCATTCAGAAGGTAGTAGGACATTTAAAGGCATTTAGGTTTAGCATTGTTTTTAATTGGTATGTTTATGATCAGGAAGAAGATAAACTGCGAAAAGGCAAAACATTAGTGCTCCTACTGAGACCTCTACTAACCTCTCTTCCTGAGAGCACCTCTACTAAATACCCTGGAGCAAAGTCTAGGATCACTTACATTCCAGCAACTCTCACTGGGAATTATCCAATTAAAGCAGCAATTCCCCCACCCCCTTTTCCCTCATAGGTCTAAATACACAACAAAATATATTGCAAAAATCAACTACTCCATATTTGAATAACCCTGGCTTCTCAGCGAAGAAAAGAACTGAAGATAAAACCACCTCGAGTATTTCAGGTCCACATGGATCACATATCCCATTTTCATCTTTTGTTCCTCCTCCACCAAAGAAACGAGATTATTAAAACATTATTGTGCATCCTGAAATAGGGTATTGCTTAAGAGATCCTTATTTTTAAGCAACTAGCTAGCCTCTCTTCTCCCTCCACTTTCAATCCATCACTGTCTTTCATTGTTGGACTCTCCCACTGATCCTCCTATACTGACGGTGAAGAGTTTGCCGAGGTTCACTTCTGAGTAGCCACTCATGGACAGACATTTGTCCACCGTGCTCTTCAGTCTTTTGTAGGCCTCAGACACTTCTCTTCTGAGTGGCTTCTTCTTCACATACTCTGAAAGAATGAAGAAAAAAAAAAACCAGAGGATTAGAAGACCGCAAAAAGAAAGTACTTCTGCATTCACTGCTACTGTGAATCATGGCATTTTAACACAAGGAGAAAGAAGGGGAAAGTCATAGCTAGCATTCAGAGACAACATGTATGGCAAGCTCTTCCAACTTCAGCTGCCTTGCCCCCGCTGCACCAGCCCAGCTGGAGGCCAGGAGGCTGAAGCTGGCTCACCTGCAGCCAGCCAGCCCCACCGGAGCGGCTGCAGCGGGTCCTGCCAGCAGCTGGCAAGAAGCACTGCTTGCCTGGTCGTGCCATCCATCCGGAGTGGCACGGGGGCTCGATGAGTCACAACAGATATTAGGACTGACAGGCTGGCTCTGAAAGAGCTTGGTTAAAATGAGCAGGTTCCTTAATGGAGTGAAAACTTCACAAAGTCCCTCAGGGTTTGAAGTAGGGGGAAATTTTGCCGACAGCCAAGCTTGGCTTCAGATCAGTCAAGGAAACCACGCTGCGATTCCGCAGTCCCTGCTGCTGCTAGCACTGGCCGTGGCACAGCCTGGGATGAGCTCAACACCGGTGTCGTGCGTTCCCACATGCACCCCCTGTGCAGGATGGGAATCGCGATGCTCAGCACTATGGAGATGCTCGGAGTAAAGGGCGACAGTGCAAACCTGGAGAATTCCACATGGTCCTACCCTAAAACAAAGATGCCCAGTATTGCAATAAGGATGCACCATGTTTACCTGATATATGAACGAAAACAGCCATTCCCAAAATAATCAATCACTAATACCTACGAAGAAATGTCTGGAGTGCAAGACGTTACTTGTATGTTTGTGTGTATGCAAGCTCACATGCACGGACCTAAGTCTGCACACATGTAAGCACTGAAGTCAGAATTGTTCTACTTTAAGGTTTTTTAGTTAAATTTTATGCCATCTAAAAAAAGAAATCCAGGGATTTTGTTTGGGCGATTGCCCAGTTTTTGCTTTACAAAGGCTGTGGACAAAGGCTAAAAGAGCAAAATATTCTACTGGTGCACGTCAATGCCAACTTGATGCAGACGTGGTGCAGTGGTGCTCCCCTTTTAAAGCGCGCTCCTTGTTCTAGAAATACCAGCTCCTATCCAAAACCCTGCATTTGCAATTACACCTCGAAACCAGCAGCGCTGCATATTCTGTAGGACCAAATGCGTGGAGAGGATATATCCCAAAATGAGCTTCCCTCGCAGGCAGTCCCCCTCCCGCTATCCTGGAGGGACTGACTCCAGGTCAGGCAGGACCGGGAGGGCACGGCACTGGTACGTGCAGCTCGAGCTTTCGAGCCAGTGAGGCGCAGCGTGTGTCTTACAAGCAGCTAGCGTGGTTCTTCCGCTGCCCATTAGCTGTGCCTGAAAGCTCTTGTCTCATTTCCTCCTGTCATCTTCGCAGCGCTGGTACTGCCCTCCTTCCCTCCTTACGCTTTGAAAACATAACAAAGAAGCCTCCATCCCCTTTCAAACAGCTTTTACTGAGCAGCACAAGTTAAGATGAAAAAACAATTTCAGGTTCGGGAGGAGAGGGACGCGCTGATTTTTTGAGTCCACCTGTGTGAGGGAAGCAATGACGCACTTGTGTGATGCGACTGAGATGAAGATGTCCCACCGGCATAACCTGGGTGTCGGCGGTCAAGTCAAGGGCTGCTGTACGAGGAGATGGGATAACTAACAGGAATAGCCATTGCAGTCTGGGGTTTGTGAATTCCTCCTCCCTGAGGACATACGAGCATTTTTGCAGAGCCTCAGATGTTTTAAGATGAGCTCAGCAGATTAAGTACTGGGCACAATACAACCAGCAATGTTTTACTGAGGAATTATCACCTGCTTCAGTCTCCCATGTTATTCACAAAGGTCACTCAGTTGCTCTGCATGATAGTATGAAATCTGTAAAAATTCAATTAAAATTTCAACTGAAGGTGACAGTTTGAGTAACTGAATGTATTGATTAAAAGCACTTTTGTAAGCACCTTTCCTGCGTCCTTGTGAGGAAGGTGCGTATTATGCTATCGTATTCAGTTTTAGGTATTTGTATTTACAACTTTGGGCAGTTTGGGCAAATGAAGTAAGATGTCTAGCTGAAAATACAACATTCTTACTATTACTCAGAGAGTAATGGAATTATACTTATTAGTGGAACTAAATACTCTTTACACTACACCACGAATACGGTAAAAACTTTGACTACAAGAACCTGTTCATTAACAGACTGAAGTCACTACGGCATGAAGACATTTAATGATACTGAAACGATTTCAGTGTAGGGTTTAATTAAACAAACCGTGAATATTTTAACGACCAGATCCGTTAAAACACCAAACCTGCTTTGCCAGAAATTCAGCACTAACTGGTTTATGTGACTCCAAAATAAATAATATACTAAGTGGGTTCATTTGCCACTGCTCACACGCTATCAAAACCATGCTGTTCGTACCAACAGACTGCAGAAAATACCATCCTTGTAGTTCAAAACTCAGCTGAAATAGTTTAAAGGGTCCTGGAGCTCAGGAGGGACCAAGGTGAAAGGCATCAACGTGCAGAAACAGCTGGCACGCATGAAAAGAGCGGGAAGACCCATTAATCACGAGAGCAACGAGGCACACAGCAAAACCATGTGGAAAGCAGAGGACAACACTCCATGGCCCACGCACAGCTCAGGCTCAGCCCCAGCCTCTCCACGAGCAGAATTTCTATCTCCCCCGGTCATTAAGTCCCAACTTTAATCATACACAACAACCTTCCTGACAGCATGCCTCAGACATTTCTTAGGCGCGGCTCCTTTCGTAAAGGCAAGCGGGAAAG
>VXAL01012278.1:13888-48047 GCA_013399475.1 Chauna torquata
CGGCCTCCGCACGGGCTGAGTTCCACCCGGCACCCAGTCCCCCCTCCTAAAAGCGGCATCCTCGTCCTTCTTGCTCTTGAATTTACAATACAGTTAATTTCTGAATAGTAACTCCTGATGAGGCTGCAACTCTCAGATCTGGTCAAATGCCCTCAATGAGCATGAAGCGCTGATTTAAGGTAACCAGTCATTCAGAAAATTTTATCTTAGCTACAGCTTCAAAATGAATGAAGCTTTACAAAATATTACTAGCATCTCTTCAATCAGGAAATGCCCACATACTTGGGAGATTAGTTCCATCTCTATTTACAAAAAGAGAAGATTAACCTACAGCCTTCTGGGATTTGATCATTTGTTTTAATTGTGATTTTTTTTTTTTGCAGGAATACATGGTTTTAAAACTGTGTCACATGCAAGAGATCTATCTCACAGTGAAGCCACTGCATAAATACTATAGCACCAAGTGAGACTAATTCTCCTGTACATAATGTACTCTGGCAATCTAAAGGGCTTTAAACCATGTATATATGTATATATAATGCATTCTGACACAGCCAGACAAGCTAGGAGAATCAGATCTATCCTATGCAACAGTGTAAATCTTAGCTGAATAATGCACACAAATTAATATTTTTGCTAGGGTTAGGGTTTTCAAACACTGCCAACAGGGTCAAATTCTGAGTTCAGTCTGCCACAGCTTTAGCTTATCCAACAGCACCGCAAAAGAATATTCTGTTTTTCTTTCTACAGTTAAACTTGATTCTTAATGTAGTGCTACAGGCACAAAACAAGATTTTTAAATGTTTACATATGTAGGACAATGTTTTAAGAGGGACAGCCTCAGAGAAACTTCCTTATCAGAGCAGCAGATACAGCCCTCTCTTACCTCTTTTGTACGAAGTAACTCTCCCCAGCAGAATTTACAGGTCTTGATCTTCATATATATTACATTACAATGTCTACTTTACATATATATATATATACACGTACACTATACTTCTAGTTTTTTCTACTGTGTTTTAGGAGTTAGAAGTAATGGATGAACCCAACAGCCCACCAGACCAGCTAATCCTCAACGAGCAACCAGAAGTAACAGTGGCTGGCCACCAGCAATTGTTTAAGAAACAGCTTTCACTTGAAAAACTGCCATATATGAACATAATGCACTTATGTCACGAAACATAATTTTAACCTCAGTCTTTCTTAAATTCTAAGTTGCCTTTCAGATTTATAGCTGAGTTCAGTTTAACTTGGTTTTAATAGAGTTTTTCAACTTTACTTTTAAACAGAACTTACATAAAAACAAAAATAAAAAAATAAAAAACAGATACAGAAAGTGAAGTGGGCAAAAGCTTAAATATTTGTCATACGTTCAGAACGTATGTAGGCTTCTTCACAGAAAAGGAAGTACGTATGGCTTGCTGCCTGTTCCAAAGGGTTTGATCTCGGGCACTGAGACAAAGATGACTGACCAGATAAGCCATTTGTCAGAGCAAAGGTAATCTGGATCTTGCAAGCCAAACTATATGGATCACATATGCCGTTCTTGCTTCTATACATTTAGAAAAGCACATGTTTTCAAAATCTCAAATTAGCCCATAAATATCAAGAGTGTATACATTTAAGGCTGAAAATTCAAATGCAATTACATCAGTATATACATTATGTACTTATAAATCATTGTCTCCAGTCTAAAGCCAGTTATCTTGTTATTAGCTATTCTTTCGTGCATCACTCAAAACGAAGAGAAAAGAGTGGGTGAGGGTCAATTTCCAACCTAACTGGTCCTCATTTAAACTGCACTGCAGTTCAACTCATCTCTCCTCCTCAGGAAGCCCTAATGGTCAACCCAATTCTTTTTCCTCCTTAAAAAAAACAACCAACCAACCAACCAAAAACAACAACAAAAAAAAAACAACCAAAAAACAGCTGATTTCACAGCCTAAAAAGCCTTTTTTTTTTTTTAAACAATTTGTTGGTATCTGAATCCTTACTTTTGTATTCCCAGAAATCTTGTGTTTTATTAAGTATTTTCTGGGAAACTGAATAATAAGATTGAGACCTGTAAAAACTAGATTTTGTTCAAGAGTCAGTTCCCTCCCTCCTTGGTCACAGAGGTAATTAGCTCTGATATTGCCGCTCTGATTACGCTTCCTGTATTTTCTCCTGTAGGTGGCTCTTTACTGAGGAATTCTGCAACATCTAACCAGGTACATGTGATGATTTTCCACACCATATCCCGAAAATACAGACCAAGAAGAGAAAAAGAGTATGTACCATGTGTACAAAATAACCAAAAAAAAAAAAAAGATTCATGTTTCTTTCTCATCAGCAAAAGTACTGAATGCAGAAAGAGTCTTAAAAAAAAAAAATCTCCTGAAATGCTGATACTTTTGAATTGTTGTGACTAAACTCCAGCTTTCTATTTCCCTCTGATCTGAACTTATCTATGTATGTCTTATATGTTTTTATGTCTTATATGCTTTTCTGCCCTTGTTACATTCTGTCTAAGACAAACTTCAGCGGACACACTTTCTACAGGTGTTTCTGGGAAGACACTTATGTACAGGGACTAGGTACTTGCATGTAGTTGAATTCTGCAAGGTAGGTAGACAGATCTATTGATATGTGATCAAGGAACAGGGTAACTTGTGCAATAAACCCTGTGATCCTGAAATTCTAGTTTAAAAAGGAAAGGAAAAAATCAAAAACAAAAGAAAAAAGGAAATCTCTTAAATTTAGATATAATTACCTTATGTATGAAGAGTTTCTCATAGAGTTACATTCCCATATTGTCTGAGGAACTCATCTAGAGCTCACCTTCTTTCCTCACTGTTATTTAGGTTATGTAAAATGAGAATCATCCTGCACGGAGACAAGTCCTGTACACAGATATTACTGTTAACTGTAATGACTCTATGTGACCCATCTGCACTAGGCTCCCTAAATATAAAAAAAATGTGTGAGAGTCCACAACATCTCTACTATGAAGGCAGCAAAACCTCAATGGCCAGATTTTAACCAAATCAGTAAGAAAACCCACTTCTTTAAGAAGAAAGCTAAAAAATCGTAAAGGCAACAACTGCGCACTTCCACAGTGCCACCTATTGGAGGACTTTAAAGTACTTTACAACTATTAGTGAATTATATCCCCAGGTTTTCTCCTGAGATAGATGCCGTTCCTGCCCTACAAAGAACGAGCAACCTTGAGGACGATGGTGAAGATTTTCAAACGTAGGCTACTGATGCTGCCTCCCTAGATGTTGCAATGTGTTTCCTCATCTTCACCATGGGCCACCATAGTGCTGACTGACTTAAAAGGCTACAAAATGTTAAGAAGATTTGGTCTGTTATGTAGACGCCTAAATGCAAGGCTGAAATTCACAGGCTAAACAGCTCTTTCAGTGTCCTGCAGGAGCTGCTCATGTCTGTAACATGCAGTCCTAAACTCTGAAGTGGTACAATCCAGAGACATATGCAGAAGGCTGTTTCCCTATTGAGAAATGATCAGAACATAATGTAGCACAGCATACATTTATGCCATGATGCAAGCAAGTGAAACAAGTATTCAGGCGGTGTAGGTATTATATGATTCATAAAATAAAGTGTCAGCAACGAGTGAGTAAAATATCCTTGCTCTTTTAATTCCCACCACTCATAAATAATCTTCCCGTTCACGTTTTATTGGAAAACAACTGATTTAAAAGTCACCTAGTATTATTATCCCCCCTCCACAACTGCCATCTGTCCTACAGCAGTAGTAACAGACCCTTTCATTCACAAGCAAAGCCAGCAGAATAAAGAGGAAGAGGAGGAGGAGTTGAAGGGGAAGTGAGTGAGAAAGCGGATAAATTCCATTTGTTCTATTAAAAAAAATATAAAAGTGAACTCAGTGGTTGAAAAGTGAAGATAAAAAGATGAAAACAGTAATCTTGCTACAGAAACCAGAGAATTATGTTCTTGCTCTCCCCCCTCTTTTCTTCTTTTTTTTTTTTTTGCTTTCACACTGTACAAACTGTAGCACCCTGAACAACTCACTCCCCTGCTATTTCCAGCACTTTACAGAAACTTTTCAACATTTCTGTTTGACACATATTTTCAGCAGTGAGGTGAAGACAATAAGTAAACAGGTAGTGAAGGGCTATTTAGAGAGCTGGTCAGTCACAGTAATAATAACGCAAAAAGAAAAAACCCCACACAGAAGAGAACACCTATCCTATGCGCTGTAGCCACAGACAGCACATGACCTCTGACAAACAGTTTTCAGAGTAATTTTAATGCTACTCTGGATTTAACTTGACTAACTGGTAGCAATTGAGCACATCTTTTTTTGTGGCAGCAGTTATCTAAAATGCTACAATAACAGCATCAAAAGTAGAATGGTGGAAGATTGGTTTTCCATTGTGCTGCTGAACTGGCATAATGCCCACTTTAAAAGCAATTCGCTGCTCATCACTGAAATCTGGCAGACACGACACTAAATGCCTCGAGGAAAAAAAAAAAGGGTCTTGAGAAGGGGGAACCACTCCAACCACCAAGCGCAGAAAAAGAAGGGGAGAAAAAAGCAAGAAAGCAAAGAATGATGAATCTATGTAAGAAGAGAAAATTGCAAAATAAAAAGTTTAGCACTGCATGTAGACTCAACAGGCTCTACTTAATTTGCTTGAAGATTTCATCGCAGGCTTGCATTAGTAATAGCAGAACAAAACAAAAGCAAATATATATTTATGTCTGTCTATTGTTCTGATGAAGTGAAAACGTACTGAGTTACGTCAATCATTTGTCAAACACATCTTCCTAGTTTTATTTACCACCAAATATAATGAGTAAATATGTGATAATAAAACTCTTCTTTTTATACGGACATATACAATTTTTTCCCACTACTAAATACAGGTAATGATTTAGGAAGCTTTCAAAATGTCTTTTTACTGTCAATAAAACTAATTCTATTCCCATTTTCATGTTAAAAAAAGGCTTTACAAATGAAAATTCAAATTAAAATTCTGATTATAGTGTAGTGTGACAACACCTGTATTTATAATTTTACTGTCAGCTAGCTCGTAGTGTTTAACAATAGCTTGAAGCAGAAAAGTAATTGGAATTTGTCTGTAACATGCCAGATGACGACACTGGGCACTTTGCTGTGCAAAAGCAAATTTGGTTTGATGACAAAATAACCTTACGAAGATCTATAAAAAAAACGCCCAAAGGTTAAATAAAGTCCTCCTCTGGCCAGGGACAGCTAACCCGCTGGGGTGCACGGAGGCGAGCTGAGCAGCAGCCGCAGAAGCAGGGCACCCGCAGCCTGCAGGCCTCCCCGCGCAGCCCCCCGGCCTCCTGAGCCCCTCGGCGCACACCTCCCCGGGGTGCCCCTGGGACGCTGCTCCAGTGTCACCCGCGGCGTGGTTCAGACCCACGGGAGAGAAGGGGAGCCAGGGTGCGCAGGGCCGGCAGAGACGGTGCCTGCGGGCCTCCGCGTGAGTAAAGCAGAGGCGTGACAGGAGCGCGCGCGGCCAGAGTGCACGCGTGGACGGGGAAGCGCTGCGCGCTCAGCAGTGCTGTCCGAGGGCCCAGACAGGTACACGCGTCCACCAGGGCCAAAACTGGGACACAACATGCTCACTTTTAAAGGAACAGCATTGAAAAAACCACGAAAGCTGTTCAGTTTGAGCCTTTCAAAACTCCAGCACATGCCACTCTCCACACACAACTTGCTTTACTTAAGCCTACAAATTAAAAGCCCGTGTTTTTCATTATCCTAAAGACAGGAAAAAAATAACGAAAAGGAAGCCACATAAGAAAGAAAAACAGAATGACAGTGATGTTTTAGTTTACACTAGATATGGCAACACATACAAACTGTCAAAACTATGGAGTGAAAAAAGCTGTTATCAAGCAACTGTCAAGAGAGTCCTCTGAGATTTGGAAATCTTGTGTTTATTGTAACTACTGCACATTACACAAAGAAAGAAACATCCCTCTTCTTACCACTGCTGCTAAATATCATGCAAGAGAACCCAGACTTCTCCCTCACTATTTAGATTATTTTTTTTCCTGCGTAATTCTGTGCTTGACAGCACAGTGCTCCTCCTTTTTAAGGTTTTCTATTGTTTGGTCAAAGTTCAGAGAGAAACTTGAGGTTATATCAAACATTATTTCATTTTCAAGGACTGTCAACACCCGTTTTATGTTGTTAACTTGTTGTCCATCATTTAAGAGTGGAAACTCTTATCACCAAAACACAGAGGAAGAATTCCTCTGTTAAAAGAGGTATGAAGAAAGAGGGAAGTCAATGGAAACAGCTGTTTTACTGGGCATACTAGCATTTATTTTTCATGTATTTTAACATTCTGTCTAGAAATAAGACTTATGGTGCAACCTGCAGCGGGCAACAATATTCAAAGGTTTAGTCTCAATGTGTTAATGCAGATTTTAAATCACACTTTCTGATTATAAGAAAACAACTATCCCTCACATAGAAATTTCCAGCCTCTATGGGGATTCAATAGGGCCTTCAAAGCAGCCTTTTGAGAGAGAGCCTTATATAAGGCTCTCTTAACCAGTAGAAACATTCCAACTATACTGATGAATGGTTAAAAGTTGTGAGCAAAAATACCTTGTGTTTTGCTCATTGCTCACTGTAAATCACATTTATTATCACTTCTATGCTTTAGGTTTATGTAAAAATCACCCTTATTCTGAATCCCAAGTTTTACAGAACTAACATTTGAAGAGGTGCAGAGATTCAGCTTCAAGTTCTTGAGAAAGAATAAAACCTTCAGTGTGTGTGACAATGAACACTTTTATGGAGTTTTTATTGTATCAGTTCTGGGGAATATCGAACCTAAGAGCTCAGTAAAAGAAGCCTCAAATATTACTGTGCAAGAGCTGTATCAGTAGCTGCTGTGAAGTCAATGCACCCACAGCGTGCACAATAAGTTTAAATGCCTCGAAACTGATATTAATCTCGTTCTAGATTTGTTATGGACATCACAGCACCCATGCAGATCTTTGATGAGGAACAGACTTCTATGAGCTTACTTTCCAGCTGTAAGCAGCAGATCCTGCTGGAGCTGCCTGTACAGTTACCCCTCCAGGCACCCAGTGTCTCCTGGCAAACCCTGCCTGCAAGTGTGCAGTTCCCGACCCCGAGTCCAACGTAGCCCAACTCCTCAAACTAATAGGGAGATCTTCACATTTTGCATATAAAAATTTCTTCTTAAGTCTTAAGAGCACTTCTTCAAAATGTCATAATATTTATGATTATCAGATGAGAATGCTTGAACAAAAACTCAGTCTGACACATTACATTTCACACAACTACCATGACCACTTAGGTATAATTTATTCTCTAAATATTGGATAACCTCATAACAAAGTAATATATTACCTTAATACAAAACATGAAATAAAATCATTGATAAAATAATAAATGAATCTTTCCCATATAAAACTGCATTGTTAGCTGTATTATTTCCTAGCTTTTGACTTTCAAGTACTTCCTCCTCCTAGATTATAAGAGTTTTAAAGTACCATAACAATTACTGCATAAACAGCTGCAGCTACATGTCCATTTAACACATTTTATTTTATTAACACCCTAATATAAGCTTACACACACTTGCACACTCACACAAAAGGTAAGAAAAAAACCCAGAAGTTTGATCTTCAGAAATTTAAGAACGTGCAAGATGTCTACAGAAACTCAGTATTTCCACGCCCGGTGATTTTGCAAGACTGCATAGATATGATCCATATGCTAAAAGCCTATTCAAGTACTTACTGCTCCATAAATAGAAAAGAGTTCTTGTGAGCGAACTGCAGCAAAAAAAAAAAGAAAGCCTATACGGAAGGTGTGGTGCAGGACAAGGGAGAATTGTTGAGCTTGTCCTGGGCTTCAATTATGATTAGGCTGAGAATCGTTAAAGCTTATAAGACATACTGAAGTTACCCTGACACATCAAGGTCTTTTCATCTTATATAGCCTATGAAATAGCCCTTCAAACTTCATAAAAGCACTCAGATAGCTGCCTTTTTTAAAATCATGTTTGACTGAGAAGCTTGCCTGCCAAATCCTCCTCTTCTTCATAGATACTTTCTGAGGGTTAGTTGACATAGGAAAAAAAAAACAGATGAGAGAGGAGGCAGGTCATTGTAGCTGAAATTCAACACATTAAATTCGGCACCATCAAAAAAGCGAGCTCCTTCCATTAATCATGAAATTTAGAGTACTGGAAGATCTGCCAGACCTATTCTACTGAACAGGAAATTCAGTACCAGAATATTGTTAAATTGAGTTAGCATTATCAGTGGAAAAAATATGCTCTATTTCCTATTATTTATGAAGCCCTATCCTTTTCTTTCTTACCAATTACATTCCCTATCATTTCCAAAATATACAAACTGTTTTCAATCAACAGATTTCTTTATTACAGCGTACTGCATGCTTGTTACTGCCTCTTTTCTATATTGAATCCTTGATTGGACAAGCATTTTGAATTTAACATGGACTGTGATTGCACACATCAAACAAATTAAACCTGCCAATCTCTTTTTGGAGGATATCCTTTATATATACTATCACTGAAGAGTACCCCCGAGTATATTTGCTTAGGAGAAATGGGGAAGGAGGAAATTATTATTATGGCAGTCAGAAGACATTCATTTTCCCATGATATGTAACTGGCCTTGCATCCTCTTTTTCATGGAATTATTTTATAAAAGTAAACCATATTTACTGGCTTTCTCAGTGTCTCAGTGGCTGTTTTACAATCATCAATCTATTTTTCATTTTGGCATGCCAATCATGTTGTAAAGATGAGATGGCAACAAGAGATGAACTACCTAGGAAGCCTGAAACTGGTTTTCCTTAGGTTAACCAGTTGCAAAGTCAGATTACACAGAACAGTAATTGTTCTTTGTAGAGTAACAGAACAAGAAGGCATTGGCTTTCCATTATGCACAACTGTTCAAAACGAGACACAACTTTGTACAATTTCTGACTGTGCAAGTAGGATTGAATTCTAGAAGGAATTACTTAAAAAGAATATAACCCACAAAGATGAAAATACTGGGTAGCAGTTTCCTTTTAAAAAGCAATTCAGAGAGGCATTCATTGAAAATCAAGTTTAAGTGGGAAAAAGTCTAAAACCAGAAAAGCAAAAAAACAGAAAACCCCCACAATATCAAAAACCATAACCAACCAAAGTCAAGACAACCAAAGGCAAATCAACGAGTGAATAAAACCCACAGAATAAATTAGAAAAAAGTGATGAAAGCTATCTGCTAGCAAGACATGACTAAAAACATTCAGTTTTTTGCGATTATTAAAGTTTAATATAAATTCCTCTACTGCAAGTGCTCATGAAACTGAGATATCCTTATCTGGAAGATGCTATCAGTTTGCTGCTTTATCTGCATCATTAGAGCTGCTTAAAAAAAAAGGACAGAGCAAGCAGTCTGTTTTTGCAGCTGATAAGCAGTGAACGTTCATTCAAAAGGTCTAGGCGCTACACTCAGCTTTGCCATTACTTTCCAACACTATACTGGACCAGCTGCTGAATTCATTCAGTTTTTGACTGTGGAACAGGTTTGGTGACATCTCCTTCTCTGACCTATTGCTTGTCTTGTACTGCAAATTCTATAGGCAACAGTGGTCTTCAAAATCGCCTTTTTTTTTATGGTGCATCAGACCTCTAGATAGCAGCATAATACAAATAATAACTAATGATGTGAAACCAGACTTCTAAGAGAAGAGGTAAACTAGTATACTACACTTCTAATTTTTGTTTCAGAGATGCCTCTGCTAGCACCTGTATTTTTTATGGCATAAAACATTCCTCTTCTACCACAATAAGTGCTGAAGACGCTCAAGTCAGAGTTACTGTAAGTCATTCTCAGTGAAGCATTTTAATAGTTTGAAAACAATTTAAATTTGGGCAGTGTTCAGCCTCATAAAAAGCTCATGGGTCTTCACGGGCAAGCTGAAATTCCCACTTCTTTTCTCTCAGAGAGGGAGGAAAGAATCCCACACAGGACTTGGATCTTTAAACCAAGAACTTATTTCTATAGATAGATCAGTTGTTCCTCTTCCCAATTTTACTGAAATCAGTAAATTCAATTTTGTTAGTAATAGTGAAATCAGATAGTTAACATATGGTAAAGAGTTATATACACATTTCAAATGTGGTGTGCAAAACCAAGATAAAGATCAATAGAATTGGCTAATTTTCTTAAAAGTTGAACTAGAAAGCTTACAATAAAACTCCAAGAAGAGTCTGCTGTTCTATCTTGCTTTCATTCCACACACCATCTACGCTGACTAGGTACTGGATGACAGGTTGTTTCTTCGCCATTTGTTAAAAAGAAAACATCAAGAACAACGAAGATTTACTGCAGCCAACACACTGGCCATTCAAAGAGCACAATGAAGATAAGGTGCGAAGATCAACGCTCTTGGAGGGAGGGAGGAATGGCCACATCTTTTACTGCTGCTTTCTACTCAGCTACCTGGTTCGACTCTTCACAATAGACAAACTACCTGCAGACACATTTTAACTAGTAACACTGAGCTAGTCAAACTCTTAGTGCCACTGATTAAATAAAAATTAAGATTATAAAGCAATGTGACTGCCCACACTGTATTAATAAATCAGGCAACCACACGCTCCACAGGAACGAAAAAGTGGGTTTACCATGTCCTGTGAGCTACTGCTTTCATCAGTTGTGTGGGGCTGGCAAGGCCACTCTCAGCAGTCACTTCCTCGAAGTGAGAGCTCAACACAGAGCTGCAGCACAGCGACAATTTAGCTTTTGCAAAGGGAAGACTATGTTGCACATTGTCCTGCTGATCCCACAACACTGCCAGGAAAGCAACATCTCCTGTCCGTAAGAGACAGGAATCCCAGAGTTTCACACAACTAAGGAAGGCTGGGTGACCTCTCCTCTCAAGCCCCCCAAAACCATTAGTCAAAATGTCACTGTGAAAATGTTCTAAAGCTTTTGGTGAGGTACTTTCCTTCTTCCTTTTTTAAGATGTTTTATTCTTCATAGCATGGCAACGTTTTGTGATATAGTGCACTACAAACAAAAAAAAGGTCCTATTTTGGTCTGACTAAAGGTCCATCTAGCCTCAAATTCAGATACCCTGGACAAAGAATGCTGCCATGCAGCAACACAGCCCTGACCTCCAAATCCAGGTTCCAGCAACCTGGAAAGTCCAGCAGCATCCTGAACCGAGGGCAGTTTCCCTGTGCAGAGTAACTCTGGGTGGATTTTTTCTTCCATCAGTGTTTCCAACAACTGTTTGAACCCACAGCTTTTGGAATCTGTAACAACCTAAGAAGATCTTTGAGCATTCAGCACTCTTTAAATTAGTGAGCAACATATGGGTGGCTGCCTACCACAGGCAGTCTCAGTGCTCCAAAGCTGAGCCCACCCAGTAGCTGAACACCTCTGGTTGCACACTCAGGGGGCACTCACTCCTGCTGCATGCCTACCCATCATTATTGCAGCCTTCTTCACCACCTACAATAAAAACAGCATTTAAGAGGGCACAGTCACACTGGACCTGGCCAAACTTGCACAATGAGTAAGAGTGGCAAGAAAACTCACACTGAGGAAAAAAAAAATTGAAAGAAGTATTCCTAATACCAAAAGTTTTCATTACCCTACCTTTTACTGTAAATTCATCTTCAATAAGAAATTACTTCATAGACAATGAAACGGGCAAGATGCATGAAGGCACATATTGTGAATGGTGGCGTAAGAGAGGGAAGGAAAAATGTCAGGGTTAAGAAAGATGGCTCTAAGGGTTTATTGAAATAATTTGCTAGAGATCATGGAAAGTATTACTTTCCTTCCAGCTCAGTTTTGTTCTCAGGCTTGTAAGATATAAGCACGTTGCACCTACTGAAATTGTCTCCACTCATACAAATATGCCTTTTTTTTTTTTAATGAGACAGAAACTGTGAAGGTCTTTTGATGATACCAGGTACTATTCAAAGCTGTAATGGTTTTTAGAATACATAATCCACTACACAATCACAGGTTCAGATGACTATGCACTCCACAATTTAGATGGGAGGAACGGAACAGGAAAATGAACTTTCTAGCCTAATCTCTCAGAGAAATCTATCGCTCTGTATACAACAGACTCAAATGTTTTCTTGTAAATACTTTGGGTTTGTGACACTGAAGAAAATAATGTTTTTGTGTCTAATTACAAACTTTATCTGAAGATAACAATTAGAACTTCATCCTAGCTGAAAACTACTATTGCTGAAACTCATCTAAACAGACGAAATATTAAAGTGACAAAACAAAACTACAGATCCACCAAATCCAGGAAAGAATGTGAATGTTTTGGGCCAAGGCAAAAGCCTCAGAATCGGTGCTTGAGTCTGGCTAATATACTTGATTAGATTTTAGTAAATATTATGACATTGATTGATATCTACAACTGCTTCCTAATCTCTACCTTAACCCTCCAGCAATTCTAAGTACCCTGCATAGAGATTCTCGAACACTGGGCTTAAGCTACGTTTAGGTCATTACACCAGTAGAAGTACTACATTCAAAATTATTTTTCAGATACTCGAATCACAAATGTGAACCTAAGCTGGTCAGAAAGGACCTGGACAGACAGGTGCATCCCGAGAAGACGCACAACAGCGTGAGAGACTTTTTGATCAAGGAGTTGTATTCAAGGTATTTAGCATAATCGTTAAAAATGGACAGAATTCTTTTCTCCTGGGAACTCCTCCCTCACCATATTTTGCACCTATTTGAAAGAGAACTGGGTTAAGAAAGCTATTTTAGCATTAAGAATTAATTTAATTAATTAAGGAGTTAATTAAAAGAATTAACTTACATTCCTGCATTCGCTACTGTCCTTTGGATTCTTCATTCTGTTTCTGGAATGATTAGTAGCTCTTCCAGAGACACACCATAGGTTGGAGCATGAGTTCCTAAACCAGCACAAGGGTTACTCAGGAGCCTCTCTCTATATGGGCAATTCCTGATCAGAAGAATTTGTAAATTTTGTCCCTGATGTGTTTTTTTTTTTGTCAACCGAATATGTGCCTTTTGAGTACGAACATGATCACTGAGCTACTCCTTGCACTGTCAGTGGAAGCTGAATATTTTCTGGCATTCTGAAACAGGTCTCTGAAAATTCTGCTGCACAACAAGAAAATTACTCTGTTGTTTATCACTGGTTAATAAAAATTATACTAGACCACTAAGACAATTTATGAGCATATCTAAATATCATGGCTTCCATTTTGATATGTTGAAGGAAGCATCAAACAGATCTGTCAGCTCTACTCTCTTCTTGACCACAACAATTTTTAACAAATCAGTCTTCCAAATAAAAGAAAGCACACCCAAAATGAGATTCTGAAGAAGCCAGTAGACAGCACCTAGGTGTCAAATATGTCACTGATGTAATTTATTCTGAGAATGGATTTATATGAAACAGCTAAGTAAGGATTTTGAGTGCAACAAGAATTGAAGTCTAGTGCCAAAATTAAAGTCTAAGTTGTAAAATGTACAGAGCCTACTGTTAAATAACCACAAAAACCTATTGCAGATACTGAAGTTATTTAAAAAACTGGACGCATCCCTCAACTTTTGAGATCTACTGCTGCATGGGTAACATAAAAGCCATGGTAAATCTACAGACTAAGCTGTTGGAAGTGGAACACTGGCCTGATCCTGCAGCAGTGCCATTAAGGTACAGCCTCAGTGACTGACACCTTGCCTTTTATCATATTAGCAATCAGTATCTGGACAGTAAGCTGTGCCTCCTACTTTCCCAAAGGATTTCTAGAAAAGGAAACAGTCCTGCACAAAACAACACATACAGCACTTTAAAATATTTTCAGTATGCCTGAACAAGTAGTCATTTTTCTGTGCATAAATAACATTAAAAACCTACGCAACATTTTTCAAAAATAATGCAAGAATTCCTCTTGAAAGCTACTGTGTAATTCCTACTATTTTGCAATGAGCTACATGCAAACCTGAAAAATTTGCTTTGAAATGTGAAGTTACACTGATACCACTTTGCAAACACCAAATATTCAAAACGTTATCTTTCAGGACATTTACTTCTGAGCAAGTACAGGAGAGTAAGATGTATTTTCAAAGACAATGTAAAGGAGATGGATATGAGGAGCCTGTGTAAAAATTTAGTCAGCATTTCTACTGACTCTCACCTCCAAGACACTACCAGGCTTCCCATGGGTCATAAAAAGGTGCCAGTTAATAAAACATGAGGAAATGCTTTCAGAAGCATATTTTAGTATTGTGAACGCTGCAGGAAAATGTTGTCATCTGATTACCTGGAAGAAGGAACCACAGCATACCGTGTTAGTACCTTCATGAGGACGTACTGCCATCTCTGTAATGCCTAACACACACCCCCGTGCCTCAGCGTTCCAGAACAGACAGTTGTGGGATCTACGGATAACAATTGCCCAGTTATGTACGAAGGTTTCAAAGCAGCAGCCCACTGACCAATAAGGACTTTGATGGTATCAAGAACAGTGTGTCAGTAAAATTATAGCAATTTGACTGTTCTGCTCTCTACTTTTAATGTATATGTGGCATTGTGGAGCATGCTTTCAGAAATCAGATATCTAACGCTAATAAATTATGCACCGATTACAGATGACCTTTGGAGTCGCTAAAGGTACAGTCACAATCACGCCTTTAAAAAAATCCTGCTTTTCACTATAATGTGTGAATGTATGAAATTAAATGAGGCTTGCAATATAATCAGCGTGGTTGGCTGCTTTAATATATTCCATTTCAATTTAAAATCACCACAATCCAAGAGTGACGAATCTAATTTGATCAGTTGTTCACAAAAACACTGAAAAGAGATACAAGCAGACCCATCAACAGCTGGTAACATGGCCTGCTTTCAAAAGCAATTAATTGTTTTTTACACAACCAGAAACTCTTAAAACATTCAAAAACAGCTTAAAGCCCTGCAGGATTAAAAAAAGCATAGTGGAAAGGAGTTTTCCTAGTAAAAGCATCTTAAACATCAAGTTAATGCTTAAAAGCACAAAAGCCAGAAAATTCAAATAGAAAGGTCAAATCTCTAATAAAAAGGTGCAGTCAGGTAGTACGCTAGCAGTAATAACCCATTGTAACTAGACTTTGTAGGTTTGACTGCTCTTTATGAGGTACTTCAATTGTATTTCATATTTAAATGGATTTTTATGAGCTCTTGCACATATTAAATATGCATATTTGACTGCAGTCAAATAAATCCAGATTACTAATAAATTAGTATAAAGGCCTGCCTTCTGCAAAGAATACACTCTTTCAAAAGCAGAACAAGTTTTCATGTAATTCAAAGAATTAAAAATACACAGATCTCATTATTTCCCACCCAAAAAAATACTAAGAGAAATGTTGTCTTATCTATCATATCTGTCATGCTTGCCACACCTTAACTTCGTGGATTTTAGCCCTGGATGCTGCACATTCTTTTCTGGCAAAGAAAATTTTTCCAGGAGCTACTGAAACCAATTCTGATTAGCGAGACTGAAACTAACTTTCAAATGGAACAGTACCTTACCAGACTGCATTCATTCAGTTACTAATTAGCATCTGCATGAGAGGAAATTTTTGAAAGCATTTCAAATCAAGCAGAATTATCTAAAACATACCCTGGATTGTAACAGGATATGACTAGTAGACAAGTCTTTTCTGGAGAATGATGATCTGGTGTATCAGCACATCAGCACTGTTGGAAGACTTGGAATTCAAGTGCCATTTACTTACTCAAATCTTTACCATTGCCAATTTGAGGAAATGACTTTCCCAAAACATCAGGCATAAGGACAGCATACATACAAGTAAAACAAGACACCTGAAAGCAAATTGCTCTGTCAAAACCAGTCACTAAAACAGGGAAGATGACAACAGACTAAAGCATCTGCTGCTGCACAGAAGATCAACGATAAACAAAATAAAAATGCTGTTTGTGATCTAATTTTGGATGAAGCACGTGGCCAGAATTAAATACTGTTGCTTTATTTTGCTTATGACAAAACCACAAAGCCCACACCCTTGGTCAACGAACAACCACCACATGAGGCATTTCACCCAAAAAGGCTTGAAATACTAACAGATCTGTATTTAATCAACACATGGCACAACTTATTCATGACTTTTTGTTCAAGTATTTGATAGAAGCTTGCTATATCCCAAGTTAAGCTGTAGACTGTTAGCTACACATCAACATTACAACAACATTTTTAAAACCTGAGCTTTTGTGACAGACAATCTCAAACGTTTGAGATCTAACTTGTTGTCATTTTCAACCTCACTCACTTTCACCTACTTCCCACATACTATTTTAAACATTAGGAGGCAACACAGATCCCCAAAGCACCAGAAAAAAAAGGTAAGATGAAAAAGAAGTGTCTCTCTTTCCTATCCAGAAAGGTAGTATGCTGTATTCCAAAAATAAAATCACAGAATCACAGAACGTCCTGACTTGGAAGGGACCCACAAGGATCATGGAATCCAACTCCTGGCTCCAAACATTTTATAAACCTCTGCCCACCTTAAATTATATGTTTCTCTGACTGTGAGGGGCAAGATAAATGTACAATTCTTAGTGATATAGATAATCCCAGAAAAAAACAATTTAGCTTCTTAGATGGACTTCTGGAATGGCTGCCCAAAACAGGGTTATTTCAGACCACATGCAGAGGAGGCTTACATCATCCTCTTCAAGAACAACATCAAAATATTCCAGTACTTGCCTGCACAGGACCCACTGCTATAGGTACGTACAGGTACATACACGTACATAGTGACAGGACGAGGGGTAATGGTTTTAAACTAAAAGAGGATAGATACAGATTAGATATTCGAAATAAATTCTTTACTCAGAGGGTGGTGAGGCACTGGAACAGGTTGCCCAGAGAAGCTGTGGATGCCCCGTCCCTGGAAGTGTTCAAGGCCAGGCTGGATGGGGCCCTGGGCAACCTGGTCTAGAGGAAGGTGTCCCTGCCCATGGCAGGGGGTTGGAACCAGATGGTCTTTAAGGTCCCTTCCAACCCAAACCATTCTGTAATTGTATGATTCTATAGCAGCTGTCCAGCTACTTATCTTCAAGCCATGTATTAAAACAATAGAAAATACCAACATGCTGCTCTTGCTGGATACACTCATGTGCTACATCAACACAAAATTAAAAAACAAACCAAACCAAAACAAAATTTCCCCCATTCTTTTTTTTTTTTTTTAAACCAGCTTTTCCCTTTTTTCCTGTCAGACTAGGGATTAATTAGTACTTATCCCCTTTAGAACATTTCTGTACATTACAGAATCAGATTTCCTCAGAAAACAGCTGCCTTCATGAGCTGTCGGTGCTACAGTCACCTGATGGGCACTGCCACTAGTACCTGGGACCATGAACATCCACTTCCCCAGTACCACCTGGTTTACAAACTGTTATGTCTGTCCCAGCACACACGGGAAGAGGGGTACCTATTCCACTGTCACATGATAGAGAATGACAGGAGCTGAAATACTCCCCGGTTCCTCTCCCCTGTCGTGGTCCTGCATCCTAACTGCAAGGGAGTGCCTTTGGTACCATGCTCATTACATCATTCGCACAAGTATGAAATCAGTTGGAGGAACAAAAAAAGCTATTGCTGGCAAACTTGTGTTATCTGCTCCTAACTTCATTAGACTTTATCAAAAATCAAGGAATCTAAGAAATAATTAGTCTTGTTTCACAAAATGCACACGGAAAGTCACCAGGTAACAACTGTCCACTCCTGGTGGAAGCTAATACCCTCTTCAGGAAAGCACCTTGGGCAAACGTCCTGAAAAAGCAAGCTTTTCACAAAGCAAAAGGGACAAAGTACTCCCTGCTAACTTTAACTTGCAACAGTGGGCAGAAGCAGTTGAGAAGATAATGGATAACCAGCACTCGGTACTGTGGAACATCGCTTGTGTCCTAACTTGGCATGCAGTGACATCAACAAATTCATTATTCTAACACATTGGGTAATTTCAAAAGAAAATGAAAACCAAAGTTTTTATATTTTTTTTAAACAACTTTTTTCTTTTCCCATTTCTCCCTTTATGCTTCTCCTGAATCCTGCTAATTCACCCACAAGACATTACAGAAGTTGATAAACACACCTGCAGCTATGCTGACACAGAGGCCGGCATATTCTTTCTCTTTGAAGACCCCCACCCATCCATACGATCCACAACAATTTGTATCCTCTATCCTGCCCTTCAACAGCAACATAAGATCGGCCGTTCTGAAATAGTGAGAGATCACATGCTCAGCTGCCCGTAATATATCAAGGACACAACAATATACTCTGTCCCATTGATACAACCATCCCCACTACTAGGACGTCAATATATTTTTTTTCTTTCTCCCCTAGGGAAGCATGTCTACTGATCATCTCCAATTTGTGAAAAGTCAGCAATTTTGAGCAGGGAATACAAGAGAGATGTATTCAGCAGAACAATGGAAGTGAAACAGGGAAGCAGGTTACTTGGGTACCACAACATTAAGTACTTTCTGACAAAGACTGCATTAGCAGATGACAGGAGATTGAACACATAGCAAACAAAATGCTTTGCAGATTTTCCTGTCCTTGATGTTGCAGCTGATCTGGAAGAGAATGTGCAAAGTCCCTCATGCAGAGATAGCCTTTGATCTTAGTGTACTAACTTGATACGCTTACAAATCCATGCGTGGCTTTCGTCTTCCACATCTTAAAAGAGGGTCTACAAATAAAATAATGGATTATCTGAGGCTGCTCTGTTATAAGGAAATATATTTCAAACAGCTTTCTTAAATCAATTTTGTAAATGTATTTTTTCCCTTTTTCATGCCTGACATTCAAGCAGAAAAAAGAAAGATTATGTGCTATGATCTACAGAATATTAAACTCCTCCTTGGGACAAGTTTGTCTAGAGTTATCAAAATCCCTGTATTTACTGAATATGAAAAAGCAAAGGTTGATGGATTTGGCTTTTAACTGCTAAAATCTTTCGCGGGTAAAGAACAGCTATTAATATATAATGGCTTTTCACCTTGATGATTTTAAATTAATTTCCAAATGACCTCATAGAAGAAGTTTAGTCTCCAGGTTTGTCCCTCTGAAAAATATTAGGAGCTTAGAAGAATTATACCCTTTGCTTCCCTCCAAATAACCACAAAACAACAGCCTGCTTCCATGACAGAAGCCAGAACTCTATTCTGAAACTGATTTTTAAAGGCTGGTTTGCAGACCTCAGGACAGATTTTTCTGAAGGAGCTGTGGGAGTTATGGCACTGTCTCCTCATATTTAACATTTATGACTGGATGCCTTTCCCTGAGTCTTTACAATTAACTACATATACTTTAGAAATATATTATTTTGGGATGCAGAAGTGGTTTATTTCAGAACACCACGCTCTCCTCACTTTGCTTTAGTCAACAGAGGTTGTAACTGTAGAAGGATAAAGGAAACTACTTTGCTGTTATTTTTTATTCTTTGAGGCAATTCTTTTGCCGTAATTAACCATCTCCCACATTTGGCATTTAACATGGTGAATTCATGAATTATGTCCCTAGTATAATTTTTCTAGGAATAGTGCTTTCTAGATGTGAATCACTCACCCTGGGTCTCCTTTATAATGAATGATGAAAAGAAGAGGCATTGCTTGGGTATGATCCATACCAGCCTAATATAAATGAGATTAGATAAGCCATGCCCTGCAACTGCCTATTTCCCTCCACTATACAGAGGAGCACAGGCTGATAAATTCACAAACAAATGCTTGAACTGCAGACCTCAAAGTCAGTGGAGATGGACGGCATACCTTTGCAGGTAGTTCTCTACTAGTAACATTTGGTGTGGAATGACTGCTTAGCTTTGCTTAGACAGAAACAGAACAGCAGAGCTCCCATTCATGCAGCACCTATACGCTCAAGTACCTATATAACAAGAAGCATGTAACAAGTTGGATGTGAGCCAGCAATGAGCCCTTGCAGCAGAGGTGGCCAGCAGTACCACAAGCTGTGTTAGGCAGAGCATCACCAGCAGGTTGAGGCAGGTGATCCTTCCCCTCTACTCAGCCCTGGCAGGACTTATCTGGAGAGCTGGGTCCAGTGCTGCCTCCCCAGTACGAGAGTGATATGGACATATTGGATGGAGTCCATTGAAATGCCATAACAATGATTAAGGGTCTGGAGCACCTAACACACACAAGGAGAGGCTGAGACCTGGGACTGCTCAGCCTGGAGGAGAGAAGGCTAGGGGCAGGGGACTCCATCAATTTGTACAAATACCCGATGTGGGCAGTGAAGATGACAGAGCCAGGATCCTCTCAGTGGTATCCAGTGATAGAATGAAAGCCAACGGGCACAAATTGAAATACAAGGCATTCCACATAAACATAATACCTTCCCTTTTTACTGTGTGGTCAAATGGTTCAACAAGTTGCCCAGAGAGGATGTGGAGCCTCCAGCCACAGAAGTATTCAAAACCTGAGTGGACACAGCCCTGAGCAACCTGATGTAGTGGACCCTCCTCTGATCAGGAGTTTGGACTAGATGATCTATGGAGGTGCCTTCCGGCCTCAATCGCTCTGTGATTCTCTTGCTAAGACTGAATTGGTATTTCTGTGTACCTCTCTTGTTTTCATACAAATCTTAGTGAAGCGTATGATCATTGCTCGTAGAGGGAGGAGATGTATGCAGTCTCTTGGTCACTTCACTGGACTGTAACCCTTTACCTTTTTGAGCTGTTTCATATTTTCGGAGTATTTAGATTTCATCTCTACTAGGACCTCACTGTAGCATGCGTAGCATGAGGGACAAATTTTAGCTTGAATACCACCATATACACACCACTTCGCAAGGCATATCCAGTGGTGGATCATTTATGGTTGGGCAGGAAATCCTACCCATGGGAAGATAAAGGATCTTCTGTTCACTCATTTTCCCACCTTTGCATTTAAGTGTAAAGCAAAGCATCAGATGGATTTCCTCTAAAGGCAGTAAAACCTTACACATACCCCCACTCATTCCTGAGCTTGCTGTTGTTGCCTACCATGGCTCACTTCCTAACTCATCACTCACTCTCTTTTTTTAAGGGCAATGTATATCAGCTGAAAAGATAAGGGTGGCTTCTTACTATATAAAAGACCTGTCACTGTGGTGATTTATATTATCTTTATAATTGGGATATACTGCACTAGAGAGTTTTGCTTTATAATTGAAAGTTTGACCTTCGGGCACTCCTTGGGCCTCTCCTAGTTAGACCCAATTGGTGACACAAAGCACCCACATTGTTGAAAAGTCTTAAAGATTTCTGTGTATGTTCAACAGCATCTTTTTTTCCCGAGCACTGCTTGTAGTTCACACTCTGCAGTAGAATTTCACTTTAAAACCAAAGTATATACACCAATCTGAATTATGCTAAGAACATGGTTTATCATAATAATGGCCTTCGAAAATGTCCTATTCAACAGAAATACTGGCCTACTCGAGACATTGCAAAAACATCAGCTTGCAACTGCTGAAGAAACTTCCCAAGAAGGATGTACTCCATCTGTAAAACTGCTGACATCTGCATAGACGACAGATTTCCTCCCAAATCATATTTTATGTTCAGAGGATGATAAAATCTTCTTTATTGCATACTTCTCCAGAGATTTTTTCCCTTCCCCACTTTTCAAATCCAGAACAAGATGATACAAAATGACCTGTTCTCAAGCTACTCTACCTCTAGAATTCTTTGGAAGATGACCAATGCCCATGTAAGACTTCTGCTTATGATTGTGCAACAGCTTTTAATAATGTATACATACAGATCTTACTTAACACTTCCCTAATCAAAAAAAACTCCTCGCAGGTAACATGTGCAACAGCAATGAAATCCAAAGTTTGGGGAGCTTCTATTAGAAATGCAGGTCCTAAATTTAACCTCATTGGGTTCAAGCAAGCCACAAAAATAAAGGCTACAATTTGCAATGGACTATTTCACTGTCAAGCTGTACTGCAAATTACCTTCTTTTATTGTTGCCTCTCCAAACCCTTCAACACTTCTGTTTCACAGGAATTTCTCCCACATTTTCTGTACTGTGAATTTTAGGATTGTTTTTTTGTCAAATTCACTTGTTAAGAGACCATAATACATCTGGTGGTTTTTTTTTTTTTTGGTCTCTATTCTTCTTTGGCACTAATGCTCTTTCTTTGTGTGTAATTCAGTACAGGCATTTCTCCTTTCCTTTATAAAATATAACTCATTAAAAACAAACAAGCGAACAAACAAAATCCACACAAATCTCTAAGACAGCCTATTAAAAAGTTACTTTAATAGTAATATTTTGTCAGGTCCTTGATTACAGTACCAACATAGTGACATGGACTTTGATGTGAGAACTGGGAGTTCTTCACCTGTCTCTTAAGAAGCAAAGACCAAACCAATAAAACCCACAACCCTTCCTTCCCCCTTGAAAAAAAAAGGTTTATTCTATTATTGCTGTGTTACAAAAAAACAAAAACCAAAAACAAAAAAAACAAGACTTCAAATCCTGTTGGAGTGAGGCATAACTTTTGAGGTGTGATGCTGAATCACTAAACTACTGTTTCCACAGTTAGGGTAGAAGCACACAAACAAATAACTGAAAGGTATCCTAAGGCGTGAATGTCCAGTGTAAGGCTTTACCATGGAAATGGACTGTTGACATTGTCTTATCCCATGGTAACCTGTGGTTCTTTCCTTTATCCTCATAATACCTTTGCTAAGTGTGAGTGTACTGTTACTCTCCTTTCACATCTACATTTTTTTTAACGGGTGCTAACCCGAAGGTAGGCCTAGGGCCTCAGCGACAGTAACGCACCAGAACTTACATCCCTGGAAGGATATGGGTCTAAAATTTGCAGTAGGTGACACTGACAGGAGCTGGAAACTGGAAGCCATTAACCAAAGTATCTTAGATGGTACCTGTCCTGACTGTCATATAACCCTGCTAAAAAGCAGTTAGTAGAACTGAAAGAAGGAGAAAACGGATGCACTGGTACTCCAAGAAGTAAACCAGAGCCACCTAAACTGCTCTGCTACACCTGTCCTACTTGTGAGGTACCCCACTAGGGTTTAAGAGAAACATCTTACAGTGGCTGCCAGAACTTGAACTGTTTCTTCCTTTTTACCCAGGAAGATCTTTGCTTTTTGAAACATCACTTCACATTGGAAGAGCTAAGCAAACCCTGTATCTACATCTACATGAGTGAGGTGGAGAGCTTTTTGCCACAGCAGCAGAGACACCTGGAAGCTGAGAAGCGGTGAGAGCAGCAGCCAGCTGTGTTACACCAGTGCCTGACACATGGACAAAAGTCGGTGCTGGAGGGCAGCTTAAACCACAGCATATTTGGTTACCTACGCTCTATGGGTCAGTGCGGCATCTGCAGTCACTAGTAGGGCAGAGAATACCTGTGCACATCAAAAAATCGCAAATCGTGTCAAATGCTGTAATAGAGCAGAAAGGATCCTTTTTCTTACTTACTAGAAAACACAGACATGTTAAAAGACTAAATACTGAAATAAAATGCATGTTTTGTCTAAATAACTTCTGACTGAATACTTCCTTTCATGTTTAAAATTTGTTTCAGCATCACAATAAAACCAAAATGAACTGGAGACTTCAGATCCTATACAAAGTTCAAAAAGGCTACACACTTTACTGCAATTTCTGAGCAATACCACAGCTTCCCTCTTCTGGAAACACTGAGAAAATATTTTTTTGCCGTGGTATTTGAAGTTTGGCTTAAACTGAGAAACAGCAGATAAATCTTCAGAGTACAGAAGCAGAAAAAATAGAAATGTTTTTAAACTTGCACCCAGATTTTCAGAAACTAAACTTTCAGATAAGAACATATTTCTTCTTTCTTTCTCTCTAAATGCACCTATAAGAAGAGCATTTGCGCTTCACCAAATGTATATATTTTATGTTCCAACATCTGTTGCTTTTGCAAAATTATGGGCATACTTTTTTCCAACCAAGAAACTACACTTTTGACTTCTTAAATTAGGTAGTATTTCAAATAATTGAAGTATGTGTCAGGTTATCATGAAATTGCATGCATGACAACCAATTTCTAACCCATTGATTCTTGTACAATACGGAATTTAAAGTATGAAATAAAAAAAATTTTCTACATCAAGGTCTTGATGACTATAGTTAACCATTACTGATCAAAAGCACAGTTGCTCCATGCTCTTAAGTCTGTTTGTTTTGGTCATTCACCACCAGTTATTTTTCATTAAGGATGTTTTTGTGATCTAGCACAAAATAAATAAATAAAAAGAAGTCAAATTTCAGATGAATTATGATTTATGATATATGATTTATGAACAGTACAAAAATAATGCATATTTTAAAGTTTCATTCCTTTGCCCTCCCCCAAAAATATGTAACACAATTTCTAACAAAAATATGCATCTGATAAACATGCTACTGTTACGTTCTGCTGGCTGTTTATGTAACATATATTGTTACACCAGAAATATAAAACAATACCATAACTAAGGTAAATGTTTTAATTCCAACTCCATAAAATTCTATTAATGTCAAATACTATTTACTATCTAAACAAACTAGCTTAAGCTGTCACTCACTCCTTTTTATTCATTTTTTGTTTTGTCTTACTGCATGCATCTCTCACAAAGTGAAAAATGTCTATTTAAAGATAAGTGGAAATACTACAGCACGCAACGTTTTCATGTCAAAATAATTACATTATTATTTTCTGAGTTAAATAATATAACATAAGAAAACATTTTGATATGCATTTGACAGCTGTAATCCTGGCAGGATTAAATCAACTTCTTCCAAACTAATTTCTACTGCATAAAAACAAACAAAGAGCTCCCAAACCCAAATCAGCCACCCCCTCTAAGCCCCCTCACAGAAGCGGGACACGACGGAGGGAAATTCTGTTGTATTTTTACTTCAAGGCTGAGCCAAATTCTGACCCGTTACAGAACACCAATCTGCTCTCAAAAGCCAGTGGAATTATATTAGCCTGAAACATGGCATTTGGTAATCAGACTGTTATGAGATGGTCCTGGAAATAAATAAAAATAAATAAATAATAATTAAAAAGGTAGTTCTCTCTGCTTCCATCTCATCAAACCACTCTCCATCATGGAACAAAAAATTGTTTCTTAGCTAAAAGAGGGGACTTGAAAACTGTGGAAGTGGAGGAACTGTTTGTGAGACAAAGAAGTAACACCTGAGGACTCGCACACTTTTGTGAAATACGTCCAAATAGCTTCTTGTGCACTCTTTATTTTCACAGTAGTAATACCCAGGGCTTCAAGTGTGTTTTCCCTCCTACCCCCCTAGAAATAGATCAATTTGTATTGGTTGACATAATCACATTTTTCTGATGGAGAGATGACAAAAATGTAATACCTCTTTTTGAATGGAAGTATTTTTTGATTTAATACTCCAAATTCAAGCTGCATTGAGACTCTTCTCTGTACTACGCTGCATTTTTGTGCATACCTCATATACCATTTTCGTGTGTCCCACAGAATAAAACACATATTTTCCATACTGCTGTTCTCTACATAGCCTTATAGTCCTTTACAAAGACTTTATCTCCACCCATTTCTTAGAGAAAAGAGCATAACTACATTTTCATCATGTCTTTGAAATAAATGCTTTGCTTTTTAAGGACAGAAAGATATTTCAAAAGAAATGTCTCCTGTGCAGTTATTATGCTTCAGTAAGTATAATAATTAAAATAATTTTATTTGTGGTATTAATTTAAATCTTGGAGATCAAATAAGGATCCTGTTTTTACCATCTGTGTTCACAAATAATGAATCTCTGTGTTTCTTCCAAAGGTCAACATAATTCAAACTGGTCTGGAGATAAATTCTCCTTAGGATTTGTATGCTTAGTAGATATAAGCTGAAGTAACTACATTTAACATCAAGATGATGACAGATTCACATCACCTGCAGACCCAGGCCAAATTTGGGAGCTTAAAATAGCTTCTGGCAAGCATATAGTAAAACGGTTGCCTTTTATAAGCACAGAAAAATAATACAAAGATATAGGTGCATACCAAGTATTAAATCTTAAAATGTCCCACAGAAATTTCAGTTCACAATTCCAGTAACTTATCTTCTTCATGCTTCTATTTGACCATTTCCCTTCTGACATGTAGATCACAATTTTCTCCCTTTTATTAGTATTACAAATGCTGATCATTTACACTTTGCATCACCCCTTTCACACGCATTCTGTTTCCTGTCACTCTATGTATTTTCCCCTTGGCGTTTCTCTGTATTTTAATATTATAACGTAATAAATGCATATTTGGTGTCATGATGAGTGTAAGAGAAAGCTTTGTATTCCTGATGTCATTTTGGCACAGCACAGTTACAGAACGAAAAGTCAGCAAATATAACACTTACAGTACTCTTTTCATCCAATCTACGAGAGGTAGTACATGACTTATTTAATGTAAACAAAACAGAGTTTCCATCGGCCTAATTTTAATAAAATATCAGGACAAAACAACCATAAAATGTTCTGAATATTAATCTTCTTTTCTCTTAACATGCAGTAAACCACTCTGGTTTCAAACTGCGCTGTTAGACAAATTTATAAATTAAGTATGTGCAATAGTGAGTAACAAATGAGCACACAAACTTGAACATATATCAATACGGGAAAATAAATTTAAAAAAAAGCAGTTTTACTCAATAAAAGAATTTTGGGTCCATGAGAAATCAGTTGCATTCCCCATGTCTTCAGTGAAGTCAAGGTTTCACTCTACATGTACTTGGCCATAACCACTATTTTTCCAATCATCTTTACAGCTGACACCAGATACCCGAACCAGATATGCTCAACCAAACTACAAAGAATAAAGTTATGAAGGTGCTAACTGAAAGCACGTAACTTTCTGCAACTCCAGCTACAGAATCTTTCAAATTCAATGACAAAACGTATCAATGATAAAACTGAAGAGGTTCCAAATTCGTGGGCAATAGAGTCAATGTTTCAAAACCAATTTTATGGGAAATAATAATTAAAGACATGCCAGTCCTTCCACAACCCTCTCACACTCTACTGGTCATGATGAAAGGGAAAAGGAGAGTTGGTATTATGTACAACACTGTACACCATCTTCAGTAGGTCACTGGTCTTTTAAATAATCTCTAGTGAACAAATAAGATTTCAGAAAGTTTTTAGTAGATAATTACACTTCCTGATTTTGTAATTAGTGGAACTACATGTAATTACATAATAATTATGACGGTAATTACGTAATTAAGATGTATAATTATGTAGTAAAAAACATTATGGAAATAAAAGCCATCAACTGTATAAGCACAATACATTTTTAAAAATAAATTCTGTATCATCTGTTTAAAGCTACCACTTTCCTCAAAATATCAAAGTGATTATGAGCCATCACTGGCAAGTTCTAAAATACACTTCTTATGCGACTTAAAAATCATACAGATAATTGTATCTTTTTTTAAATCCCTCTAAAACCTTACGTTTATATTACCCTTCTGATGTCTAGGCACATGGATACTGAATGGATTACACAGAGTTAAATTGTTTATATTTATATTTCCAATTTCTACTGAAATATTTTTTAAAAAGTTAGCATCAATATCAGAATTCTAGTATCTAAAAGACAGGAATTTTTTTTCAGTACACTGCCAGATCCATCAAATTTAAGGCTTTTCTAAAAGGAGAAAGATGCTAGTCTTGCACTTTCCACTAGAGAAAAGAGCTTACTGCTGTGAGAAGCTGTAGTCACTAAAAGAAGCCTTATAGCTTCTGACTTGCATTTAACAACAACAAAACCCCAAGCTTGTTAACACAGATGAAACCAGAAAGACAAACGTTTCTATAAGAAAAATGCCAGCGTTGCAGATAAAATAGAAACAATGAAGAAAAAAGGGCTTTCAAGAATATTTTCTGTTTGGAGACACAAGAGAACTGGTAAGGCTGCCAGACTTCATTAGATAGAACAGCCTATTGCATAGGCTATAAGTTGGCATATATCTCTATACTTAAGTAGGAAAAAAATCCTGAAGGGCAAATGAGAAGATATTTTTCCACACACACAAAAAAAAGCTATCTGTAGCAGTAGAGTATTTATTTGAAGAAGTCAAATAACCATTCCAGCTCAAGAGGAGTCAGTTAGTTAAGCCAACTACTTCATCCCACCTGCAACATTAAGCACAACGTGCAAGAAAAAAACTAGTCTTCATTAATCAGAACTACTTTATTAGAGGTATGAGCGACAGCAAATGCACTCCTGTCATGCCACAGATTTCTCACATTGTGGACATATCACAGCTGTTGTAACTCATTATTTCTATTTATTTCATTCACAAGCAGTGAAAATAATTCACAAGAATTCATAACTTCAAGTGAGGTGTCACAGCCCATTAAGCTTAGTGTTCAGAGAAAGGGTTACAGAAATGTACAGTGAGTGTAATGGGGTTTACTTAGATCTCGTACATATAACAAAAAGACCCCATGAGGAGAAATAGAACAGAGGAAAAAACAGTTATGCATAAGACATTAAAATGTCAAATAGGTAACAAAAAAAGTATGACCATTATGGAAGGATAACTTAAGATTTACAGATCAGCTAACTGCCCACACACTACTTCAAAAGGGTCAAAATCCTTCAGCAAATAATTTTTGTTCAGAGAAAAGTTAGTGAGATTTAAAAAGAAAATGACTGAAATTTTTTTAAAAAAGTTCAAAAATCTTCCTCTACAGAACTACACATGAACTAAAAATGAACAACTACTTCTAAGGATATACTGAAAGATTAAATTCTTGAAAATTAGTGTTTTGTAATCTCTTCAAAACAACACGATTGGAAGATAAAGTACCTGAAAGGAAATGTGCAGAGGAGTATTTGTTCACTTGGATGTAAAGATCACTATAGTGAACTGAAGTCTCAGCAATAGCGTCCAGAGATAATACGATGCAAGAAGAAATGCTTCATTTACTGAGCTGTACTCCCTCAAAAGAGTTATGCCAAGTTTCAGCTATTGCTATCTTAAAAAATAAATCCATCCACACATATATGCGTGTAGGTTATTTATACATTTTTCCCTTATCTTCCCCTGGAAAGTGCATGTAATCAACTATATTCCCTTTCCTATTTATTTCAACAAGTACTTTTTTGTAGTCTTCTTGCCTGTCTGTTAATAAATGTCAAATAGTTCTGATGCCAAAAGTCTCCATTTCGTTACACTAGTTTCCCATACAATACAATCCTTCCAGCTCTCTCACACACGATCCCCTCGTTTTATCTGACTGAACTTCCACACTGTATCACAGAGCAGGAACATCTCCTTGCTCAAGCCCATCCATTCAACCCTAGTTGCAGTTAGTCTCCCTCCCTCAATCCCACATCACCATCAGCTGACAGGAGTATGTGCACTAAATCACACTGATAAGCAGCTCTGCCAATATCTCCACTGTAAGCTGTCTTCTTTCGAAGAGTTACAAGAATACTTCCATTAAAAATTCACTTCAACCTACTACTTGGCACACCAAGTTATGAACATACTGAGGAAAAACACCCATTGTTGAAATTACAGGGTTCATACAAATACTCAGAGCTGAATTTTATTTTATTTTTTGTCTAGGACGTACAGCCCAGAAGAGTTCCATTCTTCCCAACAGAATTTTGCAGCTTATTCATCCATAAAAGTAAACTAGACACTTCAGGTGTTTGTATGCAAGGGTGAAGTGAGGCACATATATAGCTGTGATAAAAGTGTGAAAACATCCTCTGAATACGCATTTGGATTTACAAAACCACAGTCCATAGTATATGATCAAAACAATTATATTTTACTTCCACAAACTGGCATATACTTTGAAGATGTAGGTCTTCCTGACAAACAGGAACATTTAATCACATTTTCCAAAGCTATCCTCCTCCCACTCTCGCTTTCTTCTACTTACCTATTAAGCCGATATGCCCAGACTTTTTGGAATCCAACAACCACAGGCTCAATAGTTGAAAATATTCTCTGAAAGAATTTCAGTCCCTGAAATACTTAAACGCACGGCAAACACTACTTGCAATCTTACCTCTCTTAGAACTGGGATGGTGGAAAGGTGGTGGCTTTCAGCCCCATTTTATAGTGTGAAACAGAAATCCCAGAATCAGGATCCCATTTCTCTAAAAAACTGTAGCACCATGAACAACCTCAATGATATTAATGCACTACTTTGGTAATAATGTTGCAGACACTGTGAATAAGGAGACTGCAGCATCCTTATCCAGTCTTCCATGAAGACTTAATTTATGCTAGGAGGGGGAACTGAACTAGAGACATCTATGTGAGGCACAGTAGTTTTACTGACTTTATGTGGGCTCCATTTCTCTTCATTTTTAAAGGTTTTCATTTTACTGTAGAAGCAAAATGAAAACAGTAATATCTTTGAATATTTAACAATAACAATAGTTGAATGGGACAATGATATAAAGCTTACTACACTTTATTTTGATTTCCTGATGACATAGCCATTAAAATACATTGGTTTTCATTTCTGAAGTTAAAGCATACAGAGCTAGCATACTCCTGTATTTAAACATCACGCGTTTAAATCGCTGATAGTTTACGTCTCCTTTTTTTGATCCAGATGAACAGAGGACGCTACTACTTTGCTACTCCTACTGCTTCTTGCTGTTCTGAGTGTTCACCTAAGCAGCAATGTCTTACTAAAGCCACAACCCAGCTTTGAAAACCTCTAAGCGTAAGAAAGTGCTGAAAACATTCTGAGGACATTATTAGTCACAATGGAGCACTTTTTCCTTTCCTTTCTTAATTAAAAAATTAATTTGGAGCAAACAGACCTGACACTATTACTGGCAGCTGTAAATTTGTGTTTTTGGCACAGTGATATTGAAAATTAAATTGGTTTTGACCTGATACTAACTGTGCAACAGTTCCTAATTTAGAAAGACAGCAAAGGAATTTCAGTTTCACTTGTGTAGTGTGAAAACGAAGAACCTCGCACATCTCTCACAATGTTAACATATTAAACTGTATCATCATGAGACACCTTAAACTTTCAGATGAAGGGAAACAATCGCATGGAGAACAAATGCTGTAATTAATAATAGGACTAGTAACTAATAATTATATAATCCAGATATTCCTGGGTGGTATAACTGCCAGCTAACTTCACCAGTCACTGAAAAACTAAAACATCACGTAGACCTATCAGCTTATTTCTAATTCTTATGGGGAAACGATAGACCAAAATCTAGTTGTAAACATGAAGATGACACAAAGTGGAGTAATATACAACAGAGTTTGGAAAGAATTGAATCATGTCAGCCACTGTAATTTCCTTGGGTAACAGGCCCCAGAATAGAGGATATCTAGTGGGGTTTACATCCTAAGTTCAGTCTGGCTTTTGAAATTGTCTTCCATGATATTAAAGGCAAATCCAGGAAATGTGGATGAAATGAAGGCCAATCTGTACTGTGCAAACTAGCAGAAATGATAAAAAGAGCATTAGTAGACACCTGAATAAATGTAATACGCTCGGGAAGAATCAGCATAGATTGAGTTACAGGGCAAGGCCCATCTCACAAACCTATTAAGAATCTCAAGTGTTCAACAAGCGTGTGGACAAGGATGATCTGACTGATATTGTGCATTTGGGGATCTTCATAAATGTCTCCTACCTAAACCTTTTAAAGAGAAAAACAGGCATGGCTTAAGAGGGAGTAAATAAATGACCAGTTAAAGATAAGAAACAGAGCTTAAGTCTAAGGGGTAAGCTCCCGTGATGGAAAATGGTCACCAATGGAGTTCCACAGCCTCCTCGACTGTATTCATAAGTGACCTGGGAAAGGGGGGTCAGCAGTCAAGATACCAATTTGCTTGTAACACTATGCTATGCTAGAGTCAGTGGAAAAGAATGCCAGGAGGAGCTTACCAGACTCAGCAATCAGACAATGAAATGGGAAATCAATTTAGCTTAGATAAACATAAAGCAATACNTCACCTAAATGTTCAACAGTACAAACAGCAAAAAAGTATTAGGAATTACCGCGAGAAAACAGAGAACAAAGCACGTAGTACCGTTTATGCCACAGTGTAAATCCATGGTTCACCTGCATCTTGAATGCTGTGTCCCTTTCTGGTCTCCCATCACTGGGTTCCAAGGTAAAGTGAACAAAGAAATGGATTTATTTCCAAATGCGGAAATATTAAATAGATCAGGAGTCTTCAGTGCAGAAAAGTCATGCTGATGGGATGTGAGAAAAGTCTATAAGGTCAAGACCAGCATGAAAAAATATAGGGATCCATTGTCGTCCTGTCTTCTAGCACAAGAACCAAGAGACTATAGAGGGAAACAGTAGTCACTGGATCCAGAACAAAAACAGGTGGTCCTTCATGCAACAGCCGGTGGATCTGCAGACATCCTTGATACCTACTGAATGGATGCTCATGAGCTCAAAGGAAGATTGGATGAGTTCATGAAAAAGAAACCCCCTGGAAGTTACTAAATATCATATCCAGTGGACAAAGTCCTTAAGATTAAATGCTCAAAGGCTGGAAGAGTCTTTGGGAGAAGCAACATGTATAGCTGCACTGTTCTTGTATTCTTCATTTGGCACCTTTTTTTGGAACCTGTCAGAGGCAGGGAATAAACAGGGCCACGTGGACTTTTGTCTGATTCCATAAAAGTATTTCTGTTCGTATATTTTCATAACATAATAGGAAAACATGGTCAGCTTTGGTTAGAAAAGCACACAATGATCATCAGCTGCCCAGGGCAAAATGAAGGGAGGTCTTGAATGAAGTTGCATAGGTATATATAGATTACCACCCTGACAGATATTTTTTGAAGACCTGAAGTAAGGAATGCAGTGTATTCCCTGGTTCAGCTGTAATTTAGATTTTGTAGACAACGTAAAACTGGCAGGAGCTGTAAGTACGCTAGAAAGTGGATCTGATCTCAAACCTTCCTCCTCCACACTAACCTGCTATTTAACAAAGAAAAGTGAGAAGTACTGTCCCTTTGTACAAATACATCACTACATGTACACGAACAAACACGGCATGTAAAAATTGCTTAGAAACAACTATTCACGACAGTATATAATGATTACAGTAGATCACAAATGAAACCAGTGAACAATACTGTTGCAAACATTGTGAACACTACACTGGAATGAATAAACAGAAGAGCGGTCTGCAAAACATGTTAATTAATCTTTCTGCCGTATTTCATTCCAGCAGAATCGGACCTACTGAATATCTAATTATCAAAGGTCTTTAAAAAAACCAAACCAACCAACCAAACAACTACAACAAAACATGCAGAGAAGTGGAAAACTCTCCCCTAAAACTCCTCAAAAACATTCAGGTTTGTAGCTGAAAGTGACACCGAAGATAACATACAGGTTTTAAATATGCAAAACTCTCTTAAAGAAAAAGAATAGTCCATTACCCATCATGCACAGAATAAGCTTCAGAAAACAACATTCACCTTAAATATATACAAAAGGTCTCTATGGTAAGCAGAGAATAAGAAACTGATTGGAAAACCTGACAAGTTGTAGAATCTGCATCACTAGAGGAGTTCTTTTTTTTAAATTTATCCTATCTTTAAAATGCAGGCTAGACGGACAGTAGTATTGATCCTCTTACAGAGAAAGGGCGCGGGCTGGATGACTTTTGAACTCCCACTGACTTCACAAGTATTCTTTTAGATTCCATTTCAATAAATAGCACGGACGTTCAATATAAATAGCAGAACAAACAGAAACCTGTTCTGTAATTAAGGTTCTCTACTTCGAAGAGGCAAATACAGAAAACGCAGGTGAACTAGCAGTGAAATCTTAAGGTTCTGAATGGAAAGAAAGCATGAATTCTTTCAAACTACCGTGGAAAACGCATTTATATCATGAATCTCCAGCCACTGAAAACACTTTTTATAGAAGAACATGCCAAAATGAGTAACAACCTAGAACTGCTATCAAGAATAAACAAAAGCTGTAAGAATGAAGAACTAGTCTCAAAAAAATCAGAAAAAATGGTGATAAAAGGCAGAATTGCCAAAAGCCCA
>VXAL01012278.1:50465-70465 GCA_013399475.1 Chauna torquata
AATTAATTAATTTACTGAAGTTGACGTGCCCTTCCAACTTCATTGAACTTCATTCAATCTTCATAGAGATTTCTCTGATGGTATAACATGCAGGAAAACCACTTTTTCCGAAGCACAATTGCTTCAAAACTACAAAGGAGACATATAATCTTAAATCTGTTATTCCAACGCAACACACTCCTCTTACAGGGGATTCCCACAATCCTACGTTCTTCTATTTTCTCTTCTACATTAAGCCTAGTAGTTCAGATTTGAAGAGTACAAATGTACAGTTCTAGTTTCTAGAATGCAAGTTGCTATTAAGCTATAGTTAATTAACTAAAAACGTAAACTTACCTTTATCCTCTTCAGTAATCACTTTATCCATTGCATACTCCACATCAAAAATGTACCGGTAAAAGCACAGCTGAGTGTATAGGGCCTTATCAGAATACTGTAAAATAAAAGGGCGGTAATTAAAAACCCAACTGAAAAGTGTGTCGCTTGCACCTATTTCTGTGTCTTCTATCAAAAGGTGATTCTTTCCATACTTTTCTAACAGATTATACGTTCTGTTCAGGTAGTATTTCATACTGCTATTACTATTACGCAAAATCTCTTTACTATGTCTCTGTACGCTCTTTCCTCACAATTTAAATCATTTATATAAATCATACTAAACTTATCCATTCTTATAGACACATAATCACATTTATCTATTCTTATAGACACACATATCAGTATGATGCTTTGGGAGCAAAATAAAAGTCATAAGAACAATGGGACAAAGGAATAACTTTAGTGCTTTAGTATATTGTACAATGCAATGATCTCAAAAAAGAATTAATGTATATTTTTGATGAATACAGGTGTTTGACTATATTCCCTCCCCATACACACACACAGCTGCCGTTACATAAATTGTGAACATTCAAATAAAAACAGGTGCATATATACCTTTACATCTATGTCATCACCTTGCTCTATACATCTGTGAAGGGCTACTGCATGTTAGTAATCACACATTTAGATCAAAAATCTGCAGGTGTGTACATATGGAATATCATATTCAATTAAATGCTCTGAATGTCAGTGATGTCAAGCCTCTGTGCTATTTTTCCAGTTCAAAAGTACATGCCTGTGTGCATTCATGTCACTGTTGCCATTCTGTGCATGAGGAGATCGCTCAAACAGACACGAGATCCACCTTACCGTGCTATAACTAAGCCCTTTCAAGTTCATCTTCTTGAACTCTTGTTCAAAAAAACCACATTCCAGTCCCTGCTGTTTAAGATATTGGGGTTGAAATACTGGCCAACAACAGTTTGAAGACTTGTGCATTACAAAAGTCTTAATTCAGAATGAAATAAATAACCGTAACTGCATCAAATGTGGAAGTAGTGTCCATTTTAATATATTTAGTAAGCTTGTAGATATGAACCCCTGAAGATTTTCTTGATGAGCTATAATTCCAACCAAGAATGTGGTTAAACCAATGTAAAATCAACACTCAGTACAACACAAGGAATATGAGACCAAAAATGCAGAGGAGTAGCAACTGGTAAACTATTTCTGCTTATTGGAATTCTGCTTTCACTTAGCTTTTCAGTTTTCTACCCAATCAAGCCCAGTTCTGTTACTAATTTCATCTAATCTTACACTTCTACTGACAGGTTATAAAGTATCTATAACTATTAAGCAACTCATGTTGAGACATTTGACAACCATTACTACTGCTTAGTTATTTTTTTAATATATTTTAACATTATACTTTTTTCCACTTCATGTGAACCTATTTTAAAAAAAGACACAGAAGCTTATTTTATTCCTTATTAGCTATTCTACGATATGCATCATCATTATACTATTATACACCAGTTATTTTTAGTAAATCCTGATTACTGCTTCCTGAAGAAGAAAAAAGGAGGACGACAGCGATTAAGTTATTTGTTTAGTTTTTTAGATTCAGCTGTAATTGCTGGTACACATCTCCCTGACTGCACACATGAAGCAGGTTGAATAGAACACTGAAATTACCTCCTTCATAATAGTTTGTTTTGATAATGTATTGTGTGTCGAGATGATGAGAAACAGTTGCTGTCAATTTGATTAGCCATTATATTTTTATGTTAATTGCCATTATTGGGTCCATTCTGTTTAGTGTCACCATAGAAGCCATACAATGTTAGCATAAATAACAAATTGGAGTAAATTAGGAAGATATATTTTTGCCAATTCATTTTAATTGCCCCTCAGTCCTTCCGTCGGTTAACGCAGCTGTTGACCCATAATAAGCGCTAGGTCAATATAGCTGCTTGTCAATTCAGAAATGCAAAGTGCTGTGTTGCTGGTAATGGATATACAACAACCTTTGCCAGCCAACTGAAGCAAACGAATGACAACCCACATGAAAGAATAAAGCATCAGCTATAGAGTTTAGTGACCTGATATTAGTAGGCAGGCTAATTGAAAGTCACTGCTTAAATGGATAAAGAAAATACAAAAATCAGTATGTAAAAATTTACACACGCATACACAGATATACACATATATATATACATAAACAATTTTTTGTTTGTTTGTTTTACTTATAATGTGCTAATACCTCCCTCTCTTTAGCTTCCTGACACATTTTACAATTAGGAATCTGGTGGAAAACAAAAGGTTTTGAAGATTTTCATGCAACTATGAATATTACGGTATACTCATGAAGCTAAGGAACAGGTACCTTAAATTTAAAAGGACATTAGGAATGACTTGTATCATCACTTTGCATATTTCTTTAATTTCTGATAACCTGTAGATTTAAAAAACAAAAAAACAAAACCCCTAACTCTAAAACTTCAAACCCAAGTAATATTTTACTCTTAATGGTGAATTTTTGTGTAAAGAAAACTTGACAGCCCTTAAGTTACTGTAAGATCTTCTGCTAAATTCATATCATCTACATATTCTTTCTTACCGTAGAAGGCTAAATAGCGAGTACAAGAAAATAAAACTCTATTTTGAAATTCCTATTTGTTCTATGATGTNCAGATATACACATATATATATACATAAACAATTTTTTGTTTGTTTGTTTTACTTATAATGTGCTAATACCTCCCTCTCTTTAGCTTCCTGACACATTTTACAATTAGGAATCTGGTGGAAAACAAAAGGTTTTGAAGATTTTCATGCAACTATGAATATTACGGTATACTCATGAAGCTAAGGAACAGGTACCTTAAATTTAAAAGGACATTAGGAATGACTTGTATCATCACTTTGCATATTTCTTTAATTTCTGATAACCTGTAGATTTAAAAAACAAAAAAACAAAACCCCTAACTCTAAAACTTCAAACCCAAGTAATATTTTACTCTTAATGGTGAATTTTTGTGTAAAGAAAACTTGACAGCCCTTAAGTTACTGTAAGATCTTCTGCTAAATTCATATCATCTACATATTCTTTCTTACCGTAGAAGGCTAAATAGCGAGTACAAGAAAATAAAACTCTATTTTGAAATTCCTATTTGTTCTATGATGTTTGATTTCTTGATTTCATTAAGAACTGACTTCAGCAAATACATCTGCCTCTTCGACAGCTTCCATTCATGGAAAGAACACTGTACCAAAGCAACCAAACAACTTTTTTTACATTTTTTTTTTTTTTGCACTTAGAACAGCAATAAGCAGATACAGGAACCAAAGGTATATAGTTTGCAATCACCACAGTTATTCACTCCTTTGACAGAAAAATTAAGCTTGTAATAGAAAAGTAACAGATGATAAAAAAAAAACCATTGTGCTTGGCCGACAAGTATTCATCTGAAGAAATTTGGGTCTGATACGGTTGCAGAACTGCTTCCTGTAGCCTCAGAAGGCCAATTGCAAATCCCCAACCTGCTTTCCTAGGAAGAATATAAGATCACATGGATTACCTAGTAGGAGTATGATGATGTCTTCTTAACAGAACCAGTGAATTACAAACACCAGAAAAGCAAATTTTCCCAAGAATAAGCATGAAAATAGGGTACAAAATGCTCAGTCATAAAAAAAAAAATCTTGCTCAACTGACACATACACCAGGAAATGCTCGCTAGGGCACACATTAGGAAAGGGAGGCTTCACAGCTGCAACACATTTGTATTTCTGGAGTTCCTGAAGGTCAGCTGTGTCTCCATACATGTCCAAATCCACCCTGGCTTGATAGCAATGAATAGTTTAGTATTTATTCTGTAACTGCTGATGTTTGAACAAGATATTGGACCGAAAGGTACAACTGTCTTGTCTTCTGTCTCACAAGTCCCTAAGAGCTCAGCTCCAGAGTAAGGCTATCTTGTGTGCTTGCTCCACCTCTCTCAAGGCCAAAATTCAAGTGGTGAATGGTCCCACCTCCCTCATTCCATAATAAAGTAATTGGAGAGTAGGGGATTTTTCCAGAAGCAGCAGACACTGGTTTACACCCCTTCTGGCAAGAACAGGGTCAAACTTGTTTTTCTTAATTTTGCACACAGAGGGTAGGAAAATTGCCACTGCCCACCTTTGCTCCTCTCTTTTAGAAATGCCAAAGCTTACTCAGCTCTATGAAAGTAAGGGAACCTAATGGATTTAATCATTGGTGAGCATCCTTCCTACCCTGAAATATAGTGTGTGAGAAGAACTTAAGAGGCAGTCTCTTACCAGCACTTTTCTCATGGCAGGAAAGTTACTGGCAGCTGTGTATAGGTTTTGAACTTAGAAGGCCTCTCCCTCAGAACTGGCTGCTCGAGATTATGTCCCAAGGAACTTCACATTGAGGTGCCTAATTCTCCTCCATCATGGTAACAGGAGCCTGAGCAGCTAACATATCAACTTTAAAAATCCCTTCAGTAACTGAGGGCAGCGTGGTGACCTAGGGAATGCAGATAAGTAAGGTCTGAGGAAAGGAAAAAGGGAAAAATAAACCCAAAAAGGAGTTGATGGAAATCCACAACAGCAAAGACGTAGAAGACTGAACTAACAATTCTAGTTCTGATGGTTTATTTACCTAGATATAGCGCTACTCTAACAAACACACTTTAAACAGCATGTAAAAGTTCCATATCTGAAAATGTACATTTGAACAGGTCAGAAAACTAAATGCTGCTACTTAGACTAATTGTCTTTGAACCGTTGTGAATTCCTGTATTAACCAAAGAAAGATGTGATGGTCAATGCCTTTTAGATGACTCATACTCCTTTAAAGTAAGTTTAAGTCTTACATTTACTCTTCAGTGTCTCCCATATTCCTATACTTCTCTATAGCCCCACCACACTCATGACCCTTTACATTTTTTCACAATTCTCTTTTTTTTCCTGCCCTTTTGCTTTCCTCTGCACCTGATTCACTCTCAGTTCTGCAAGCCCTCTCTGTGCTGTTGTTACTTCGTACTCTGTCATCTGCTGTTTTCAGTTGTGTCACTTATGGTTTTTAAGGATGATGAAGGCAACAAGAAGTAAAAAAAAAAAAAAAACTCCCTTTCTAGTTTGCTAACTCTATCAGATTGCTTTGCAAAGGAGATAATTTCCACAGGCTACAGAAGTTATTTGTATTACTTCAATTAATTATAATACAAAACAGTGGCACCACTTCATTAATCAGCTACTTGAGAGAGTTACTTTTGTGAAAAGTCTTTTTGGTAATTTGATTAGAAAGAATAGTGGCTCTTGCTAATACAATATGATTCAGTACGTCCAACAAACCAGCCATTTAGGACTAGTTCTTAAGACATTAAAAACAGGAAAGAAGGAAAAAGAAATAGAAAAGAAGTCTTAGCAGAAAATTGTGTCTCAGAGACCTTCAAGGCTTGCATGTAGCAGAGCAAAGCATACAGGAAATACTTCAGTGCCTTGAGAGGCATTTCCTCCCCTCCCCCCTCAGAAAGATGCAGTAATTAAAACCTAATTATTATCTTCATTTTAAACAAAACCTAAAGTGAATACCAATTAATAACAACATACTAATGAGCATCTGCTGTGATGAAATTGAATATGAATGTGCTGCAAATTTCGGGTAATTTATTTTTTCGGGGAAGTGCCACTGGTCTCAATCGACTGCTGGAAGATTGGATAGACTGTACACATTTTCCATCATCTCTCTTACGTGCAGCTATTTCTATTTTCAAAAAAAGGGCACAGCTTAGCACTGCAGATTAATGTATACAAATGCTATCACTGCCACCGTGATTTCAAAGCAATAAACTGAAGTGTGAGATCACGTTTTGTACATCCTACATAGTCTCATGTAAAAACAGGTCGGTAGCATCACACCAAGCTGACACAGCCCCTGGTCACTACCAGCCTCTGAAGGGAGATGCTCCTTTACAAAAAGGCCCCATGAAGCGTAAATTAATGCAACACCAAATACTCATCACATGCATACCCCTTACCCCATGCTACTGCTGACATATACTGAAGTTTTGCTTTCTCATACATCACAAAACATAGTTAAAATACAGCGCTGGTCTGTGTCAAATAGGCCAAAATAAGCTGTGCACCTTGAATAATTATTTCACCTTTTTTTCTCATGTGAAAAAGAAGTACATCCAAATTGCAGCCTTTAAGCTTTAACACGCAATCAGTTATTTGAAAATTTACAGCCACTTCCATTAATTAGCAAACACACTAAAAAGTAACTACAATATAGCTTGAAGAAAATATTAGATTATTTATTGAAAAAATCAGATTATTCTATCATAATAGAGAGACAAGAGAATAATTCTAAACCATTAAAAACAAACTATTTGTACAAAACTATGTGGTGAATCCCATTGCTATTCTGGGCAAAAGAGAGAGCTTAGCAGAACCGGGTAGTTATACAAAAACATCCATTGTTATCTGGCCTTATAGCAGCCTTCCAGTACCTACAGGGGGCCTACAGGAAAGCTGGGGAGGGACTCTGTGTCAGGGAGTGTGGTGATAGGACAAGGGGTAAAGGCTTTAAACTCAAAGAGGGGAGATTTAGATTGGATATAAGGAAGAAATTCTTCACTCAGAGGGTGGTGAGGCACTGGAACAGGTTGCCCAGAGAAGCTGTGGATGCCCCATCCCTGGAAGTGTTCAAGGCCAGGCTGGATGGGGCCCTGAGCAACCTGGTCTTGTGGAAGGTGTCCCTGCCCATGGCAGGGGGTTGGAACCAATGGTCTTTAAGGTCCCTTCCAACCTAAACCCTCTTAAGAGGCACTGAGCGTCATCTGTGCTCAACAAACAATTTCTCATCTTGATGAGTATGCAACCGTCTCCCCTGTTCCTGGCCTCGTGCATGCTCTAGTGCTCATCTGAGCATGTGGTAAACCAAATTCAATTCATGAATCCAGCAGAAAATTACTTCTTATCTAATCTGGTAGAAAACCAATCCACCAAATCTAACTGCCTCCTTGCATGGTCAACAGCTGGCACAAGGGAAAACAGCGAACCACACTGCAGCTGATGTGAATAAATCAAATTAGCTGCTGCCAACAAAGGAAGACAATATGATCCCCTGCTTTTAGTTTTGGGTTTGGGCTTTGCCTTGCATCCAGTACTCAAGCTCATCTGAGCAGCACAATGAGACCTGGCCATAAGAATACAAGTCTTGACAAATAGGAAATCACTTGCCTCAAATACCCTCAGTATATAGATTTCATTCTGAAGTGTTCTTTAGTCTGAAATTTACAGCACCGAGATGCTTATGACTAACTTTTTATATTACTGATACTTTACAGAATTCTGCAAAGGTGACAAGCACGTAAGATTTCTGACCAAGTCTCCAACAAAACCAGAAACACTATCTGCTCTAAAGTATCTTTACTCTAAGAACATTGTAACAGTAATCAATGTCTGATCACACAGACATATGCTCTAAAGATTCTCCATACGCGGGGGTACACATATATCTGCATACATGTAGTCTATGCGCTACATGTATGCATGTCTACAGATATATCTGAACACAGACCATACTTTTATAAAAATACAATAGAAAACAATAAACACAGACTAGAAGTTTTAAAAAAAATAGTATTTTATATACATATTGTTCCAAATTCTCTGAAAAGCCCAGAAACAGTCCTCAAAGTGAATAACGAAATGAATAAATAGCTGGTTTTCATACAGAAAGTTTAATAAATTGACCAATAAAATCACACGAGGTGGTTAGCTTCCAATGTAATCAAGGCGGTCCCTTCGGTCAGCTCTTCCCCGTTGAACAGTAAGCTCAAGCGCTTAACTATTGCTGTCAATACTACTAGATTTTTAGCATTTGCTGATTCAGTTTTGGGCCATGACAACTGACTACCTATGACACCCACGGTTCAGACGACGTGCCTAGACCATTTATACTGGCAGGCAGCATGGCTCCAACTGCACTGCTGCAGTCCCAAGCTCTGCCCCAACAGACTTTGAATCCACAAGCATCCTCACGTAATGGGCGTGCAACACACCATCAGCCTCAGCTACAACCCAGCCTCTGAACCTATGAACCATGCATAATAATTATTTTACCGTGGGAGCTTATGAGTAGCTCAGACGACGCAGAAGAGAACCAAGGCCAATCACTGCCATACGCTTGCAAACACCTGTAATCTTAGGTTTCTGGTTAGAAGATACTTGACACCGGTACCTGACACCAGTGCAGTATGGGAAAAAGGTACAAGACTTGGTTTTGTCCAAATAATTGAAGACTTTGCATTCTAAATCAGGAGATCTTAAATAAAAATAAGAGAGTCATCTGCAACGTTACCCATGGATGTGGAAAGGCTCCAGAGTATCCATATTTTCCCTCTGAAAGTGGTATTATTGCATAAAGAAGAGATCCGCAGACTAGCCAGCCTGAAGCCTGAAGGTCCATCCTACACTGATACTCTGTCGGACGGGGATCGTACAAAAAATCCTCCAAGCTATCATCTACAGCAGCGAGGTTAAGATTTGAAGTTTTTCATATCAAACTGAAAAGATGAGCTCTACTGGACAGCTGATGAAAGAGACACGTCACTCTGGAACCAGACTCTCCCAGCAGCATGCACAAACAGAACTACAAAACTGCATCTGCGCAGACACACTAAATGTTACTCCGGAGAAGCATCAGCGTGATCCCCAAATCAACTGTATTTTAAGAGCCTCTGATCAAGAGTATTTGCCCACTTAAAATAATTTGCTGCTTAAAATAAGAAGCACATAAATATGCTCCTAAAACACACACTCTCCTTGGTGTACAGGACAAATCTAAGAAAAAATATCCATTTACATTTTTAAGACTAAAACAAGCACTTTCAAAGTCACTCATTTCTGTATTTCTGGAATTACCTGACCCTTTACAATCTGGGGTATACAGTAAGAAGTAGTTAACAGAAAAGGCTTGTTGAAACCACTTTATATTGAAAACCACCTCTGTAAAGCAAAGCTGTCACTCTGCTCTGGAGATAAAAGTACCACGACCAAGTATTCCCAATCTATCTCAAGTGTTACAGAAGCTAGTGCAGATTCAGAGCTCTGTCTTGCTCTAGAGAACTGACTGATCTACTCCTTGAACGAGGAGTGCTCTGCAGTTAACTAACTATAGGTCATCTGCTTACTCGGAACACAGGAAAAATAACCACACACACAAGAACTGACATCATTGATTAGAATTCTTTTACCTTTCAAGTAATTTCATGTATTTCTATACAAAATTCTAAAATCTTTTTTTTTTTTCTAAAAAACAAGAACTGAACTGTAACTCTCCAGGAAACCTGCCTTGCAAAAAGATGTATCCCTACAGTTGAAATATTCAAACAATTAGGACTCTGTGCAGCTGAAATCTGTATACAAAACCTCTACCTTTACTCACAGAGAACCGTTACTCATGTAACTCATGCATTATTTTTCAGAACCAACATTTCTCACAGCTGGAAACCAAATAAATCAAATGGGGCCCAACCAAGAAAACTATATGAAACTGCCGTATTAGGAGTAAATTCTTCCTGCAATTAATGACATCCAATGTTATTAATTCATGTGTACGAAGCCAACATAAGGCCTTTGGGCTTTATGCAGTGATGAGACCACTTCTGAGCTCATACAAGACACAACACTGCAGTACAGATACACTGAGATGTCTTGAGTACCAATCTCACCGCCACCACCTCCCAAATTACCTTGCAGCAATATAGAGCTGATAGTAATTTATTCATTTCCTTGAGAAGTGTATGTGGAGTGCCCAGATACCACACCTAAACTATTTCTGGGATGCAAGCTAGCCCACGGGGACAGGTGGGGCAGCCTGTCCCTACAGTTCTACTTATATCTGAATGGTGTACATTGCACTAGACTGAAAACAAAGCAATAAGAAAATGATGCTCTTTTCACTGCGCATTAAAGGAGTTCGTGATTTTCCTGATAAACGACAGTCATGTAGTTAGGGCTACTACACATGCAGGCAGAGCTAAGGTTGTATGTGCAGTCTTATTTTTCGAGGTTTTCTTTTCCTATGGAATTATAAGATGAAAAACCCTCCAGAACCAGCTCTTAATGTTGAAAGTATTGCTAACACAGTCAGTATTCTCAGTTCTTCCTGTGAAACTATACTTTTCTCAGTCCATACACAAGCACAAGTAATGAAACATTTTAAATATTTTAGGTGAAGGCAAGCCCATAGCAATGATACAAAAATATACAGTAGCAGAAATGTTGACACTAAGATTTTAACTTAAGACTATGAAAGGTTTAGACGGTACCTCTGACTATGTTTTCAATTTTAAAGGCATTTTTTCAATCGTGACCAACTGCATCCTGAAGCGTATCTATGCACATGGCTTCTCAGGCCAGATTACAAGAGAAACCATCCTTCTACACCATAACGAAGAAATATGAAGAATAATTTCTTAAGAGTGCATACAAATTTTTGGATCCTACCTGAGGCTCTTTAAAACTCTTGAATTCACCCCTAAATGAGAATGAGGAAGAGAAATGGGAAAAGAGCAGGGGAAGAATCCGCATGAGGTAACTCCCAGAGTAGAACCACAAATCAACCATCTATCAGCTACAGTTTCATTTCATGGCAAAGAGAGAGGCCACTCACTACTACAGGCTAGAATCTGCAGGCTGGGTGTAAGGCTGCTTTTTTACCATTTCATGCAGTCTGCTGATACGTCAAAAAATGGAGGTGTGCTGCCAAGGATGAGCAAAAGGTTATCCTTCCTTATCTTATTCAAAGCACCTTTCAAGTCTGTTGTTTAAGTCCAATGTTCAGATGCAGGATGCTACGGATAACTGTGGAAACAGCTGATAGAACCAAGTCATGTTGCCACATTCTAGACTGTAACAGAGTTAAATAGGGAAGTATGATATTTTTGTTTAGATAAATTATTTTAATCTAGTTCTGTATTTGCAACCTTGATTTTTATTTACTTTTTTAGAAATAAAATCTTTTCTCCCTGATACACTTTGCACAAACATTTAGCACTTGTCAGCTATCCAGAAACACACACTATAGAAGTATAATCTGTCTAAGCAACTTGGCTTGTACACATTTATTTAAATTATGATTTTGTTACGAAATGGGTTATGTTGCATTTCTTTTCTGCAAAATAATTTACTAATATTTGTGAAAGGCTCTTTTTTTAACTGAATCTTGATTATCATTCAAGAAGCACAAACACAGCATTTAAAAACTGTTTTATTAGTAAATAAACAACACTATAAATAGGCTAGATAGACAAGCAAATAAGCTTATCTAAATATGTTTTAGATGTAAAAGCATGCATGTGAAAACAACAACAAAAATCATGTGCAGAGAGGGAACTGAGAACACTGCTTTGGATTACCACATTCCTGTTTCTCAGAACTCAATGAGTCTCTCAGGACTCCTTCCCTCAATTCTAGGTTTTAGCAAGGGAGTAAAAAGTTTGAAAAGCTAGTTTTCCTCTCTCAACTCCTAATTCCTCAATTCTTAATGAACTATTCTTTGAGCTCATCTACTTAGATAATCTGAAGCAAGGAACATGTTTGCTGCAGAGGACTATTTTGTCTAACGCAAATTTAGCATTTCAGTAAATTCTAAAGGACTTGGGGCCAATATTCTTCCTCATTGATACTGATTTTTCTTAATAGTTAAGACAATAAGGAAACTAGGTTGATATGAATATCTGTATGAATATCAATATTCATCATGTACCTTGAAATATTTTGCTATTTGAAGATCAGAATTATTAGAGATTGACTGAAGTCCCCATCTCTGTGTTGCCAACAACTTATGCAACTCCTGAAACTTCTCAAAGACTCCGCAATATCACTGCTTCAGCTGGAACAGCAAACAGACTTGCAGCACTTGCTTAACTTACTGTGGAGCCAAGATGTACACAGGAGACTCCTCTGTTAAGCAAAATCCTTCTTCCTCTGTTTTGACCAGACCAACTGTCCCCAAAAGGTTATACCAGCATGTATCCATACCAGTGTATATAACCAGCTTTATCAATGCAAGTCTTGATCTTGTGTCTCTGAAGCAGCTCTCACAAACTATAGCAGAATGGCACTCTACTAAATGCTAAAGAAATGTCATGTTATGCAGAAAGAAACAAACAAAAGTATTTTTTCTGGGTTGGCGGTGATGTTTTCACACAAGTGTTAAGAACAGCTGTGTACAAAGGCACATCTCAACGACTTATATGGCAACTTTTCTATTACCCAAGGGTTGAAATCAATGGTAGCACTTTAGGTACCGAACACAACTCCAATAGTTTGTTATGCTGCCATCTGCTCCTTCCACAATGAGTCAATGTTATGCAGAATTTATCCCCATATGCTTCCCTACGCCTCTCTCTGGGCAAAACATAGGTTATTTTCAACCTCCTTCTTCACAACTCAGAGGTGATTCCTCAGCACTGAAAGTTGCATTGGCATCAGTTTGATGCATTTTATGTTTTAATGCCATCTTCTCTAAAAATATCTCTGGTATCATCTACCAATCTAATAGTGTTCTTAATGACCCAGGTTTAACCAGATGATGTATGTTTAAAACTGATTGCTATCGATGTCAATTTTGTAGACTGCTTTGAAAAACCAGAGATTCTGTCTTGCACCCTCCAGTTCACAAGTCCCAACAGGAAAACAATTACCAACCCTGAGATTGTCCACAAAAAAAAGGAGTCAGTCCACCTCAGAACAGATTCAACCCTTTAGGCTTCTCTCAGCTGCTCTGACTAGTGAGGTCAACAGTGTGTATGTGCACATTCCAGAAGAAAAAGTGTAGGTTAAACCCCCAAAACAGTGAATTTTCATTCAAGAGGTGATGAATAAAGCTCAAAAAAAAAGTATAAAAGTCTGAAGCATAGTTCTAAAGATTTTCAAAAGCTTCAAAAATTGTTTGAAGAAGTCTGAGCTACTGAAGCAGCTTAGTAACACATGAAAAAGTAAACACACATACCAATTCAAAAATTCTAATAACGATGATGAGGATGATAAAAATCACCTAATCATTTTCATGGGACACTCCAGAACATGCAACTAAACTGAAATAAATTTAATAGCTGTGATAGAGGCAGCTTTGTAGGTCATTAATGATCAGAATCCATACTCCTTTTATTGTCATATTTTACTGTTTCTAGTGCAGATATGAGGGACTGTGTTATCTTCCACAGATGCTTCCCATGTGACACAGTCTAAGAAAAGAAAAGAAAACCAGAAATGCCCATCATCACAATTTACTGTAACTAGACCCCCATAATACGAGCATTAGAACTTTCCTTATGTAGTTCATTGATGTTAATGAGTCTGTGTATAATAATCACAGCTCTGGAAATTATCAACTGGCCACTTGACATGGGGTGGGGTTGGAGCAGAACAGTGAAACTGCCATTTTTCCAGTTTCCCTACTTATTATTTGCATGATGTCTCCTTGTTTCTTGAAAGTGCAAGGAGTCCAAGCTGATTATTACTAGCAGAGTTATCATCACAGAAATGAAACTATCAAGTTACTATGAATTATGAAATTTATGAACTTAGGAACTTATGAAAAATTACGAAAATTCTTCTTTGCGCTGTCAGTTATCCTAACCACAGATATTTAGATGAAGGCCCAAGAAATAAATTTTACATAAAACATATGAAGAAAGGATACTCCCAAGCAACGTATCCCCATTAAATGAAAACTGGTTGTTTGTATATTGGTTAAAAAAAAAAGAAAAAAAAGCTTGTAAAGCTTGTATTGCTTGTATTTTTAAAAATATAGATATCCTCAAACAATCATCTTCAATGGGTTAAACCAATGTTTCCTTACTAAAAGAGACAAACTGACTGGTGATAAACAATAACTGGTAATAACTGATTTCTCTAATGTGTAACTCTCTCAAAGTGATTATTTTTACTTGACAATGAAAGAGATGTTGGTTTAAATAAAAATCACGAGTTTCTTATGGCTGGGAAAAAGATACCAAGTGTTGACTGTGGAAACAACCTATGCAATAGTTAGTTTTGATTGAAAGAGCTCCAGCTACAAAGTAAGAACAGTGGAGTAGTTTTCATTGTGAAGAACATTCTGTAGCAAGTTATGGCTCTGTCGGAGAAAACAGAAACCCTAGACATAAACAACTCTGCTGAACCCTGGTTAAAAGTGTGAAAGGCTGTACACTCACAACAGTGACAAAAAGTGATCTTTCCATAGTACCACGCTTTAACAGAAAAGGAATTGTTTTTACTTAAGCGCTAGACAAGGCCAGAGAGGACTTATATTCCATGTCCATCTCTGCAATGAGCTGTGTAACTTCAGGCAAATCTCTAGGCCTTCTGATAACTTCAGCTGGCCTGGCATCTGAAAACAGCACTGTGTGTTAATGAAAAAAAAGAAAAAAGTGACTAAAGTAGTGAGGCACTAGATACTCTAGGACCATCTATGAAAAAAAAAAAAAAAAGTGTCCTAGAGATTAGGTCCTTCCCTCAACGGCTAGAAGTAAGTTTGTTTTTTTTGCCTTGGACCTATACATCTACTCCGGCAGAACTATCTGGTTGTATTAGGAGTTTTGAGTGTTCACACTGAGTATTCACAGTCAACATGTGAAAAAAATCATAAATTTAACCTTTCAAGCTTTACAACAAACTCTTAAAAATAATGCAGACATACAAACTGCATGCTTCTTCTTTGCCCTGGCACTAAAAGGCTAAAGCGGGTCAGGTATTCCTTTGAAAATGAATTATGGTATTTTACCAAATAAAAAATGTTATTTTAAACACATAAATAATAAATAAATAAATGGAAAAGTTAAAAAGTCATTTGTGAGGTTTCAAACTGGCAAAGCAAGAGATCTTGTGATAACAGGTCTTCCAGACAAGTCTGTAGGAAGTTCAGAAGCAGTGCCTGAGAGACAGCAAAAGCTTTGCAGAAAAATCATACACCTACTCTGCTACATTTCTGAGTAAATTCTGGAGAGTGTATTGGAAAAGGAATGTGGTGCATTTATTAATAGCACAAATACCTCCAAGTGCAAGGGGTATTTCGTCTCAAGGACAAAATAAAAGCAGCTGGTTGTGACAGGAAGACACGGAACACCTTTGTGAAAAACCTTCCTTAACAATGAACTGTTGGTCAGAGCCATTTTGTTCATTTCACAGTTTTAATGAGCTCTGTTTTTATAGTTTTCTCATTTCTGTCTCAGAGCAGTAGTCAAATGATTTATAACTAGTAGCTTTTCATTATAAAGATATTTCTTTTATGATAGCATCCAAAATTTTCCTGAGAAGTTCAGTGTATTTGATATTAAATCAGATCAGACGCTTCAAATACTGGGCTCCATGCCCCTCAAGGGAAGTTAAAATGTATAACCATCAGTACGACATTCACTGTTCTGAAGTTGAGATGCCTTAATTAGAAGAATCATGATACAAGACAAACCTAGAAATCCTTCTTACCATAAAGAAATAATCCTAAGAGTTAAGAAGCATTACCAGAAATATCTCTCTGCTTTCTAGTGATCGGGCAGAACATAAGGGTTCTGCAGTATACCATAAAGCTACTCAAGCTTTCAAGCTATGCATCCATGTATATGGTTCAAAGGTGGGAATCCATGCAGGAGATAAATTGGAAAAGAAAAGAATATGTCATCTGAGTACAGAAAAGCAAGGAGCTTCCTCACAGGACTTCTACCTGTCTTCCGTACCTCTGTGATTACAGCTACAGCACTGCCATAAAAAGACAACACATAACAACAAAGGGGAACAATTTCTGAAACATGACAAAAATTTTAGAACCTTATCAGCTATTACAAGTGACATCCGAACTTGAGTTTCAGCCAGATGGTTCCTCATCATGGTGCAATGCTTGTAAAAACATTTGATCAAACTGGAGAAGTCAGATAAAACTGTGGTATTGTTCCCAAAAATACCAGTTTCTATTCCAAGAGGTGAACTTCATCAGATATAACACTCCTGAATAGGAGGATCTGATGTCTATTAAAATTCCAGTCATAAAGCTGTAGGCTTTATCATAGATTGTCAATGTTAGTGTTAGAATAAACATCATTACCTTTTACCTACACACACACAAAAAGCCCAATCACAAGAGAATGCATGTTAATTTTACTAATAACTTAGGAAATTAATCATGAAGACTCTCACATCTCCACCTTCTTTAACTTATCTGTGCTCACAACCTCTGCTAACTCAATTTTCCCTCTCTTCCTGAGGAACCACATTATTTTCCATCAGATACCAAACAGACCCGTCTTGAAAATGTACAGTGATGTTCTCTCCATCAAGTCACTTCCTGAATCTACAATTTTAGGTGCCAATCAAATCTACTTTTATTCCTGATTCATGAGGTAGAGAAAGAAGCTAGGTTTCAGTAACCAACAAAAGCAGCTAAGCAGGCTGCCTGTCATTGTTGTAGCTTTGAGAAATTCAGAACTGATCTAGCCAAAATGAAGCCACTAGTAGGCATGACGATGACTCTCCTAGGAGCTTGGCCTTCCCAACACATATTAGTGGGTTAATGCTGTGGCAAGGACTCACAAGTGAACTTCTGCTACTGCCATCACAGTAATGCAGTAGAAAGCAAACTCTTTGAATCACAGTGGATTAAAAGATATTTTATCAGATTTCCCAAGATATAACAGAATATAAGCACTTTTGGCCATTCTACCCTAAAATGCATCTTCAACTCCTCTGCCACTTGTAAAAAAAAAAAGTGCCTTATGTAGATTGTATAAAAATCTTGTAGGAAGCTAAACATGATAAATCTTACACAGAACATAAATCATGAGTAATGAAGACATTTCATTTGTAAGGCTAGTAAAGTTGTATTTCTGGGATATAAAAGACAGCATACACAAAAAAGTAACCTGAAATTTAGGACCAGGGAATATACTCATACGTATATACAATAAAAATGTCAATCATGTAATCTTATAATAAGTAAGGCTGGAAAAAAAAAAGACTTTATCCTTTAAAGTACCATGCAGCACCCCAGTGCCAAATTATAGGGAATAAAAAGACAAGCACAGAAGAGGACATTCCTTTTCAGTATATGGTTGCCCAGAGCAGCTGCTCTCAGAGGATTTCATAACCGTATTTAGAAAAAGTAATAGGAAAAATGTAGCTGTCGAAAGTTTCTGGCCCAGGAAAATTTGGATTGACTAGTTAGCCATCTTTATAGATGGCTATACAAGCTAGACAGGACAACAAGAGCACCTAATGCACTGTACTTACCGCAAAATACAATGTCAAGCATCACTGTTACTGTTTTACAACTTCTTTAAAAATTTATAATTTTAACACTTATTCTTAAATCTTACATAATAAAAAAACTCATTCCAGTTCTGCACAGCAAGGCAGCTGATTTGTATAGGTATGGCAACCCTTACACACAAATATGAGCTTGCTCATGTAGAGGCCAGGTCCACAGCGCACATCAAGGTAGTTAAGAATGTGCCTGAATCAAAGGTTACCAAGGGAATTCTTCAGAAATACTACTGTTCACCTTCTGCCCTCCACAAGGAAGTTCTTCAGGACTTTTCATCTTCCTGATAAATCCAAGACTCTTGCTAACAAGGCTGCATAAATGCCAAGATAATTCTGCCAAATACAACCAATTGGAAAAGTTTAGTATTCTCCTCATTTTTACAGATTTTACAAGGGACGCATTTTTCTTCACTACCTTTTCATTACAACCTTATATCATTTATTCACCAAATTTATATACCCACTCCATTTTAACTTCACTCAGCTGAATAAGTCTGCAGTGGAAAGTTGAAATAATAATGTCTGCAGTCTCTGTTGAAAGAACGTCATCTTTAATATATTATTTCTTCATAAGGCTTCAAGATTGTATTATCTACATTAGGTCATCAATAACTTTTTGTAATGTAATGCACTGGATGTATTCAGTCAAGAACTGTTAATTCTCTTACTAAGTTTTACACGAGTACAAGGGAACACTACAAGTTCAAAATCTTTTTTTTTTTTTGTAAAATGTTTTGGGGATGGATTAGATTTTTTTAAAAAGATTTGTGTAGCCAATAATGAATAACTTTGTACATACAGTACAGCTAACCAGAGGAGCAGACAATTCATTTTTACCATAGCTATTTCATTGCTTGGAGCTTCTATATTTCTGCAGTTGGGAAGAGGGATGATGCTGAAAGTTGACTGGAAGACATAAATTAGGTTAGATAACAACCTTGTGTGGCAGCAGGAAACCAGCCAAACCTCATACTATTTATTTTCTGTGCCAATAGATTGCTTTGTTAGGTGAGGACTTCTGAGTAGTTTTCAGCAAGAGGAAGAATACACTAGCCTTCCCTTCCTTATCAAGCAGTACTGCTCTATATTATGCACCAGCTGAAACTTCTCAGCTGTCTTACTTAACAAGATCACCCATGTAAAAATCAAGCCAGGAGTATTAGAGCATCAGTGAACAATAAAATAAAAATCTGAGAAAATGGCAACATTCTCTCATCCATGTGGAAGTAGAGAAAAGTATTCTTTACCACTTCTGCTATGTGTGTATTCAGAAGCCTGACATTCAACAAATCACCTAGATCACGAAAACAGAGTAACCAAATGCATATATGCCTTTTCAAGCAAGAAGTTTAACTACTTCTGTCAATCCATCCAGCTCACGAACAACAGAACCAGACTTCGATGTTCTACATGAAATAATCTATGGAGCAGAAAAGCATTTTAGCAAACTATCTCATCACAGAGTTATCAAATAACTTAAAATAGTTTTTGCAGGGCTGTGCAAAGTCTCAATGGGAGTTTAAGGTTTCTGAGAGAAAATATGAATATTCCAGTTTTGTCCAGCACCAGACGACTAACCAAGATAATTCTGCAGGTCAAATTGTGCTGAAGGTTTCATGTAGCCCCAGAATTGTCTTAGCACAACCTGTTCATAACTTGCCCACAAAGAAAAATCAAGACTGAAAAACCCCAGCCTGATACGTGATGAAATCTGTTATCACTCCCATTCAGCTCCTAGAATATAGCTTTAACAAATGCTGCTTTCATAGCTTCTGTAACTTTCCCCACTTTCTTATGCTTAAGAAGAGAATTTCATTAACTGTGCCATCAAAATATCAAGAAATCCAAAATAGCGGTGAATTAATTCCCTCGCTCTTTGTGAAACAAACCCCTGTGTAACAACCAAGTCCATAGGAACTATTATTATTAGAAATTAATTCTTCTCTACTAGCCTTTCTTTCCTTTTGAGAGAGGTTAAAAACAACCTAGTCCCCTTTTATAAAAGCGGACTACAGCAACATCCTCGCATGGAGATCACCTTGTTCCACCATTAACCTTGCAGTTACGGTGTTGGTTTCTGAATGAGAGACCTACCAAAAGCACAAAGAGACTCCAGTGAACCTTCCTCTGAATGAACGCTGCACCAGCCTCTAGAAGTGAGCCAAGTGCTGTCCTCCAGAAGAGGTGCAGTTGGTGCATGGCCACTAAAGGCTCTGTGGCACCTTTGGCTGAGGTCTGCTGGTTGACCCCAAGCCTCCTGGCCAACCAACTTGACTGACTACAATTTGCTCAAATGACTCCAGCTCCCTTTGCAGCTTCATTTTGCCACAGTATTC